>JAQJVL010000221.1:1156347-1420326 GCA_035578905.1 Stictocephala bisonia | reverse complement strand
ATATTATAAGTTGTAAAAAATGTTTTTCTATGTAAAACGTCATAATATTTATTTTTAACTTAATAGAAGTACAACAAAATATTTTAAATACATTTTTTATTCATGGAACATATTAAAATAAAAGAAGGAATACTTTTAAAGCAATGTTGAAACATAATTTAATTAAATGTTTACAATATATTATTGTGAATTTTTATCATTGGTGAAAATTGGTCCTCTAAATTAAGATTTCCCTTTAAATAAATGATAGATGTTAATTAATTATTAGTTAATCTTTGGGTAAATAAATAGTTTTATTAGTGGGTCATTTTATTCATCATTTACTTTATGTATGATTTTAATCTAGATTATATTCATTGAGGGACATATTATTTGTTCTTATGAATAACATTTTTTTTAAATGTCATGATGTATTATATTCAACAGTTTCCAACATAGATTACAGTTTGATGTTTTTTCAAATCCTAAATATTGTGTGTTGAGTATATATATAAATAGTTGATTTGTTAAGTCTAGATACTTTTTCACAGGAATATATGTCAACGATTTAAGACTATGAAAAATATTATGAATTACTTTTCTCAATAAGATCGATGACAGCTGGGTATATTTTAACTTATATTTTAACATCCATGTCGTATAACAGGAGTAGGAACCACCCTGGTGGACGGACTACTTGTACCGTCATCCAACGTAGAGGCTCAGCCACGGTACTCGCAGTGGCTCGTAGACAAATTAGTCTCCATCATCTCTCTCAGCTGTCAGCCAGGTGAGAAGTTCAAATACTTTAGAAAGTATTCAAATACTTTTTTTTTTTTGAAAGGCTGATCTCCTTTTAACTTTCCTCTGCCCATTCCCCATAGACTGTTGATTCATTTGAGGAACTTCAGACACAGTAAGGGAGAGAACCAGTCCACTACAAGTTGAATATTACTGATAAAAATGTCTAGCCACGGCAAGAATTCAAATCTGTATTATCTACAATTCAGGTTCAAATGTCCTTATGCCTTAGGTTCTCCATCAGATCTCACAGTATTGTTCAGTAATCCTGAAATTGTTCAAAGCCAAGTCTTCTGTAATTCTATTAATTTGCAAGTAATTAACTGTAATGCTATATCTGTTTTTAGACAAACATTTTACTTGAAAAACAAATCTAGGATTAAAGGAAGCAAATTTAATTTTTAATATGCAAGTAAAACACTCAAGTAAACTTATAAAAAGATCGTTAAAAATAGGCAAAATTCTTTTACCTAGTTCTTAAACGATATAAATGTTTTTAAATATACAGGTTTGTTGGCTCTTGGTGTGAAAGTTTTTAAGGGGTTATTATATAATGTAAATGTAACACAATGGTGTACATATAAAAGTATAACTCAAAATTGGCTTGGAAATTAATTAATTTAAGATTTACTGAAAAACCAGTATTTTGTACAGATATCTGCTATTCCTCAGCAACCCAAAATCATATGACAAAAAACAAGGTCATTTTTAGTTTTTCCATTAAATTTTATAATTGAAAAAGTCATTAGTTTAAATGGTCAGACTATAAAATTGATCCTTAGGCCAAGTTGAAGTGTAACATTGATTCCCATTTAATAAGCTTTCAAATGATGTGGCACAAGATTATGGTTTAGTTGACCCACTTTTAGCAGTTGCACAACTAAAATGCATAGTCATATAAAAATCAACAGTAACACTGCACTTTGATGTTTATGTAATTAAGTTTTTAACCAAAGAATTAAAGATTATGAAAGATTAGGCTGTTTGAAATAATTTGTAGATGATAGTGAGATGAATGCCCATTTCTTATCAAAGATTCAATTGCTTTGTTATCTGCTTCACCAGAATGGTGCATTCATTCTTTATCAAGTGTTGCTAACCAGTGCCCACATGAGTCTCCAGACCAAAATACCCTATGGCTTTTTCGTATGGGTATATACTCCACATCGGTGAACTCAGAACCAGAACTCAGAGATAGAATAGCAACCGAATTTGGAAAACTTCGCCAAACGTTATATTATAACCCCTAAAAGCTTTCACTCTAAGAGCCAACCACCCTGTACATAAAAATCATGTTCATGATATTTTAAAGATTTTTAAAATATTATATTTTGATCTTGGGGCTGGTTCTGCAAACTTCTCTTTTGAGTTTTTAATGCTGTTTTAAATTTCAATTTAGAATCTCTGACTAACTCAACAGTTACGATGGCACTTGACCAAATTAGGTTAGTTTTACTCCATCAAACCAACAGAATTTAGCAAGCTTCTGTAAGGTATAAAAGCGTCTAGCTACCTTTGAAGATACTCTTATTTTGCTATCTTATTCATTCGGAAGTTAGAAAAGCTATAATGATGTATAGCTGTGACGCTCCTGAAAACTTGTTTGCTGTGAATGTTTTGCTGATTAGAAATAAAAAGGTTTCAAAACATAAATTGTTGTTTTGTAACTTATATATACCATATGGTAAAGAATGGCCCAAGCTGCTTATGATAAGTAACGATTTTTTTCGAAGATCATCCTAGCCTTGGCATCTTTAATTAATGCCTAATAGATAATCCAAAAATTTCCTCAATTGAAAGGAATTTTAATTTTATCCTATAATAAAATTACTGTTCCTCTGTTTGAATGGAATTTCCATTATTTCTTTACCTTGGATAAGCGAGATTTCTGTATTTACGACATGTGTAATAGAATACCATGTACTGTGTGTATATAGGTTGCCGCGTCAGACTTGCCACTTTGGAGCTGACAATATGTCTGCTGCGTCGACTAGTTACGGAGGAGGGTCATAGTTTATTACAGGATGGCCATCTGGCAGCCATTGTAGGTGCTAAGGAAGAAAGTACATCACTTCTACGCAACTTTTATAAGGTCAGAGACAACATCTTAGTATGAATAGGCTTAAGTTCATTGATTTTTGACTATTTTTTCATATAAATACTTATTTACAACAACTATGTGAATTTTACCTAGTCTGATATCAAGAAATCTGGTATTTGTTGCCATCAAATGAAAACGCTGTTCATTTCTGAATTTAAATTCATCCACCAACTTACAGTTAGTGAACATATAAACATTGTTATTATTATTTAAATGTTTAGTTTAAGCATACATTAAAATATTTAGAAATAGTAACCACTTAACCCTGCATTGGATCATTTATCTATGTAGATGCAGTATTAGATTAAGAGGTGTGCAAATTGTTTTTTTCCAAGCACACAATCCTAAGTCAACAGTAATAGATCATGATCTATATAGAATTATCTCAATATAAATTGTAAGAGAAAATCACTTACTTATTCCGTCGTACAGCTCCTGTGTGAATAGTATATTCAGAACATGTTTCACCGTAAGTACGGCATCCTCAGCTGGTCATCGAGTGAAGATCAATCCACCTAATGGGTTTAGTCACGAGATAAAATTACACAAACACAAAGTACATATACATAATTAATACATTTAAACTCGCACGGACGAACACTAACGACGGGCCAGTCATGACTGTAACGCATCACTTTGTCTGCAGTACTCTGTACTACTCACTTCATCATGTGTTGTGTACTGTCTCGTACTGTACTGTCTCGTGACTAAACCCATTAGGTGGATTGATCTTCACTCGATGACCAGCTGAGGATGCCGTACTTACGGTGAAACATGTTCTGAATATACTATTCACACAGGAGCTGTACGACGGAATAAGTAAGTGATTTTCTCTTACAATTTGATTGAACAGCTCAGGGGCTAAATAATGTATATGAAATCAATATAAATATTGAGGATGTGATTGGTGATTCAGTCTCATGAATTAATAATCCAAGCAAACATAAGGCATGGACTATAGAAATGAGAAAACTCTGCCCATATAGGTTTCGTGAAGCCGGTTTTCTGTCCTATGAAATCAGCTCTTGTTCTGTCTTGACATTAAGTAGCAGCTGTCTCTGTCTCTTCAACACATGATGAAGTGAGTAGAAGCTGAGCTTGTAGTTCCCACATAGTTTTCAGAGAGCATATTTGAAACTATTCCACTAGATTGCAGCACAGGTCTATAGCAAATGCATTGCTTTGGTCTGATTGTTCCTAACCAAACAGTGGTTATGGATTTAATATTTTTGTTGGTATTGTATTTAGATATACCTAAATAAAACTATTGTCTTCAGATATTTAATTGAACATTTTTTTATATGTAGCTTTGCTTAGCAATAAGCAATTTTCAGTTTGTTTCGACAATTAAATGCTAGTGTAGTATATATATATATATGTTTGACAAAACTTTTTCTACTCAATTAAATATTTTCTCATGTAGTTTAACCCTTAAAACGCGGCATTCGTATATATACGCATGTTTACAATTGCCCGTAACGCGTTATACGTAATATTTCGCGAGCTGATAACAATAATCCTAGAACAGGCCTAATACAACGTAGCGAGTTCTAAGATTCAAGGTCAAGACTATTTTCAGGTTATTATTCATTTTCGAGACCTTTGGACTGGTTACTAAGCAACGAATGTAAATAATATGAAGTTTTCATTCATTATTGCCTCTGTCGAGGTAACCGCTAGTGCTCGCAGCGAATATATATGCATCTGCTAGTCACATGACGCGGCGACCGGCTGGCGCTCGTCAGTCTGCAGTTATTTGTTGTTTGTCTCGTGCATTGTACTAACCTCCGGTGTGTAAACAAAGTTTATTATTTCGAATTTACTCTATATTTTTCATTGTGACGTCTAGTTTTATTTTTGTTGTAAATAGTGTTTATTTTGTGTACATAATCTGTTGTCTTATTGAGTTATATTGTATATCTTATTATTGAGTATATTTTATATTGAGTTATATATGTATTGTATATTGTATATCGTTATTATTATTTTTTTACATTGTACTATCCTGGTTTAGATTTAAAAAAAATATAACTTTACAAAAACAAAAATTATATATATTCAAGAAAATTAAGCGTTAATTGAAAAATTACAGAAAATTGCTCAGCGTTTTAAGGGTTAAATACTCTGTTATTAGTGATAATTTTAAAATAAATGATTTAGAGCTTGTTCTGTTGGTGGCAATGTAGAGCGAAGACATCTTCCTTATCATGTTCGAGAGTGAGTACCAGGAGATGCAGAGGCGACCACTGAACGTTGAGCGGCTCATGATGGACTCAGTAATGTTGCTTCCACCCACAGGCACACCAATGACAGGCATAGAATTTACCAAGCGGTTGCCTTGTGGCGAGGTTTGTTATGTCCAAATATGTTAATAAATAAGACCTCTTAAGTTATATTGAATCCTTCCAAATATGACAAGCACTGTAAATAAAAACGTCAAGTAGATAAAGTTCCAATAAGCTGTAAAGTTAAATGAACATGAAGGTTGACATGAGGTTTAACTGAATATTTGGAATTGAATTTGTATGGCTCAAAGCATTTAAATTAGCCCATTTAATTCCTAGTTTAGGAAGGATAGTAATCAAATCAATATGCCATCTCTGTTAACATCTATGAAATTTATCATGTAATAATAAAACTACTTGAACTTAGAGAAGTCTTGTACTGTAGACCCTCATGTGTTGAAGCCTCGATTTGTTGAATTACTTTTTTAAGGCAAGTGTCATTGTGATAATGGTCATGATTCAAGAAGGCAAATTAAGAGACAAAGTGAAATAATTAATTTTAAAGATTATTAATCAACAGCCACTTTGGTGTACAAGTATACTCTTAACCTGTTGAGGAGTGCGGACGTCTTAAGACGTCCATATTTCCATACTGTTAGTGAGTGCAGCATTTACCATTAGAGTGACCCCAGGGAGTACGAAAAAAAAATTCTAAAATTATTAATAAACTGTTATACTTTATTAAAAATAGTAATTTAAGATACAATATGGTAATATTTAGAAATCAAAATGGTGGAAACTGTGATTATAATTAGCAAAATTAAAATTTTTCCATTGTGTGAAATTGTTCAAAACATGGGTAAATGCAAAGTGCAACTTCACATTTGGAGCACTCATAGGCCGTGTCTTTGCGCTGTGAAGCCCTCCGTGTAGTATGAGTGCATACAAAACATTTCCGTTGTTTTCTTTTGGCTCCACCCTCTCTCATTGGGAGTGGTCGCATGAAATGGCGGCCAGACAGACGGAGCGCTTGTTTGTCACCACTCACCGGGCGTGCAACAGCTGCCTCCTCTCTGGGTAACATATGTGTTTCTAATAACTGTCGTATTAGATTCAACCTGAAGTCCATCAAATGTATTTTAGTATTTGGTGATTTTAGTTTCATCATTTGTTTATACAAGTAGTACGAATTTAGTACAGCAATGTCCAACAAGTGTAAAAATAATTTTGTATACCACTTGATGGTTTTTCTGGTAGAGTCGTTATATGACATCATCATATCACTCTTATCTATTGCTCCCATATTTGCGTTATAGTTCACAATACATTTAGGTTTTAGTACATTGTTTTTTGATCTGGTATCAACAGACACCATTTCATGTCGATCAACGGTAGATAAAACCGTTACTGGGCGCTTGTCACACCACTTTACTGTTAGTATGTTTTCTGTGTGACGTACGACAACGAAATATCAGCCATTTTTCATCTTTTTCGGTAAACATGGAAGATTTTTCCTGATTGGATTTACTGTTCCACAAGCCCCTGTTCCATTTTGAATAAGCCACTCAAATAACGTTGGACTGCTATACCAATTATCCATGAATATAATATAATTACTATTCAAGTAAGGCATCATCAAAGTTTTTATGACTTTAGAAGACAGCTCTCCTTCAACATTCCCATGTTCAATATCAGTTCCTTTTCCTGTGTAGACAATGAAATCAAGAACTGTCCCAGTTTCACAATCACACAGAACGAATAATTTTATGCCAAAACGTTTTCTTTTATTTGGCAAATATTGACGGAAGGAAAGTCTCCCCTTCCACAACATTAGACTTTCGTCAATTACTAAATTTCTACCAGGATATAACACAGAACTAAATTTTTTCCTCAATGTCTCAATAACTGTCCTAATTTTATATAATTTATCTTTACTTGTGGATTTGCTGTTATCATCAAAATGTAATAAGCGTCGTAATAACAGGTATCTATCTTGAGAAAATAATTTTGAAAAAATCGGTGTTTCAATTAGAGGATCTGTTGACCAATATTGTTTTACTGCATTTTTTTGCAGTGAGACATAAGCAAGGACGTAGCTAGAAAACAATACAGTTCATCAGCATTTGTTGGTACCCATTTGGTTAATTTAGAGTATTCAGACAAAACGCCTTTACAACACTCTTTATAATATTTATTAGTCTCCAGCTATATGTGAAATAAAATCAAAAATTTCATGGAAAAAATCTATTTCTTTCCAATCAGTTTCTTTTAATTCGTCAAATATAAGTACTTTAGATTTGGATGAATCAAATTTATTTATCTTAGGATGAAAATCGTCATCGTGGTGCCATTTACAAACAGGACAAAGATCAATATTATTTGACATTTGTTCAGCAACATCATCATCAATTATTAGAGGTTGAGTATTATTTTCTTCCATTTCTACATTATTTACAACAGATGACTCACCATTTGAATGATCGTGTGAAGGCAGACTTTCGTCAAATGTATTATCCTCTCTCTCATCACTTGATTCATATTCTGAGCCCAAGCTATCCACATCAGATCCAATTACTTCACCATAGTTGTCTAGCAGTGAATCGTCCTCTCTGTCACTAAATATTGCTTCACGAATATCATCACTTCGATCTAAATATCGCTTGATAGAGTCCATTAGAATAAATAAGTCACTGATGAATAAAATTAACTAATTACTGTACAACACTGACAAACTTTTTAACATATTTACAATACAACACGGAAAAGAAAATATATATTTTACTGTACAACGCTGAAAATAACTAAATACAACTACTTTGTAACACTTACAAGATAACTATATACAAATAAACAAAATATCACACTGGCAAAATACCAAATGTAATTAGGCCTATTATAGATGAACGAAACGTAAATATAGCAGAACGCAATAAGGTTAGACACGAGGAGAAACAGATTTGGCGCGCAACGAAAATGCGAGAGAAACACTACAGCTGGCATTGAAGCGTCATCTATCAGCTGACTAAAGTACAGCTGTAGTCCCATTGGTGGCCAATAGGATGCGGGTATCATATGGAAGTTCATACACTTACATCGACATTTAATTATAGCTGAAATTTAAAATAAATATTAGGGACGTCTAAAGACGACCATACTCATTTGGGCACAGACGTCCAAAGACGTCCGTACTCGTTTGGGATCATTTTGCTTCACTCGTTAACAGGTTAATACAATCCTCAGTTTATCAGATATTTCATTTATCAAATTATTTATGAAAAGTATATAACTTTTTTTACTGCAATCTCAAACTATCCACAAAAAATGTTTCCTTGTGTTATTTTATCTGTAAAAGCCCTTCTCTTATCGGCAATTAAAAAAGGAGGCCCAACCCAGGTCACTAACTACCGCCCAATCTCTCTACTTCCTTCAACTTCAAAAATCATAGAGAAAATTGTACTGTTAGATTTTTTTAATAAACATAACCTGTTCCCTGATAATCAACACGGCTTTATAGAAGTTCAACTACCCTGGTTAGAATTGTTGAGTATTTAATAAGAGCACTAGACAAGGGCGAAACAACAACTGCTATCTTTCTAGACTTCACTAAAGCGTTTGATTGTCTTAGTCATGACAAACTCCTTAAAAAACTAGAAAGCCGAGGGATCACAGAAAAAACTGTAGATTGGTTTCGGAGCTACTTATCAGGGAGAACCCAGTCAGTAGAAATAAGAAGTACAGACCAAGGAATGAAAAAAAAAAAAAAACTACTACCTCCAGACCTTTGCCTGTTAACAGAGGTGTTCTCAGGGATCAGTCCTGGGTCCTATCCTATACATTATCTTTGTGAGTGACTTTCCTGATTACTTAGGAAGGTATTGCTTCATGCTCATGTATGCTGATGACACAACGCTCCTGCTACAAAATAAACAACCTTCAACCTTGGAAATTGACACATACATTGCCATAAATATGGCAATGAAATACTGTTAAGCAAATGACCTGATATTGAACCAAAGAAAGACTCAGCAACTAATAATGGGAGGGAAGAAAGAAGAAGTGCTGGAATTACCAGACGCTGAAAGAATGCACAACGTAAAGTACCTTGGAGTATTAATTGACGAAACTCTTTCTTGGAGTGACCATATCAACCAACTATGTGGGAAACTTAGCACAGTTTTATATGTCTTAAGGCGCTTAAAACAAGTTGCTTGTCCAGAAATAGTAAAATGTGCATACTATGCTCTCCTAGAGAGTCACCTGAGGTACGCAATAACTGTCTGGGGCAACTCCTCTAAATCTAACATTCTAAGGGTACTAGTGCTTCAAAAAAAGCAATCCGTATACTGACAGGAACAGGATCTCTAGAATCTTGTAGAGGTGCTTTTAAACAGCTAAGAATACTAACCTCAGTAGCCCTGTACATCTTAGAAGTAGTTTCATATGCAAGTCAACAACATCTCACAAGAGGAAATGACGTTCACACCCTCAACACAAGAGCTGCACACGATTACATACTTCCCATCCATCGTATGACTCTACGAAAAACAACCCACTTATGCTGGTGCAAAATTTCCAAACATCCTGCCACAAGAGATCAAAAACACCATAGGACAGCAACAACTCCGACGAAAACTGATCAACTGGCGTCTTGACCGGCCTTTTTATACAATAGAGGAATTCCTGAACTGGAGGACTAACTACCCAACCACATCTCTCGAACCACTGTGATTTATCAAAATTATATTTTATTTAATGACACCATTCTTGTCTCAATGATAATGAATAAAGTATATTGTCTATTGTCTATAAGTTAACTATTGCTTATAACAGTTTTTGATAACGTGTCATTGTGTATTATAGGAGGAAAGAGCACGGCGAGCCATCCGAGTGTTTCTGCTGATCAGGGACCTCAGTTTACAGCTGGCTGGGGAGACGGAGACACAGCTGCCTCTGTCTGACTACAGTTCCAGCGTGCAGGTGGACAATGTGCTGGATCTCAGTAAGTGTCTCTCAACCAGGTACCCTGTGTGATTCATAAATAAAATTCAAAGTGGTTTATTGCCATTGAACAATTTTTTTACTAGCAAAAGGAATTATTTATGAAACATGTGATATCTGGAACTTCTGATAACTGCACTTTCAATAGTTTTTAAGAAAATACACAACATTAAAAGGTTAATTTTGATTACAATTAACAGGCTCTACTGCATGTTCTTTCATATTAAATTAGAGTTTGTTAAGATAATCGGAAGAGTTTATTTAGTCAGGGGAGATGGTGCCAAAGATTACTGATGACTCACCGAGCACCCGCCATTTTTGTCAGTCCGATGTCTGCCTTAGTCAATACTTTACAGCTTGTACAGTAGTTTGTGTCAATTCTGTACAGTGTGCAGTACTAATATCGCATTATATTTATTATTTTAAATAAAACATGTGTTAATAATATATTCTGTAGATATATAAGCTTCTACAGTAATGTATAAGGCAGTAAATATTTTCATTTCATATTCAGATAAGCTGTTGTTTTTTGTTCGTAGCTTTTGTTATCACAAATCTTTAAAAAGTAACAATAAAACATTAAAACTAGATTACAAGTGGCAAATCTTTTTTTTCAAGTGTCTGAAACTTATTTTTGTAAGGTGCTCACTAATTCTAAATGTTTGATCATCCATTACTTTACAATCCCCACAAATTCAATTGCCGGACTAATGGGCATTAACTGTCTTTATGTTTTAATGTGATATAATACATAGATATTGCTATTGCTTCGATTCATCCCTCATACCTAGGGTTTTTTAGAGACTGTGTATTTTTATTATCTGATTTGTGTTGTTATTTGAATGAAAATACCTAGTAGAAAGATAATCTATTGTTTAATAAGCATGATTGCATACAAATTATTGTTGTTTCATATTTTTTGTATTTACTAGGAAAAATATAAACCTCCAAGAGAGCTTGTACAAAAGTGTATTTATACAAGAGAATCTGTCATCTGGTCTCTCCTCATCAGCATGGCTTCATGAAAGATTGTTCGACTGATACAAATATCCTTATTCAGTGGATCAAATTTTGCCTCTTGGATAGAACTTTTAAAGTGTGATTTGGTGGTATGTATTCAGAGAACTTTGCCAGTTCAGGTGTCCACAAGGGTTCTAACTTAGAACTTTTCTTTTTTTTAGTAAATACTAAAACATGATTCTTAAACCCATTTTTTATGTGGATTGTATAGATAATTTGTTATCTTTGGGCAAAATGTACAATAATTTATGTATCTATTTATTTATTCATAAGACGCCGATCGTCAAGATATAGGCGCATATGGATTTCGAATGAGTGTGATGAGTGTAGATGAGCGAATGTAGTCATTGTTACAAACTAAGGCCGACTATTCCTTAGAAAGTGTCATTAATTAATAGCCCAATGACAAATGAACAGCCGGTGGTTATCAGCTGATCCTTCTCAAAATGTATTATGACTGATTGGGATCGAACTGAGAACCTTTATCACATGAAGCTGGGATTGAACCAACTACGCTACCGTATCAATACTGTGTTGGCAAATTCTTACATAACTTTATAAGATTCAATAAATGACTAATTAGAATTGAATATTATGATCTTTCTGTAAGTAAGACTAAGTTAATTTTATTACAAATAAATATTGTATATTTTGCGATCACTACTACTACAATTTAAGTTATATAAACACTATATAACAATATAATGCTTTTATATCGATGAGCATTTTTTAATTTGAGTGAAAAATAAATAAAACCGTCCAACTCAGTATCCCTTCATAAGAAGAGCAAAAATATTTTTCATATATCTGACAAGTCAATCAAGTTTAATATTCATTATTATTATTCATTAGTAAGATACTTATCGCAAGATATGGGCGAATATGAGGGGTGTATGAATGTGATGAGTGTAGATGAACGAGTGTAGTCATTGTTACTGACTAAGGTCGACTGCTCTTCAGAAAGAGCTATTTATTAATAGCCCAATAGCCAGGGCAACGCGACTTATACTTGTAAACCTACAGCTTTACGTGGAATCCGAACCACGTAGTGTTGGTCTGATTTTCAGCTAATTGACAAGCGTGATACTTAGTTCTCTCCCCTACACAACATCCGGACACTGATAACCACCTAACATGGACACCCCAGACTTTTCTAGTAGTGTCTACGTTGATGGCAACCATTGAGTGGATGCTATGTCAGTATTTAGAGGACTGAGTATAGAACTTATCGCTTACTATCTTCACAACACTTTGTCCCCTAGAAGCAGGGTTACAACACTGCACCACCGAGTGATGGGGTCAATGAGAAGTCATAATTAAAATTTTATATTGAGAATAGTTGTACATTAAGTTAATGACCCTGGATTTTAGATTGTAAACTTTAAATAATGTCTCACATTTTATGATTTGCTTAGTTAAAAATTTAAGTTCATGAAGAAAAACTTACAGCTCATGTATTATGTGTTTAAGTTCTAAATAACATGTTTGCTTAAGTTTTGTAATTTTATAAAAACGAAAAGTTAAACATTTGCTAAACAAGCTAGACTTTTGCAGTTTTAATTGTGATTAATTTGTGCAGATAACAGTGATCTGATTGCCTGCACAGTCGTAGGGGCTGATGGCAACAAGGTACGAAGGTTCCTGGTCATGGACAACACACAGTTCATCCTAGTGGAGCCAGACTCCCGACGACTGGGCTGGGGCGTGGCCAAGATGGCAGGCTTCTTGCAGGACATTGAGGTAACCCCATGACAATGGTGCGATAACAGTTAGCACCTTAGTTAGACTGTTACTTCAATTGCTTCAAACTGTATTTTAAGATTGGTACTGTATTTTGGACTCAAATGGAATAGTGTTTATCATATGATTTGTACAGTTAGGTAATCTCAAGGACACCTGTTTAAATATCAAAGAGCACTGAGTTTAAATATGAGCTTACTGCTCATTCAAATCAATGTTTGTGTTATTTTCCCAATCTGTTGATTAATTTGAGTTGACAGTTTTGCCTGTTTTATATGATGCTTGTGTTTAAAAAAAATATGTTTGAATCAATAGAGTAAATTCTGAATACCATAATCAACTTATTTAGTAGGTTAAAGAAACGTTAACTATTGTTAGTGAATGTTTGCTCAGGTGGTCGGAGACAAAGAAGATTCACGGTGTCTGCACATGACTATCAATCACACAACCTCCGGACCACTTGTAGCCGCTCGGTTCGTCTTTGATGACCACATAAGATGTCTTGCAGCCAAGCAGAGGTAACAGGCATACCTAGAACCTAAGTTTCATGTAGTGACTCCATGGTTTAGTATTGTCTAGTACAGAGATTCACAACCTTTGGTGATAAGGTTTCAAGTCGTCTATCAGAAGCTTATAGATAAATGATTCTATCAACACTTCATTGCAAAATTTTCACTGTACATTTTTTTCAGTGCAACTTTTTTTTGAAGACTGTTACTTAGCGTAGTTGGTTCAATCCCAGCTTCATGTGCTAAAGGTTGTCAGTTCGATCCCAATCAGTGTCAATACATTTTGAGAAGGATCAGCTGATAATCACCGGCTGTTCATTTGTCATTGGGCTATTAATTAATGACACTTTCTAAGGAATAGTCGGCCTTAGTTTGTAACAATGACTACATTCGCTCATCTACACTCATCACACTCATTCGAAATCCATATTCGCCCATATCTTGACGATCGGCGTCTTACGAATAAATAAAATAAAGTAGAGTAGAATATCTGTTATGTCTGATTAAGGCTTTAATTCTGTAAAACAGTAAAACTCTGTCAAAATATTAGCAGCAGTTGCTATCAATATTATTAAAATTAGAATAAGATAGATAAAACATTTAGCAAATTACATTTAATGCAATCCTATGTAATAATTTAATAGGGGTGTGCGAGTAGTGATTTTTGAGTTCGAGTCGAGACGAGTAGTTGGCATTTTTATCGAGTATTCTCGAGCGAGTATTTACAGAAGGATTTCCTATTCACCCAAGAGAACTGTAAAAGGCAGACACCATCCTAAGCCTATGTTAAGTTTTGCCAGATTCATAAATATATACATCTAAACTGAACACAATAATTTTGATTTGTGTTTGTAACTGTAACATTTGATAAATAAAACTTTTTACTTCCTACCTTCCGATATTTTTATGTGGCATTGTTTTCTTTAACCTTTTTTCCTTTTTTCATAGCTAATATGATGTAACTATTAAGAAAGTATTTTATTAATTGAAACAACATGGATTATAAAGATTTAATCTGTTCACTCATATCACAGATCATATTTTCTATGCAAGCCAATTATATTGTTTCACAGCCGGCCGATATGTTTATCTGACGGTTCAGTTCAAAGTGTACCACGACAACGTAGCGAAGCTTGTTGGCAAAGCTGTATCCAACCAAACTGATGCTAAAATTCAGGTGCCATCATCAAATGCAGTCATTTGCTTTCAGAATTGCCTCCTCTCAACAAAACATTGACTGTGTATATGCCAAGAAGAGTGGATCTGTATTCTGTAGGTATTTAATTCAGTAATAACAAGGTTACAACTAACTGGAAAAAAGCTGTGAATTATATAATCAAATTTGAAAATCTGGATGACAAAGACTGTAGTTCAATAGATTGATAATAATAACAGCTTACTAAAAGGTTTACTAAAAATAAATTTTAAAGTCTCTTAGGATGAATTAGTTTTTATATTATGATCGGTAATGAAATGTGTGCAACTAGAAACTACTTCGATACATGAAGCTACACTGAACAAGAGATAAATAATTATGTCATAACGAGAAATTCATGAAAACTAGGCGCAATCGAATGAAAACCATAGACGTAGTCGGCTAATATAATAGGTCTAGCCGATATTGGTGACGAGATACAGTCTGAAATATCAGCTAAGTGCCAACTAGTTATACATTGAGGATTGTGGTTAGCTAAATTATAAACTTATGAATAAAAAACAAGACATGTGATAAGACTTTGTGTCAATAGCAATTTTTTTCCGAGTTTCTAAATTCGACGTATTTTGTTTACAAAAGGCCTTCCAACATGTTTCTCCCTCACTTTGGTTGATTCATGATTGTTTTACAGCTTACATCGACGTCAATGTGAACAGGAAACCGTTCCGTGAATTTACAAATAAAAATTATTGTACTTTACCACCTTTTACACTCCAACAGTGTTATTGTCTAACCTAGTCAGAAAACCGTTCAATTTGACAGGAAAAAATATCGTATGCGCAAATGTTACATACAGTTTTGGCGATCTAAGGTGTTTACGGAATAATAATTAATAGACGTTCGCCACAGATATATATATTTTTTTTATTTAACGGAAATTAAATCAATAATGACGTCACACGCTGCTAGAACGTCATTACCATATTTTATATGATACGATAGGGTATTTTCTTACGTCAAATCATTGGACAATTCCCTGCTCAGATTAAAAAACAAAATAGACTTCAGTCAACTCGCAAGAAATATACGATAACTACAGTTCCGAGAAGGAGCTGAACAGTTTGTTGCACATACGTATACCAAAAGCTAGTCGACTTTCGCCTAGAAAAGATGGAAGTTCGATTCTTGGGATGTAAAGTAACCCGTTCTTGATTGAACGATGTTATTGATATGAACGAAAATATGCATAAATTTCCACGGTGTACAGACCATTAGATTTGTCTCGGTAACAGGTCTTTTTGAGCATCTTGAACTGGATCTCTTGTCCCTTTCTTGGGTCATAAAGACACTAACCAGAACTTCTGTTTTATTCACGCTATTTTAGGTTAGATTACAAGTGACTAGTAGACTCGGACAACCATCATGTGTGATCGCTACTACGGTAACTATTTTCTGTGATCGCTACCTTCCCAGCTCTGTTGATCACTTTGAATTGAACTAGTTCAAATCATAATGAACTAACTCGTTCACTACGTTGACTAGCTCATTTAACTGTCGTCGTGTACTACCTTTTCTTAGGCGTATTGTTTAGTTCATAATTACGCGAACCAAACTGATAACGTATGATTAAGGGTAAAATAAAACACAAGAAAGCGCACTTTTTTTATTCATAACTTATAAAACTGTTTACTCTTAAAACTAAATGAAGATGTAAATCTGATATTTTGTGAAATACAACTACTCGATCGAACTTCGAGTAGTTTCGTAAGCTTCGAGCCGAGTTCGTGTAGTAAAATATTCGATCAAATACTCGAAGTTTCAAGTACTCGCACACCCCTATAATTTAATGTTATGTTAAATTAATTTAATGTAAACATTAACACAAACTATTTAGGTAAACATTGTTAATGTAACAATGTTAAGGTATCAAAACTAAAGTAATGAAAAATACAATTGATTATAATATATTTAAGAACTATGTACAGTAAAACCTCTTAGTTCGAGATTCGCTATAGTCCAGCATTGTTTATCATCAACTTTAAACTCAAAAAAATGCTTTCAAAATCGTAACGCAATATAATCACACCATGTGTCACTCTGCTCCTTTTATAATCAGAGGTTGCTGAATGTGTTGTAAATCGAGGATATTGGGAAAGACCTTGGTTACAACCTTTTTATTCTGATTCATGAGGACACGCCATTTTTATAACTTCAGTTTGACAACAGTTATTCCTTGTAATGTATCATAAAGAATAAATGTTTGTATTACATTTGGTAAGCCTTACTAATACTGAATTTTAAAATGTTATAATTCCAATTGATTTATTTTCAGTTTTGACATTTACTTCTTTATACGTAAACTTTTATAATTTTATATTTATAACTTCATTTACCTTTGTACTTTGTCAATATGTGACTTTATATGTTAAAAACGAGCTCCATTTTCTAATAATAGTAATGTTTTTGTTCTCCTGGCTAGCAAGACTTGTGCTGTAGAAGGTGCCATCGAAGCCACCTTACACAGGGCTTGCTCAGATTTTGTTTATTTATTAATTACCCTTAATTAAAAAAAAAATAATTCTTTTATTTCTATTTTTTTCAGACATATTAAACCAGGAGTGACTGAAATTACATTCATTACAGAATCATCCTAGCATGGTTTCACGTTAAAATTTGAAATTCAAATTGTAAAATGCTAGAAATATTAAAGAATATTAATAAATTTGCTTTTTACTAATTTTTTACTTTTTTTGAGTTTATCAAGCAAGAAATATCACAGCCTTTATGTGCAACCAGTAATTCATGCTAGGAAGAACAAAATAAAAGTTTATAATGATCTTTTAGTGCACATTTTATAATAATTATAAAGAAACTATTATAAAATAAATCACGCATCCTTATAATAAGTGAAGCAGTTTTTTTTGTCTACACAACTTCTCCCTAATATCTTGACCGATTTAAACGGTTTAGGTGTCAACAAATTTGCCTCTGTTCGTAGTTGTGCAATAAACTCTTAAATATTTTACCCTGGAGTGTATAGGAAGCTCTTAAAGTATGTTTTTTGGCTATAAGAATAACATGGAGAGTGTTAAATGAATCGAAAAATAACAGCTGTTCAAATGTAAATAATGTTTTCCAAATAGTTTTAACAGCTGTTGGAATGTAAACAATGGTGTTTGTAATATTGAGCAGGTTTGTAATTTGTAACTTACCGTGGTTTTAATGGTAATGTACTGCAGTTATTTTATTTATTTGATTAATCTTCAAATGCTAAATAAAAACAGATGAAACTAACACGTTTAAATTGGCTAATTAATCTCAAAAATAGCTTACAAAGTTTTGATAATTGCCAACACATTTATATATACTAATCGATAAATACTAACAATGCATAACAGATGGTAAAATGTGCACAAATAAAGTACCGATCATACACAATGTTAAGATAATAGGGTATTTGCAGTGCGATTAAATAAAACTAATATATTGACGTAGTGCTAATTTTTGACTAGTGATTGCAGCACGATGAGAGAGCTTGGGCTCTGACTTACCAAAGTTATTATTACGCTATTCAAAAGCCATACTGATAAGGTTTTTGATCGTTAGAGAAAAATCCGCTAGTCGTACTAGGTACAGTTTTCAATGGGAAAGAGTTAAAAAGATGTACCTCAATAATGGAAAATTTATCTTAAAGTAACATTTGAACATTGGAAACTATCTCTAATACTGAGGAAAATAATGCAAAATCAAATCTTACAGTTTTGAAAAATATTTATTTTTCTTCTGCTTCAAGCATGGTTCAAATGTCCTTGCAAAATAACCACATAGCAAAAATGCTGTATGACAGTATTTCACAGAAAATTATTTATGTTGAACTTTGATGGTCTCATGAAAGCGAAGTTACTGCTGATGCATTACCGATCAAAATTGATTAATTTATTGAAATGACAATGACTACAAGGTTGTAGTTACAAAATATTTGTCAGATATAGGAAGATAAATGTTAAACCTAGTGTTAAGTCTGTTAAAACTATTGTAATGTTGTCGTTGTGACTTATTATTTGCTGTTGCTGTCTTAGTAATAAAAAATGAAAGTATTATAAATACTAAAATTGTCTACCTTATATTACAAACCTAAATACAGTCTATAGACTACTACATTGGTATACCACCGCACATTCTTGTGCGGTAATCTATTTATCCCACAAGGTAATCTTCTAATTTTACCTTAAGGGCTTAATATCTCTTTGAAACAGGCTGACCAAAGGGCGATTGAAAGCTCGACAGAAGAAGATGCAGCAGATAGCTAAGTTGTTAGACATCCCGAGTGCGGCCCAGCCAACACACTCTCCCCCCACCTACAACCTCCTTGCTCTGCGGCATCAGGCCAGTCATCTATACAGTAAGTTTCTTTCCTGTAACGTTTATGTAATTTGTACTTTCTATACCACCGTACTTGTGTATACGGGTGGGTGGGTCAGTACCATCGTACTTGTATATGAATAATAATATTGTTTATTTGCCATACGAAACATACAAGATTATTGACACTTGTCATTTTACAGCCAAGTAAAGCATAGTCAGTACACTCTTTAACATACAATTACTTTCTTTAATATCTTTGTATCAAATTAAGGTTAAAACAAACAAAAAAAGAATAATAAAGATAATATCATGAAGTAAAAACATAACAGAATAAGAAATTTGTATTGTGCCTAGTAGGAATTATTTACATGAATAAGTTATGATTACACTTTGGAACTTTAAATTATGTGATATTAGACATAAATTTAACATTTAATGGTAAAAACCTAAGATATATTGGTTAAAGTGTGATATTAAAAGTTTAAAAAAATTAAAAATAATTTATTATAGGTGATGTGTGAGATTCTAAAATCCTAAACTTCTATGGAATCAGTGGCAAACAAATTCCTCTAGTTTATAGAAAGGGTGTTCCAATAGCCAGCTATATAGCTTGTTTTTGAATTGCAAAATAGAGTATTTTTCAATGAATATCTTTAATTTGTAGTACATTTTTATAGATATAATGTTATGGCTATTTGGCTTTACTCAATCTAGAAAAATGTATGACGGCACTATCCCTAGTCCATGTGTTATAGTTATGATTATCATAATTATATTTATAACTGCTTTGATTTTTAATTGCATATAGGGCTAAGTCAAAAATATAGATTAATTATGGTTTGTATTTTCTTTCTTATAAATAAGGATTGACAATGTTCATCCCCTTCCGACTTTGTTATAGTCCTTAAGGTTTTCTTTTGGAGTATTAATATTTCCCCTATTCTACTACAGTTTCCCCAGAGTATGAGACCACAACGTATTATTGATTGAAAGTATGCAAAATATGCCGTTCTGGTATAGGATTCTGGGATCTTAACTGTGAGACTTCTCAATAGATATATTACCCTGTTAAGTCATGGATTAATTAAGTCAATGTGTTGGTTCCATGTCAAATGGTTATCAATAAGAACCCCCAAAAACCTAACTGAATTAAGATAGTCAGGGCTCTCAAAGACATTATTTTTTTAACTAAATATAATTTTTGGGGTTTTATTTTGGTTCAGAAGAAATCCGTTAGCATTGAACCATATAGTGGCGTCATGGAGTGCGTTTTCGGTTAGATCTTCCAAAGCATTGACATCTGTAGCGGAATTTACCAGAGTAGTGTCGCAGCATATAATATTGTCCTGGCTTTTATAAAATCAGGCAGGTCATTCATTGATACTAAAAAAGGAGAGGCCCCAGCACCGATCCCTGAGGTACGCCGAAGTTGACTTTTGACTCTTGGGACCAAATAGCATCAATTAACACTTTTTGACTTCTATTTTGTAAGTATGATCGGAAAAAATTATAAGAAGAATTATGAACTCCATAGAATTTTAGTTTGTTTAAAAGGTGACTATGATTTTCAAATGCCTGAAGGGCTTCTTGTACTAATTCATCCATTGCATCCATTGTTGACATTCCCCCTTCTAAAGCCGAATTGGCTTATATTAAGGTAGTTATTTACTTCAAGATAAGCACTAAGTTGGTCATATACAATTATTATGCAGGTGAATGGGTCAATACCAACCTACTTGTATATACGGGTGGGTGGGTCAATCCACTGTACTTGTATATGCGGGTGGGTGGGTCAATACCACTGTACTTCTTATGGGTAACCTGGGTACAGTTCTTTGAATTCCTTCTCTTAAATACCTTTTTATATCATTTCTACCTAACTATATTTGATAGTGTTGCATTTATTAATGTTTAATAATTTAGCCAATAAACTGTACAGGTTTTTATCATTACTGCCTATTTTGTGCTTTTTAATTTGTATGATTTAAAAGTGGATGAAAAGAAAAAATGAAATACTTTAGACTACTTGGCAATAGAAATGATAGTCTTTTGATTCAAGGATTTTGATTATTACTGTTGAACAGTTATATTTTACTATCAGATAATCAAGTTAATTATTACAGGACTAATTAACACTGAAAAATAAATAAAGATTAATTATTAGCTATGAGTAATTAAAACTTACTAAAGCAATAGAATACACAGGGTTAATAAAAAGTTCGAAGACGGTTGAATATTGTTTAGACCGTTACAGATAAAGATACAAAACTTTGCACATTGCTGCTGGACATAAAAAGCTATTTTACCATGTATTCAGTGATCCACTACCTTTGTAGAGGAACAGCCCACTAGGAGTCGGAAGAAAATCTTAAATGTAAGCATAGGTTGATGTGCACACCATTTTAAATGTCTTAGCTAGTAGAACATCATATCGCATATTAGACCTCAAAAGGTTAATCCTAAACAAAATGGCGGTACTCGAAAGTTTCAATACTGTTCTTATGTGCAAGTTTAAGAATGGCTTAATTTTGTTGTAACCATATCAGATGAAGCTACAAAACTTCACACATGATTAGTTTACACTAACACTTACTTTAAGATGTATTCAGTGTCCAGTTATTCTTCTATGGGAACGGTCCATGAGGAGTCAGTAGAAAGGTTTTAGTGTAAGCATGGGTTGATATGTACATCATTTTAAAGGGCTGTTCAAGCATAGAAGAATGCCGCAAACCACACTTCAAAAGCTTTATCCGTCACAAAATGGTGGCGGTTTAAAATCTTGCACATAAGATCAGTATTGAAACTTTATGCTTACATTTAAGATTTTCTTCTGACTCCTAGTGGGCCGTCCCTCTACGAAGGTAGTGGATCACTGAATACCTGGTAAAATAGCTTTTAATGTCCAGCAGCAAGGTGCAAAGTTTTGTACCTTTATCTGTTACGGTCTAAACAATATTCAACCATCTTCTGACTTTTAATGTCCAGCAGCAAGGTGCAAAGTTTTGTACCTTTATCTGTTACGGTCTAAACAATATTCAACCATCTTCTGACTTTTAATGTCCAGCAGCAAGGTGCAAAGGTTAGTACCTTTATCTGTTACGGTCTAAACAATATTCAATCATCTTCTGACTTTTAATGTCCAGCAGCAAGGTGCAAAGGTTAGTACCTTTATCTGTTACGGTCTAAACAATATTCAACCATCTTCTGACTTTTAATGTCCAGCAGCAAGGTGCAAAGGTTAGTACCTTTATCTGTTACGGTCTAAACAATATTCAACCATCTTCTGACTTTTAATGTCCAGCAGCAAGGTGCAAAGGTTAGTACCTTTATCTGTTACGGTCTAAACAATATGCAACCATTTTCTGACTTTTTATTAACCCTGTATTTTAATTGTTTTCAAATGTTAAATGGAGTTGTTAGAAATCTGGTGTCACAGTGGGTGGTAGAATTTAAAAGCCCCAATCCTGAAAGATTACTATCTTAAAAGTTTGTTTTGGAATTAAAAATGTTGTTATAAAATTTATTAAGTTTGTTTGTTGGATTATAATAAACAAGAGCACTATTCAAAGTTCTCCATATTTATTTATTTGACATTCTTTGGTATAACAAGAAGGTAATATTCCACTTTCCTTTTTAATATTTATTTGTAAAAAAATTTGATACAAAAAATTAAAAAATTATTTCTCTTATCCATAAACTCTTATATTTCAGACAGTAGCTACATAAAATAATCTTGTTGGTTTTGAATTGAATTAAATTGAACCCTTCTATTTAAAAACTAGAAAATCATTCCATGACGTTTTTAATTATTCAATAAATTAATCTAAATTAAGTTGAATCATACAAAAAAGTATGGTATCCTTCTGCATGGTCCAAGATACAATATTCATTTGGGGTGGGGAGTCCAATGTATTGTGCATTTAGAGTGTGTTGATGTTGAATGTCTACTGCATTGCATATGAAACCGTGTCATTTAGTAATCTATGATACTAAAGTTGTTTACATTAACATAGTTTCACTACATTAAACAAAAATGGAAATAAATTGCTTTTAGGTTAAATGCAGATATTATTGGCACACACTAGTTATTGGCACCCTCTTTTTAAAATTATTGCTGTGAATAAACAAATCCTTCTAAAATCCGAAAAAAAACTTGCCTGAGTCCTCACTAGTCTATGTCTTATCATTTGCAGTCTATTTCAGTGCAGTAAACACTTCTGTTCTGGATGTTATAAAGTTATAAGAAATACGTGTCATTTTAGAATAAAATTAACTTTATTTCTTAGCAAAATCATAAGTGAATTGAACTATTGTACTTCAGTATACTCACCCTCCGTAAATAGTTTTGTATTGGGAATGTTATGTTTCATTAAGTACAGATTCAAGATTTTTATTAGCCATTAAATAATTATACATTTACAATAGGCTTTGTCAGTTTATATCTAAAAATAAATAATATATACGAGTATATCTATGTTTACAACAGTAACTATGATTAAAATAAAGGTAGGTATATATTACAAATATACTAGTCATACAATATCACAAGTCATATACTCTTCAACTGAATAAAAAACGTTGCCCTTAACCCTTTTAGCGCCAGACAGTTTTTTGGGGTACTTACGAAAAATGCCAACCCATTTTCATAAAGGGTGTGCGAAGAATGCCAGGCCACTTTAGGCCATTTTGACATATTTTGTTAAAACATTCATAGCTCTCTTATTTGTTATTATAAATTAACAAATGGGGTCTTGTTTTGTTCGTAATAATATGTTTGTAGTAAAAAAAATATAATTTTGAGTTATTTACAAGATTTAAAAAAATTATATTACAAAAAGTTTCAAAAAGTTTTTTTCTTTTTATTTTTTCAAGTTTGAGCATACATTACTACTTTTTGTATAAACTAAACCACAGTATTAAAATATAGAGACTAATCTACATATAATTGTAAGTACACATACAAAAATTAAAACACTTACATTCAAAAACATAGTAGATATAAAAATCTTTGAAAAAACATGTAATTATCCAAAATTGGTAAAAACGTCAGATAAACAGCTGTTATTTCGTCATGACAACGATCAGTAGAGTAATAATTTTGTTGTTGCCATATGGCATATTGTCTTCAATCCCTATGTCAAGTTTGAAAGCATTCGGTCGACAAATAAAATTGAAAAAAATTATATTACAAAGTTTCAACAAGTTTTTTTCTTTTTATTTTTTCAAGTTTGAACATACATTACTACTTTTTGTATAAACTAAACCACAGTATTAAAATATAGAGACTAATCTACATATAATTGTAAGTACACATACAAAAATTAAAACACTTACATTCAAAAACATAGTAGATATAAAAATCTTTGAAAAAAACATGTAATTATCCAAAATTGGTAAAAACGTCAGATAAACAGCTGTTATTACGTCATGACAACGATCAGTAGAGTAATAATTTTGTTGTTGCCATATTGTCTTCAATCCCTATGTCAAGTTTGAAAGCATTCGGTCGACAAATAAAATTACAATATAATAAAAACTTGACGTGCGCCCATAGCGCACATCGGCAGTTTTAGCGGGACCAAGGCGCGTGCGCTCACGGCGCACGTCGGCATTTTTCGAACAAACTCTGACGTGCGCTCGCACGTTCAAATTAAATAATTTAAATTGTTGATATTGGTAACTTTTCATTGTTTTACTTAATCTAATGCTTGGTGTAACTAAGTCTTGTTTGATAATCCTGTACTAAACTGTGAGTATTAAAGCCATTTATATTTTCTTTAACAAAGATTAAATTATTATAAATATACATATTGGCAAGTGTCATGATTTTAAATTTGGAAAAATATTCTCTGCAAGATTCCCGATTAGATATTCCAGCCAACACTCGTACTGCCTTCTTCTGCCAAATAAAAGATTTTTTAGCAGCACTACAATTGCCCCAGAGACGTACACCGTAACTTAAATGGCTGTGAAAAAGACCAAAGTATGCCATCAATAACACATCAGGACTCACACAATTCTTTAGTTTTCGTATTAAAAATAGCACCCTTGACAATTTCTTACAAAGACTAAAAGCATGTTCATCCCAGCAAAGTGCACTATCTAAAGAAATACCAAGAAGTTTGACTGATTTAAGAAAGTTATCATCTATTAAATCTAAATTATTTTTCAACGAAAAAATTATGTGCTCAGTCTTACTATCGTACTGTTGTTCACATAACCTTAAAGATTCTGTGTATTTACCTGCCAATAATGAGTCAAAGGGGAGTGCCAACAACTGATTATGATTTGTGTTCATTTTCAGCTATTGGCAATAACTGGATCTGTTGATGTAATTCTAGTGGCACTGCCAATTACTGGTTTTATTGGTATGCCAAGTAGGGTAAAGGCAGATATTATTGGCACACACTAATTATTAGCACTCTTTTTTAAGTTTTAAATTTAGTAAGTCTTTTATATACATAGGCAGACATCCTATGTAGGATTAGTGATAAGTATCAGCCCAAAGATAGCAACAATATGGGTCCCAATAACTAGTTTATCTGTGTGCCAATAACTACTCACAAGCTTTTTTTACTTCAAATAAATAAAAAAAAAATACTATATAAAATTAGATTTAATGTTATAAGATGTAACAAACACTCCAGTAAATAATTTTTTTTATTTTGTAAGGCCTTTTATAATTTTTTATAAAAGATAAATAAATGCATTCTATCCAACCAAAAAATTTACTTATGAAATTAAAAACAACTACTCCATTCCCTTTTTAGATATCCTTCTTAAAAGAAACCAAACATTTGGTCATATTGAATTTGATATTTATAGAAAATTAACACAAAATTTAAGATTCATACCAATTGATTCATTTCATCCAGCATCTCAAAAAAGAGCAACATACCATTTATTAATTCATCGTTTATTTAATACACCTTTATCTACCTCAAACTTCAATAAAGAAATTACAAAAATTAAAGAAACCGCAATTTTTAATGGATACAACCCAAATATGATTACAAAAATGATAAATAAGAAAAGACAACAAATTGAAAAACAAAACCAAACAACACTATTACCCAAAAATGAAAAGTCTGTTTGGAGTAGTGTTGCATATGGATCTTTTTCAAAAATAACGCAAAAACGTTTTAAGAAACACTCTAATGTAAATTTATCATTTAAATGTACATCAAAATTAAAAATGAAGAAAAGTCTGGAATTTATGAAATTGAATGTGACAATTGCAATAAAAAATATATTGGCCAAACCAAAAGAAAAATTTCAACAAGATTAAAAGAACACAAATATCATTTTAAAAATTATCAAGAAGAAAATCAGCGATAGCAAAACACTGCATCAATTTCAACCATAATTTTACAAAATGTATTTTACTAAAAGAAGTCCAAAATAAAGATCAATTAGATGCTTATGAAAGCTTATATATAAAAAAAATCAAAGAAATTCTAGTTAGTAACAAACCAGGAACATTTGAAAATTCACCACTATTATTTTAAATCTATACCATTTTTATATATATTTTTAATATTTTCTTATTTAAACTATTCCATATGTTAAATTTACATATGGACAATGTAAAATTTAGTTTGGTTATAGTTTGGTTGTCTGAAGATGGTAACTTTGTTACCGAAAGGCCTTAGAAAATAAAAAATGTATTTACTGGAGTGTTTGTTACATCTTATAACATTAAATTATATATCCATCCAGTAAGAAACGAGCTTGAAGAATGATAAAATTAGATGTTGAATTTTGTTATTCCCCCATTACCTAACACTAATACCCTTTACAAAAAAAAAAAAAAAAAAAAAAAAAAAAATAATAATAATAATACAGATAAAATTAAGTGTTTCTGAGAAGTGTAGACAAAATTGAATGGCATCACGTCCCTTAAAGTGCCAATAACTGGTGATTTACCCTAGATTAAATATTTTCATTGAATATGTTTATAAAATAAATTAAAAGTATATAATTTTTGTTACTAACCAGATATTATCATGCCAGAAAGTAAAATATCAACTAAATATATGTTACAATATGTTTACTTTCTCTTTAAGAATTTATTACATTTCAGACTAATTGTAACAAAATATTGTATCCATAAATATTTTCATAGCAACAAAAATATACTTAAAATAAATTTGGCTTATTGTGTAGGAAATGCTTGTGCACGTCCATTGTCCAACCAAAGGCATCTGCCTGAGGGCGCAACGGAGATGGCGACCAATGAACACGCTAAAGTTTCAAGGCCAACAAGACGTAAGTTCTTATAATGTAAATGGAAATTCTCTGTGATTATAATACTAAACAATTAAGAAAAACAGTGTGTTCTAAATTTCTCTGAAAGATCTCATCATTTTGGAGAACTATGATCATATTTAACATTAATATTTTCTCTTGAGTTGATTTCTTAGTGAAACTTGCTAGTGAATTCTTTAGTTCCACATCCATTTTTAAGAACACTCTACAAGACTTTCATTGGTTTTCAAGATGCATTTATAGTTTTTAACTAAATACGTAGTGTCATTCGTAATTTTGATGCAGGATATAAATTTAAAATCTCTCTTATATTGTGTTTTGTCAGAACAGCTGTAGAAAAATTAGAAAATTCTTCATTTTTTGGCAAAGCAATAGTGGTATCCACAATAGTGTTACGATGTTGAGTTTAATAAGATCTTAATTTTCATCCCTCATTTTATATAGCTTTAGGCTCTTTTTTATTTTCATCCTTGCTATCATGACATTCGTTTCTTGATCAAATTCAGTACTAACTTTCATTTCACTTACCTCAATATGCAGCTTTCATTTTAATTGAACTCTCCACTCAATATGTATATTTTTACCAAATATTCCACTTTTAGATTCCATCATTTATAACCCCTTTAAATGCTTAGACAATTGTGTAAGATAATCCTATTCATACTATATTTTCACTATTTGTAAACTTTTATCAATGAGAGAGATAAGAGAATGATCAGTTGCACTGTCCATACAACAAAGGTTATATTGTAATGAGACAAAATAATTAAAACCGAACCATTCTCACAGCTAGCAGCACCAACTGTTCAGGGTGGTGAGATATTATTAATAACAGACTCAGCCCACTACTTCTGTTATGTCGCGCCAAACGTGCATCTCTCGAGAACTGGTATAATCTGCCAGGCAAATTTATACGCATTAGGTGTTCAAAGTTCTAAGAGGCAAAATCACTCTGACAATATGTTTGTCACTAACACTAGAATGGTTTACTGATTGTTTTCCTTTTCTAAGATATGGAGAGCTAAAAATTATAAACTCTAAGCTACAACATCTTATGGATACTCTGAAGTGTTTTATTGACTAATGTTATGATGTTCGATACTGTTTATAATATAGCATTTAAGATTTTAATTCTTACGAGCCGCAATCAAATTGTCAACACTGTGGATGTTATGCTGTAGCTCAGCTGTTTAGGAGTTTACCATTGTAGAGATTGTAGGCTGTAGAGGTTTTTTTGTTCTAAATCCTCTCAATATCGCCTCAATAGTTGCCAGGTCTAAGGTGTCCATGTGAGGTGATGGCCAGGGTTTGAATTTTTTTATATAAATAAAAACTTCACTCGCCAGTTGACATGGGTCTACAGGCCTGAGCGTCGACTTTATTCAACGAGTGAAGTACCGAATGTTGGCTTAATGGGTATTCAAACCTTGGAACTTGCCCTCTGCAGTCCAAAGCTTTAAATCATCCTTAGTTGCTCTGGTTGTCGGGTTTAACTCTTACTAAGGATCCAATGTTGATCTTAATTAGTAAGTAAAGTCCATTCTCGTTTATTCACAATACATATTTGTCAGTTTCTCTAAGATCCATCTTCTTAAAGAATAAATAAATCATATTTACTGCTTTCTTATAATGAACTGTTCCAGTTAGTCTTGAATAATCAAAACTGATTTCGTAGAGACCAACTTTATAGCCCCAACATCTCCAAGTAGATACAACACTCTACTGCAAAAAAAAAAAAAAAAAAAAAAAATACAAAATCATAATCACTGGCACTGCTGGTGTTATGAGTGCAAAGAGAGTGGTTTTTAAAATAGATAGCACCGATGCATGCTGTGCTTAAGGGCTCGCTTCACTTATTGAAATAATATTGCTTTTGGCATGCACATCCTTATAAAGGAACCACCAACCATACAAGGTGGTCTGTGCTAATTAAAATATTCTATGATTAATCTTGTGAGAAAATAAATAACATTTCTTAAATGTTCTTCATTTTATTGTGATTTACCATGTGACATCACAAAGAACCAACTCTTCTCCTGTACTTTTCAGTATATAACTCTTACTATCATTGCACTCACAGATATTTTCTTATATTTGCCCTCAATCCTGTGTGGTTTGTTAGCATCTATTTGAACATAAATTTCTGTACATTTACATTGACTATTGTTTAAATTTCTTAAGTAATCCGTGTGATTTTGACTGTGAATCTGCGTACAAGTATAGTTGCGTATATAACAAAAGAGTAAAAAAACTTATCACAAATTATTATAGGGTTCTGTCTCTGAGAAAAATAATATAATCATCATTTGTAACTTCTTACACATTTCTTATGGCGTGATCTATTTTCAAACCTACTATGCAATCTTTTAAAACATAATATTACATTTTCTCTTTTTTCATAGTTAAAACTAAAATTTATTCATTTGAATCTCATAAGTCTTAAAGCTATAGAAAAACTTCTTCTTAAAAGTTGACCAAAAGACTATATAGTATAGATGATATATTAAATACATCCTGAAGCTAAGTTCATTGTTCGTGGCCAGCTATAACTAATAAAATTGTATTATTTATGCTGTAACTTATGCTTTTAGACTTTACATTACTTCCAGCTATTTTGTGCAGCATATTTAGTTTTATTGCTGTTAGTGCATGTTTAGTATGCTTATGGCCATATCCGTTCTTCTATAATATGCATATATTTAACCCTTTTACTGCTGGGCAATTTGGGAAGTACAAGTGCTAAAAACTGCCAAGCTGTTTTTTTTTTTTTTTTTTTTTTACTTAAAACTGCTAGGCTAAAGTTCTTGGTCAAGTACTTTTGCTGCATAAAATTAACGCAACTTTTCTTAAAGTGTAATAAAAATCATGGAACAGCAGCAATAGATATCGGTCGATGTACGTGCACCAATAATTAGTATGTCAGGACGGTGGGAGAGAGAGATGCTTTTCTAAAGTGGCACAACTCTAGTATTCATTTTGGAACAACATTTAAGTCATGTACTCCAAGCCAGATGTAAATAATACTTAACCAGTATAAATTATATTTATTCCATGAATAATAAATAATTTGTAAAATAGTGTCAGCTAGTTATAAAGTATTTTATAATTATAATAGCTATTTCATACATTGCGACTAGACATGTTAAAATTCAGTACATGTTACTGTATTTGTTTACAAGAAATATTTTAGAATTAATAACCAGTAGTATCCTTATTTGAGGTTATGTTATTGGACACTAAGCCAGGATGACGTAATTGGGGCGATAGGGCATCAGCAAATTTACCTGAGAAGACAAGTTGTCTAACATTACACACAGGAGAACATATAAAGACACAAAATAGTAAAAAACAATTAATTGTTCATGTCTTCTGGTATTGTAAAACAGGGTGGAGTGAAAAAATGTGCCTTCAATGACTGTGTTTGAGGCTTAGCCAACAACTAAGAAAATATTTCATTTTTTTTTTACAACATCATATTTAGTCCGCTTTTGGTTATATTTTGGAAACATTCAGATTACAAACATTTTTTAAATTTATTAGTAACTTTTAAAATAATAATAATGGGTGGTTACTAAATGGCATAAAAAGACCTAAAATATACAAAGACATTTTTAAAACCCATTTTAGATTGTGGTATCAGTCTGCGAATTACGCCAAAAGTTCCCGAAATTTCCCATATTTCCAAAATTTCCTTAACTCAATATTTCCTTTCAATACTGACCAAAATCATCAAAACTATTTCATTCTTTTAGTTATTACCTCGCATTGTGCAACTCTTCGCTAGCTCATATTCAACTATCCATAACTCAGCACTAGGAGATGGTTGCACCCTTGCTCTCTCTTCCACCCAACCAACGACATTTCTTAGATAAGTATTTAACAGTTAAATTGTTTCTTTGCATCATATATTAGCTGGATATTTCTATCAAAAATTCTAGTTTTTACTAAGCTCTCTTTTTTCCTTGTGATCAGAGACCAGTTTTGAAGAGGCTGTAGTGACCTCTTTTACAGCACTTTCAACTGCTTGAGTGTGTGATTGCAGCTCAAAAAGAGTGTATTCAAAAATAATATTTAAATTCTCGATTTCTAATAAATTCTGTAAACTCTGTGTTGTTAAATGATGTTTAAGAAAGGGCTTTGTAACTTCCACATGATAAAAAAAACTGTCTAAAAAATGTCTAATAAAAAACTGGGTTTAAAATGTTATTATCAACAGTTGTTCTATAAAACAAACCAACAAACAAGTGAGAAGTTTTAAAACCCCAAAAATAAATTATGGATCATATAAATATGAATTTTTGGCATGACATAGAAGGTACAAAGCCCCTTCTTACACGTCAATAGACAACACAGAATTTACAAAGATAACTAGAAACCGAGAATTTAAATATTATTTTTGAATTCACCCTTTTTGAGCTTCCATCACATACTCAAGCGGTTGAAAGAGCTTTTAAATCGGTGAACACAGCCTCTTCATAACTGGTCTCTGACACAAGAAAAAGAGAGAGCTTAATAAAAACTAGAATGTTTGATAGAAATATACAGCTAATATACTATTCAAAGAGACAATTTATCTATTGTCATCTAATGAATGTACATTCAACATTCTAATGAAACGTATTACATTTCTTTACATCTTAGAAATATAAATACGTTATCTCATTGGATGGATGGTGGGAAGAGCAAGCGTGCAATCCAAAGTACAATCACTTCTAGTAAATATGAGCTAGTATAGAATTGCACAAGCGAGGAGATAACTAAGGGAATAAATTAAAATTTTTAACAATGCCCTGCCTTTATTTTCTTGAAGTGCTAATTTACATCCACACCAATAAGTCCGCTATCCATATAGATAAACAGTTATGTCATTCTTATAAGACCAGACATAAGGACAATCTACAAGTTCCCCATCACAGGTTAACAATATTTGAAAAATGTCCTTTTACTATTCTGGCATTAAAAATCTATAAAAAACTTAACAAGAAAACAAAATCTTTAGATTTAATCACGTTTAAAAACATACTTAAATATTATTTCTTGAATAAAAGTTTTTGTACTATAGAAGAGTTACTAGAGGATCCAGACATAACATACCATGTATGACTTACTTAGATGGTCTTGAGTCATTACAGTTCTGGTAGCTATTTATAATAACTTATGTAGAATTGGTGTTGTAACTTAAGTTCTTATATATTTTAAATTATTAGGTACTAGTTGGCAACTATTTTCTTTTTGGTGTTTTATCTGATAATTTGTACTCACATAAATGTTAGTAGTTTTAGTTTTAGTTATATGAGCAGCCACCTACTTTATGTAATTACTGTATATTTGAACTACTTTCTAAAAGTGTTTTTGTGGCAACAAAGAATTGAATAAAAAAAGTTTTGACGATACTTTGAGTCAATGTTGAGAGGAAATATGTAGTTAAGATAATCTTGGAAATATCAGAAATTTCATTAACTTTAGGTGTAATCAAACCATAATCTAAAATAGTTTTAATAAATCTATTTGTATATTTTAGGCCTTGTTAAGCCACCTGTCACTATTTTGTTATTGTTACTAATACTTTTAAAAGATTACAAAATCTTAACGTTCTAAAAATTTCAAAACTTGAGACTAAATGTGCAGACTCAAGATGACGTCTTTAAATGAAATATTTTACAGATTTGTTACTAAGCCTCATTACAAAGTCATTAAAAAGCACCCGTTTCAAAAAATTATTTTTGTTCCTTCCACCCTAATGTACAAACCATCTGAATCAAATCCAAACACTACACTCTAAAGCCTGTTTGATGTTCTTGACAGACTATCAATTCTGAGGGCTAAAAAACTTATTATAGGGGACGTAAAAAATTGATAATTCGATGAGACATCATTGAACGTAATGCATTAAATGAACTTCTAAAAGCATACAACATTCACAGACTAGACCTCCCCCCACAAAAAGCACCATGCGTTATTCAAAAATGACCTACACTATGGTGTGCTTCTTCTATTTCTGCAGAGTTATGGTAATACAGACAAAAAAACGATAAGGATAATGGCTGTAGAAGCATCTTAACGATAAGGAACTTAAAATAGTTGTAGAAGCATCTTCAAAAATACTGACAGTAACGTTAATTTACATCTTGAAAACAATTCTGTACTGCACAACCAAGGGCCCTTCAAAACAATTCTGTACTGCACAACCAAGGGCCCTTCAAAACAAAGTCATCTTCAAAGCCACTACACTAGACATACAGAGGATTACACTCTACCAAGCCACTGAAAACAAAAACCATCATAGATTGAAAGGAATTAATTTAAAATTCTGCCAGAGAACATTGAAAACAAGCACCCAAGAGCTGTAAAGAAGACACTTCTAGTCAGGTTACAGAACCATGCTTTTAATACACTAGATGGATTCTTTAGCCGGCGTGGTGGCTCAGTGGCTAAGGCTTCACACTGCAAGGTGCAAGGTTCGAATCCCCACTGAGCCAAGAGTTGGTACTTCACTTGTTGAAAAAGTTCACGCACAGGCCTTTAGACCCATGTGAACTGGCAAGTTAAAAAAAATAAATAAATAAAAATCCTCTTTTGGAACGATTGTAATTGGACCTTTCACCCATTGTAACAATTACATAACTGTAACATGTATAGATGACATGCAAGTAAAGTATATTGTTTACACAAATGTTCAGTGCCACTGAGTCCCAAGGGAAAGGGGAAGATGTCAAAGGCACTGTGTTGAGTTTTTACAAGTTTTCCTGCATGTTGTTTTAATGAACTTGTCTTAGCAAGTAAGTGTGCTGATGACCTATCTCTCATATACTAAAGTACTTATTTATTTTATCTTCTTCTACATGATACACTTTTAAATTACTCTTAAAAATACTATGCTGATTTTGACTGATTTAGAACAATTTTGGCGGCAAACAGAAATCTCACTGGTTTATACCAGAAGTGGTAGATTTTGAATATGACTAGAAGAGAGGATCCATACGCACAGATTAGGGATTTTACTCTTTACTCATGAATAAGTTTAGGTAAATTATTAAATGAAAAAGTTTACATTCTATCTTTGATCAAATATTTGATGCTGGAAAAAATTACTATACGTGCAATGTTAAAGCTCAAATGTATGTTTTATTAATTTATTAGTAGTTCAGACTTCTTATTTGTCTGTATAATTAAATTTGTATGACAAAACAAAAACATTAAAACACTGTAGAAACTAATTTGTTTGATATCCTAGAAAAGTTTTTCTTTTCTTAGTACAGTGGAACTTGGATAATTCGAATCTGAAGAGACCATAACAAAAATTCGAATTATCCAAAAATTCGAATTATACAAAAAAGGGCAAAAATATTACTCAAACCTTATGTTAAAAGACAAAACATAATTTTATTTAACATAGTGTAACATTTCTGCGCTGTTGTACTTTATGTGAACAAACTACAGTAATGACAAATAAAAAAACAAATAAAAGTTGTAAAATTCCACAATATAATTAACAATAAATACAACAAAGAATTGTATGTACTGCATTACAACTTATATTGTACCTAGTTACAGTGCAATGCATTGTTAAACAGTTTAGGCTACAAGAAAAAGTACTAAAACGTGTCCATTTTACATAAAATTAAACATCAACATGAGTTACTGTACAAAAAAACTAAAATATACATACTTATTTACAAAAAAAGTTACAAAAGGTACAATAAAAACGAAAGTGTTACATTGGCAGTACTGTCATTTCTCACTTACTGATTTTTAAAAAAGTCACGTATCTTAGGTTGTTTCATTGCCCTTACTCTCTCTGCTAAAATAAATTAATCTAAATTACCCAGTGATTGAAAAATGGAATCACTTACATTGCTTTGGTGTTCGAAAAATGTTCTTAGTTTATTTACAGAACTGGAAGCCTTTGTCGCCGTTGGGATTAATTGTTCAGCATCCTCGTCACCAAATGCGTCAGCGTCGTCGTCTGCAGCGAGGTTCGCATTGTTTACCTCCGCGAGTATGTCGGCGTCACTGAGTTCACCGCAAACCGCAACATCTTCATCAACATTGACAAAGTCTTCAAATGTGATGGAACCAGACACAATTTCCTCCCATTCATCGACTGCTGGCACCGGTTCATTCACAATGTCACTGTCAACAACTTCAATCTCGGCACTTTCACTTTCTTCTTTACTTAAACCCGCTTTTTTGAAACAGTTCTTAATTGTTTTAGCTGTGACCTGATCCCAAGCGTGCTTGCACATTCTTGAGGTTTGCAGAATGTCGTTTGACTTTAAGCGCATTTCCCTTCTCTGTGAGAATCTTTTCCACTAACAATTTCCTGTAGAATTGTTTAAGATTTTTTATTATGCCCTGGTCCATAGGCTGCACAACGGACGTCATATTTGGTGGAAAATAGAGCATTTTTACATTCTCCAGAAGTGGAATACTGTTGTGTGCAGTGCAATTGTCAATTAGGAGAATAATTGTCCGTTTTTGTTTGCCAATCTTCTTGTCAAGCTGCAAGAGCCACTTTTCAAAAAGTGCACTGTTCATCCAAGCTTTTTCACTGGATTCATAGGGTACTGGTTTTGTTTTTACATTTTTAAAACAACGGGGGTTAGCCGCTTTTCCGATCATTAAGAGAGGAAGTTTTTCTGTTCCATCCATATTGGCTCCAACAAGCAGTGTAACTCTTTCCTTGCTTAGTTTACCGCCATGACACTTATCGTCCTTAAATGCAAGGGTTTTATTTGGGGTGCACTTAAAAAAAGCCCAGTCTCATCAACGTTAAAAATGTCTTTAGGGTCCCTGTCTGCTATCATTTCTTGCAAGTCTTTCTTTCACTGATCTGCATCGCACTTGTTAACTGCACTACTTTCTCCACAAATTGATTTAAAGGAAATGTTGTTTCTCTCCTTAAAACCATCCAACCATCCTGTGCTGGCTTTAAAACTATGTTTATCCAATTCATTAGCAAACTGTTCAGCCTTAACACGCATAATGGTGCCACTTACTGGAATTTTTTTGTCCCGCGCCTGTTTGAACCATTTCAAAACACAGCTGTCCACATCAGGGTTGTCCGGTTCCCTCACTCGTTTTCGTCCTTGTCCACTTTCAGTTTGACTTCTCAAAATTTTGTCTTTATTTTTTAAAAATGTGGATAATGTGTTTGGTGGGATACCAAAGTCTCTGGTGATCTCGGCTTTCTTCTTTACGCCTTTCTCCACCTCCCTAATCACCGCTACTTTTTTGGCCAAAGTTAGCGATTTATAGGTTAATTTAGTTTTGGATGATGACATTGCAATAAGTCACACACTACAGTACAGTACACACAAGTTCAAACTAAAAACAGTTTCTCTTAACAACATACAGTAACAAGGATACACAAGCACAACATGACCGGACGGCACGGATTTGACAGTCAGAAATTCAATTGGCAACTGAACCGACGAAACTGTCGCTGTGATAGACACAAGACAACTGGAAAGTGGGGGTGGGGATGGGAGGGCACTGACCTGGGACACTACGTAGCAGGTAGCTGTCCCAACCATCCCGTTAGGATAGGGTGTGAAGGCGGAAGTTTTAGACGAAAATAGCACGCAGCTGTCCGGCGCTAATGAGGGGACGGAACAATGACACTCCGCTGCTGTCTAAACTGCCCAGAAACCGTCTTTAATTGTATGTTGTTGACATCAAAATTTCGAATTAACCGACAAAAAGTTCGAAATATCCACAATATTTTAACATTGTTGACATACAAAATCCTAGGGACCAACCAAATAATTCGAATTAAAGAAAAATTCGAATTATAGAAGTTCGAATTAGCCAGGTTCCACTGTATCAGCAGTTAATGGGTTAAATAATTCCTCTGGTTTTCAAAGCTTTTGGTGTTTGGTAAATGAGCATTTTGCCACCAGCTGGGGTTGTGTGTTTAGGCCATCAAAAGGTGTATCGGCGACGGGACAGTGGGAGTACAGGGCACTCCGGCAGTCCCGGCCCCTCTCAATCCCAGGACTCTTCCCCCAAGTTGCCCCGACCACGTAGTGAAGAGATTCCCTTGGAGAGCATCAAGGTGCGCAGAGATCTGCATTCTTAGACCCTGGCATGTTTTCATAAATTTTAATACATCTTAGCATTTTGATTGTTTTAATGTTGTTTATATATTTGCTATCAATTAATTAAAAGTGTTTCTCCCAGCAGACGGCATACTGTATGCGAGTATGTACCATAATGTTATGGCAAAACTAAATGAAATCATGAATCAATTTAAATTAAATGTGGTTTCATGACTCAATAAGGAACAGTAACTTCGATGCCCAATATCATCCCTTATAATAAGAGTAGAAATGTGAATAGAAAAAAAAAGAAAAAAAAAACTAGTGAACATTAAAGCTTATTAGATTGATAATTTAGAATTTTGAATAAAGAGTTTGGCAGAATATTGAGTTATTGAATAGTGTAAATTAGCCTAGTCTTTATCTGTATAACAGGCCCATGGGCTGGTCAGCTTGCCAAAACCCTGTAGACGTCTTTGAAGGTAATCGGTGAAGGCAATGGAATGAAGAGCAAGTGTAGACTGACAAGTTCAGCCTGCTCTTCTCCACTATCCACCCCACCAATCACGTAGCAAATGGCTTTGAGCATACGAATACGAAATTTGAATTTCGAACCCATATTATTATCCCTTTATTTTGACCAATCTCCCAGCCAACTAATTAATATTTGCTTCTTTAACTTAATCTTTTACAGCCCTTCGCTTTGCTCATCTAACTTAAGCCGTAGCCCAGCTGGTTTCATCCTTTCATTTTTTTTTAAACCAGTCACATTGTGCCACAAAACTTACCACACTGTAGACAGTTTTAACATGTTCGCTGCTGCTTGCATCGATGAGATTTTATCTATTTAAAATACATATACTGTATAATACTGTATGCAGGGTGCTTTAGGTAGTCCCATTTTTAAATGGGACTACCTAAAGGTAATTAATTATTATGTAATTAATTACCTTTAGTAATTTTTACTATACTAATTACATTTTTAATTAATTACCTAAGTAATTAATTAAAAATGTAATTAGGCTCGTGATTATTCACATTTTTTCATTTATTAAACCTTAATTAATAATACTGAAATATATTTAATAAGTTAAAATGATACATCAACCTCTTGTTTCCTAAATTTTGTAGTTGAGTTGTTTTTGTAAATTATGCATGTGACAATAATCTTTAATACAAGACGGTAAATAGAGAGAAATTACTGAGATCATCTACGTTGAATTCTCTATGTCCATAAATAAATTAACTCAATTAGTAAGGTAGGATAACATGATGCCTAGGACAACATTCTATAAATACGGAAGGGGCGGAAAATATAATATTAAGTATAATAAAGGGATTGGGAACTAAACACGCCTTCATTTGCGGCACTTGTACCAGTATATTCTTCATGGTGGAAATATACTTGATTTTACCGCTTAAGAAATAAGCTATTTATATTTTAATCTGCTCCAGATTGGACAGATTTCGGATAATCATAATCCGAATAGTTGCTGAGCTACTTTATTACACTGTCTAATTGAATGTGTGACTAATTCAATATTAAATATGTAATATAAAAAATTGTTATTCAAACAACTAGTGGCTTGCCAGTTGGAAAACACATTGAAAACTATTTTAGGTCTCTAGGCCTAGGATTTAAGTAAAACATGAGAGGAAAAGAAAGCAGCATATTTGGTAAGCTGTAGATATAAAACACTCACATCACAAATACAGAAAAGTATATGGTTAGTAAAATATTTCTGGAACACTATCCACTTGAATTGAGTTGCTCGTGACTGAAGAAGGGTCCGGCCAGTGGCCCTCAAATACACCTCTAAAAATTTTCTTATTATGTGACGTGGATGTATTTATATCTATAGTTTACCAGTATGCTGACTTCCTTTCATGTTTTACATTAAATCACTAGTCATTTTACAGACGAAGAGTTCATTTTTTTTACAATTTTATCCAAACAAATTTGTTATTACTATTTAATATTCCATATTAAATAAACAAAAACATACTTCTGATGACACAGATGGTACTTCTGGTATTGAAACATATAACTCTATATCAGACGCTTATCACGTAAATAACAGCAGTAATCGAGGAACTGAAATAGAATACAAGTTTTTTGGGACTAAATATAGATTATTAGCTAAATAAAACACAGTTTGATGCATATTATTGTTATGTTATGCATTGTTGTTGATGTTGTATCATTTAATAACGCTTTGTTTGTAAAATTTGACAAAATGCCTCAAGACTCAAGTAGGTATTCATACTATCGATAAATGTGCCTGCTTTGAAGAAGAGGTAAAGGATTAGTTGACGAGTGGTTGGTGGTTGTTGCTTTTCAGGAAATTATATGAATTTTGTTGAATGTGTTGTTAATTTTTTTAACGGACTTTGCTAATAACTTTAATAAAAGTGGAGTAAATCCTTTTCTATTCTTTGTTAGCATTATTATGTTTATTCAAAAATTCAATCTTATGTTTAATTTATTTTTGTGTTGACTTTAGTATGGATATTATTTTGTCCAGGAAGTATTAATGAGGCATATTTTAAATTAATAACCATTTTATAATTCTCCCGTTGTAGCGTTTCAGTCGGCGTTCAGACATGCAGGCTGTGTACCACCACTGTCTGTTGGCAAGCCATCGTTATGGAACCATTCGACTGTATTTAAGGTTGCTTATGATTGTTTAAAATGCCTCCTCTGATTAAAAATGCTGCCAACTGAAAGTATGTGTGGTGATACAAAATGTGTTATAATGCTAAAAGAGTGAAAGCAGCTAACATTAACCGTGAGATGTGTAACATTTATGGAGAAAACACAATGAGTGATGGAATGGTATGGAAACGGGTAAGTTTTTAAGATTGTGATATGAATGAGAAACGAAGAAGACAACTTTCACTCATTGCTGATGACAGTTCAACAAATTGATAAAAATTTCAGAGGCGGAATTCTAAAACAGTTCTTTCGTTAAAAATATGCCTCGTATAAGTACCAGACTGTCTGTCAACATTTAAAAATATTATGCATATAGATAGAGAAAACTCAATAGTCCTGACTTAACCAAAAGTAGTCTTTTAAAGGTGTTTTCAAGGTGTTGATTTTTTTCAAGTTTTTCAAGGTGGTTGATATTTTGATTAATGAAACAGGTGATTTCCTTATACATTCACCACGTCTTTCTGACATATATTATTATATGTTGAAAACATGAATTTAATGCAATAGTGTACTTTAATTAATTATATGTATTAAAATTAGAGTCAGTCAATATTATGTTTAAATAAGGTTAGTTTTCACAATAGGCCAAGTGTCTGAATTGTGTATGTGTAAACTTTCAAAGGACTCGCCAAAGGATTTTTTTTTAAGGTAAGACTGCTTTCCTGTCCTATACAAAATTTATTTATTACATATAGATAAAATAGAGGAAAACATTTCGTAATTAAATGGCATTCTAGATTGTTGCTTGAGTTTTATTCAAGAAACTGTGTCTTTTTAGGCTAATTTAAAACATTTTTATTATGTTGATAATATTTCACTTTTATACTGGATTAATCACTCAAATCCAAGGTCCAAAAATCACCTTGCCAACAAGTTTCTTCCACAGTACTCTATCCTCTGGCATATCGATGTCTCCACTCATCTCACATCCTGTTCTACTTGGTCATCCCATCTTATTCTTGTCGTCCTAGGGGTCGCCTTCCTGCTGTTTTCCCATCCATTACCTTCTTATCATTTTTTCTTTTTCCCCTCTGACATGACCAAGCCATCTTATTCTTCTGCTCCTAACCACAATATCAGGTCTCTAGTACAGTTCTCTATCTCTAATCTCTCTGTTCTTCTTCATTTTCTACACTCTTGCTTCATAGGTGGTCCCTATATTCTTCTTAAATTTGTTTTCAAATGCAATCAGCCTTTTTTTGTTATACTTTGTTTGTGTCCACACCTCAGATCCATACACTAAAACAGGTTGTACAAAAGCCATATATACATTATTATTTTTGTGTTTCTTGACTGCAGTTTACTTTTAAATAGGTTTAATAAACTCCAGTAATACCTATTTATTGCATTAATTCCAACTTATATGTCCCATTGTAAATATTTTTTTATGTATTTCCTCTAATATTGATTTTTTTAATTTTTAAACAAATTAAACAATGTGAACCTTCTCTTACTACGAATACAATTAATATAATAGAGGAGATAGGACATCAAAAAATTTTCCAGCGGAGTCCACAAACATATGAACAGGAAATATATAAAAAGCAGAACACAAGAAACAAATTCCTACAGATCAGGAGGTATAGCTGTTTATATTAATAACAAAATCAGTGTCAAATTAATTCAGTGTGCGATGCAGACAGCTGATGTACTACTTTTGGAACTTTTTAGTAACAATAATATTTTAACGCTTTTTTGCCTTTATAGACTCCAAGAGTTTACAGAAAATAGCTTTATTTACGAACTTGAAACAGCATTTCATAAATTCAAATCCAATGCTATAATAATTGGTGACGCGAACATTGATATAAAAAAATCAACGAAAGAGTCAAGAGCTTTATAACTCCTTACTATATCACAATGGGTTCCATCCAATTATAGACAAATACACTCAAATTACTAATGAGTCAGCATCATGTATTGATCATATCTATATATTAGATACAAAAACTTAAGTGTGTTTCATGCTGGTGTTTTTAATATTCAGATAACGGATCATTGCATGATTGTGTTAAAAATGAGTTACGAACCCAGCAGGGGATTAACTGAAAAATGTGAAAATAATGTGTTGAAACAAATTAACTTTGAAAAGCTCTTAAACTCATTACAACAAATAAGTTGGAACTCTGTTTACAAGGCTAATGACGTGAATGATGCAGTTGAATTTTTTTATTCAATATTAGATGAACAAATCCGTGGCAATACATACAGTAAATTAATTGATCCTAAATTTCATAAAGAAAAAAACAAAAGTCCCTGGATTACCCAGACACTTTTAAATAAGATTGAGAAAAAGCATAAATTATTAAAACTTGTTAAGAAAAGGCATTATGATGTTAATTTAGTTAATTATGTCGCTACCTTTAAGAATAACCTTAGTCTAATGATAGCTGAAACTAAAAAATGTAATTATCACACCTTGTTCATTAGAAGTAACGATAACGTGACACAGCAGTGGAAGATTGTAAATAGTTTAACTGATAATTTTGATAGACCTCCGATAACTAAAATAATGTTAACTGACGGGCGGGAGGTCAGTGACCCCCAAGAGATAGCAAACACTTAACAATTATTGTGTATCTGCTCCGCTGTCGATTGGGACTGGTTTTCGGACCTTCTCACCGACAAACCTTTCTCATTGTGTACACCTACAAAATTCAATTTTTGTAAGTCCTGTAACACCCTTTGAAATATCTTCAATAATTGTCAACCTAAAAAGTAAAAAATCAACAGGCTGGTGTATTACCTTTGTGCGTGTATGGATGAGCGGGTGGGTCATTACCTTTGTACGTGTATGGATGAGCGGGTGGGTCATTACCGTTGTATGTGTTTGGGTGGGTCATTACCACTGTACGTATATGGGTGGGGATAGCAAAAGTAGCTGTGCCTCGAGTATCCTCCATCTGTCGTTAGTGTTGGAATATAATGTAGGCAACTCAGTTAGTTGTTTTACGGAAGTAGCGTTTCAGTGTTGACTATCTCTCAGTGAACGATAAAGTTAACGATTATCAATGCATTTCTTTTATTGAGGTCAATGATATTGGATCAACTATTAAAATATGTCAAACCCGCCATTTCAGATGTTCTTAGTTATATAGTAAATTTAAGTTTTTCAACTGGTGTTTTCCAACTAAATTTAAAAAAGCAATAGTAGTACCAATTTTTAAAAAAAGGTGATCGCTGCCTTTTGCAGAATTACCGGCTGATCGCTCTTTTATCTACGTTATCTAAGATAATAGAGAGATGCATGAAATCCAGATTAATTTCCTTTTTTAACCACAGTAAATTATTTTCAAAAACTCAGTTCGGTTTTACCGAAGGTAAAAGCACAGAATCTGCAATAACTTGATTTATAGGAAGTATATATAATGATATAAACTGTAACAAAAAGGCCTCAGGAATATTCATCGATTTTACCAAAGCTTTTGACCTTGTAGATCATGAAATTTTATTAGAAAAATTAAGTATAGCAGGAATAAGAGATGTAGCTTATAATTGGCTGAAAAGCTTTTTATCCGGCAGAACCCAACAAGTGCGAATTCAAAATTGCCAGAGTGATTCTAAACATATAAAAAAGTGATTCTAAAAAGGTGTACCCCAGGGGTCCGTGCTTTCTGCAACATTATTTCTAGTATTTATTAATGATTTATTACGAGTACCTTTTGATGCAGAAGTGTCCGCGTTTGTTGATGACGTCACTCTCAAGTATTCACATAACAATTGGATTAACATTTGGAACGGCATGAACAATGACCTAAACTTGTTACGTAATTTGTGTAACAACAATAAAATGTTGGTGAACACAGATAAAACTAAATTCATAAATTTTAACCTTAAAACCTATCAATTCGATGAACAACTTAAATTTCATTTAGATAACAACTGTGGAAGAGCTGCTCTTTGCAACTGTCCTCATATTGATCAAGTAGACAATGTAAAATATCTTGATGTCGTCGTTGACGAACAACTAGTTATCTTGGAAACCTCACATTTCTCAACTTCAATCCCAATTGCAAAAAAAATTCGAAAATTCTACTTTTTAAGAAATTGTGTTAATGAGGAGCTGTTGCGCACTCTTTATTTTGCTTTAATACACTCCCGTTTAATTTATGTAATAGAAGTATATGGAGGAGCGAGCGCAGCTGTGTTCAATCCTATTGAAATAACACAAAAACACTTTGTTAGAATTATATCTTTTAAATGTAAACGCGAACCATCCATGCTTTTTTTTAAAAGCTTAAAAATTCTCCCATTAAAACATCTATTTATTTACAAAGTTTTAAAAATATTCTACGTTCGTAGTGGGAACAATGGGCCTGACCGGACGCACTATTGCACCCGAGGTGCAGCTCAAGGTCTTTTTTATCGTCCCAAAGTAAATAAAAGTATTTTCATAAAATGTTTTGTCTTCCTAGCACCAAAGATTTTTAATACACTACCTAAAACCATAAGAGAATCTTCAAATTTAAAACAGTTTCAAAAACGAATCAAGATGTGGCTTTTGGATAGAAATAGTGTTAATGAATTATTAGATGTTCTACATTGATTTTTATCTGTAAGCTAGATATAGTTTAACAATCATTTGATTTTCACAACTTATCACATCAACGGAATTGTAATGCATTATGTTCTAGTTATGTTTGTAAATAGTGGATTAATATAGGTTAAATGGTATAATAGTGCGCTATCCTGTTTCTTATCAGTTAAGATAACGTAATCTAACCGACATACCCTGCAGAGACCCAGCCCTGCAGTACTTGTTAATTTTAGGCTGAAGTGAATTTTTATTTGTTTTTTTCAAATGACTAGTCATCATAACTAGTAATTCCAAACCTTGTACAATATTTTGTAAATGTGTATTTTTTGTTGGAATAAATTTATTCTTATTTTCTCTTGGACTGCTACCTTCCTCAGATTTTAGAAAATTCTGATAAACCTAAAGAAACCTCCTGTGATCATCTTAAGTACCCCTGTGATCAGCTTGGGTAGTCTCTCTCGATCAACGTATGTAGGCCCCTGTCAAAAACCTGGTAGATTCCTCTGCGTAATTAGTCAATTTAGTTTGAATTACCATCGCTTAACACAAGAGACATATTACCACCAAACTGGTATTTCCCAAAGAAAGCCTATTCTCTTCTTCTCATTGTTTCCCATTCACCTTATGTACTACAGGAGCACATCAAATATATGTTTTGACATTTTGCAATTCTTTTAGAATAGCTACAAACCTTAGTAAATGATTTAGTAAGGTTCCTGGACTTTCTTAGTGATCGGTATCAAAGAGAAAGCGTCACAATTTACATTTGCAAAACATTAAGAAAAACTGTTGTTTATGTTAATCTGATCTTTTCAGAAGGAAAGCCTGATCTTAGCCGAAAGTGAGCAACAAGCAACAACAAGTTCAGCAAGTGCAGTGTCCGACGATCTAGCTGACAGTGAAGAGACATCATTCACTAAGGCAGATAGGCGACGCGGCAAGGTAGAGACAGTATGAAAGTAGGCAATCAAAGAAAATGTACATCACTAACCCATTGTTAATTTGTACAGTTTATTTATCACCCCTTGGTGAATTTTAAATGTATATTTAATAATGTTATATTTTCTTAATGCTGTTCTATGAACACCATTGAAATTTATTGCCATGTGTTGTGTTATTTCTGATTTAAGTGTTATACCAATACCAAAACACTACTGCCCTTAGTTAAGTTTACTTTTGCAGCTATATAATGGTGGATAGTGCTATCAAACAAGTACTGTAGTTATTCAAAAATATCTAAGATTAGATTAGTGATTAAAAATCAGTGCACGCTTAGTTTAATTTTTGTTTATATTTATGTCGTAATTCAAAAGTAACAATAGAATCACGATCATATTTAACATTGAAAATAAACTATACAGAAGTGAACAATTTACCTTTTAAATTAAAATTCAGAGAAAAACTCCCTTCTTGACTTTTTTTCTTGCTATCTGTGAAGGAATAGTTGGTTCCAAAATTGTGTTTAGTGAGTTTATGTTCAGTTAACTTACTTTTTTTATTGGGTTTTCTTGTGATTTTTGTGTCAGTTATTCCTGACAAATTGTCCAATATTTCATTGAAAACAGACAGTTTAAATGTTTATTTTCTGGACACATGTCACTGGCGAGCCAGTTTCCTTAGTATGAGGTTTGAATCATCCTCTTAGAATGGTTTATTCAAGTACCGAACAAATGTCAAGGCTGTTTTACATTTGCAGTATAACTTAGCTTGTCCGGCTTAATGTCCGTCGGACTTGGAGAAAATGCGGACGAAAGAGGCCTTTTAAAGTAGTATTTTGAGAAGTAATAAGCCCAGCAAAAAATAGACACAGTTGAAAGTTCTTGCGTTTAACTGTTTTATCTGTTAGCTTTGCAATTTTGTATTTGACCGAAAGTAACATACAATAAAATGTTGTTCAGCTGTATAAGAGAAAAGATTTTACGGCAAACAACTGCTTATGAATTGCAGTTGCAATTGCATTGAATTGACCAGGCTGAATGATATATTTATGATGGAATACATTGCAGTAAATTACTGTCATATCTATCCAACTGATTCTATTTTCATAGTAACGGACGGATTGTTAATCTTGTTCTTTTATTGAGAGTCCCAATTTTCAGTCTCAAATAAATCCCTCCAATGCAGTTGTGTTGTATTTATCTTGTAAGAAAATAAAACTTTGTCTCATAAAGCAATTCTACTTCAGTTTTGCAATGTTTGTAATATAAGCTGTAACGTCATAATATTGACCAGTTTTATTTTTAATTTTGCTCAATTACGTATTTTACAATGAAATAACAAAATTCCGTAGGACTATTTTCAGGTTGAATTATATTTGCGGGCCCGGGCGACTAAGACCGGTTAAACGAGGTTATATTTCATGTGTAACGTGAACCTATATTAAATGTTATCATGTTAAATGCCAATGAAATTGTTTCTAACAACTAAATAAATCTACATAAATAAGAGCTTCTGTATAGCGCTTAGATTATATATTCATTCATGTATCGTCTTCACTGTATCAGGTGTGCCAGTAACCCGATGAACTGGTTTCGCTTGTTATTTCACTTTCATTCATTCACATCTTCAATGAACTTTTTTTATTTGGTCTGAACATGCTTTAGACTACTTGAAATTGTTGTATATGATTTTTGTACAGAAAATTTCTGCTGCTCAAAAACCTACTTTGATGTGATTTTGTATAGATTTAGTTTTCTTAGTATAACGGTGAATTGAATTCTGTGAAAATTCGTTTGTTTATTCTGTCTGACTAACGAGGTTATAGGCTATTAAGATTGTTGAATTCTCCTTAAAGCTTCAATAATACACAATAAGATACTACAATATTTTTAAGATTTTTTTTTTTCTTTGATGTACAAAGCCAAACTGAAATGTTCACACTTAACACTTCTCATTCACTTTTGTTAGGATTAATTATTAGTATCATTAGTGATCAAAGCATTGCCAAGTTTACATTTTGATCTTGTAGCAAATTACACACATTCAGCGCTTTTTCGTAAAACTAAGCATGGTCAGTAACTGACTACCTGGTGACAGAGTTTCAAACATAAGACTTATTTGAGCTTTTGTATATTCAGTTCAAATTTAATTTGAAAATAAAAACATACTTAATGGTATATAATATTTAAATCCTGAAATAAACCCATGAAAGAGGAATTGAAACTATATCAAACAGCTCCATAACTTCTCTGGCACACTCGTTTTCAGAACAGGCCACCAGCCATTATTATTTTTTATGGCAAAACTATCAACATCCTGTTCAAAAAACTGATACTGATTGATTATTGGTGTTAACAGAAAACAGCAAACTAGAGATACAGCTGCTGTCAAGGAATAAAACACTAGACTCTGGTATTTTATTTTATCATTACATTATACTTTATAGTTACATTAAATACTACTGTAAAAGAAATCATGTTTAAATACCACTGACCTAGTGCCCTCCAACATGAGATATATTATAAAAAGCCATGATATGTTTATTTGTTGTTTTAATTGTATTCATGTTCCTAATTAATTACCAATTATAGAATACTAACATTCTATGCAAGGTGCTTTTTTAAATTTATTCTTATATAATAGTTTAAATGGAATATTTAAAGCATAGGATTCCTCATTATAAAGTGAAAATCTCACCTTACTATGTTATTTTTATGTTAATATTTCTTTGTAAATTAAAATGATTCTGTCATATGGTAATAAGTTGCCTACAATTTTAAATGCAGTTCATGTTTTAATTTAAACACATTTGGAAATAGTGTATAAAGAATTGTTAAACATGTATATTTATTGCAACTTGAATAGGTTTTATACTGTGGTCTTAGATTAAAATAACAAATCAATAAATAATTAGTTTTTTAAAAGAAAATTGTTCTCATTAAACCTTATTAACATTTATTTCAACATAACAAGTACTCGTGTTCAACGTAGTTGGAACACATGAAATTTGGGAGTTCAGAGCCTTAAGAAAGTTTCGGAAATTTCAAGCTAAACTTAATTGTACGCTTAGTAATATTTGTTATGGATGCGACAATACTGTATAACCTTTTTTAATCAATTTCTTATTTAAGATATTTCATGTTGAAATACAAAACAAGTGAGCGTCACACAAGTACAAAATATTATGGTGATCATAAGCAATTCCTTTTTGAATCCATCTGTTTTGGAGAAGATGTAATTTTTTGAAATGGATCAACATAATATTTGATTAATTATATTATTAAAAATGTGTATTTTGTGATGTTTACTTAAAAACTTTATTTTTTCAAATTTTTTACTGAATTAATTTACAAAAGAATGTTTATATATTTAACAGGATTTTGTTGTGTATGTAAGAAGGCATAGCAGATATGGCAAGTTTAGAGGTTAGGCCTAGGGGGACAATTTCTAGGGCTTGATAATTTGGCTATATGGCAGGAGTGATTTTTTAATTGTTTAAGCCAGCACTTAGGAAGATTCATGATGGAAGAGGACAGGAAGGCAGGATACAACACAAATGGAAAACAAGAAGAGCAAAAGGGGAAATGTAACTTAGACTCTGGCCCTAGAAATTGTCCCCCTAGGCCTAACTTCTAAACCTGCCATATCTGCTATGCCTTCCTACATGCACAACAAGTCCTGGAAATGTAAAGTCACATTTCTCCTTATATACGAGGTACGTCAAGAAAGTAAGTTCTGTATCCATTTATATCCGCTGCAGCGCTGCGATCGCAGTTCCGCGCATGCGCGGCAGACGCTCTGTATCAAGGAGAAGAAACGTGCGCCATTTTGAGATCGCTGTCAGTCTCGTACACTTTGTTGTGCTTGTTTAAAATGTCGGTGTTGATCGAAAATCCCGCCGCTTGTGAAATCAGATCTGTGATTCGTTTTCTGAATGCTAAGAAAGTGAAACCAATTGACATTTATCGGCAAATTTGCGAGGTTTACGGACAAATTGCGATGAGTGATTCAATGGTGAGAAGATGGGTCAGACAGTTTAATGAAGGACGTAATGAAGTGCATGATGAAGAACGAAGTGGGCGTCCATCTTTGATTACAGAAGAACTGGTTCACACGATTGATGAGAAGATCAAGGAAAACCGTAAGTTTACAATGAGTGCTCTCGCTATGGAATTCCCCCAAATCTCACGATCATTAATTCATGAAATTGTTACCGAAAAACTGAAATTTCGAAAACTTTGCTCACGTTGGGTACCGAAAATTCTTACTGAGCAACACAAAACACAACGGATGGGTAGTGCACTTCAGTTTTTGAACCGTTATGATGAAGGCGGTGAAGATTTTCTGTCACAGATAGTCACAGTTTCTTATGACACCCCAGAAACTAAGCGGCAATCAATGGAATGGAGGCACACTTCATCTCCAGCAAAGGTTAAGCCGAAACAAATCTTGACACCTTGAAAAATCATGTGCACAGTGTTTTGGGACAGGAAAGGCATCTTACTGATTGATTTCTTACCGCGAGGTCAAACAATCAATGCAGAAGTTTACTGCGAGACACTGAGGAAATTGCGCCGCGCAATACAGAATAAGCGCCGAGGATTTCTGTCCAAAGGTGTTGTTTTTCTTCACGACAATGTACGACCACACACTGCAAATGTGACGAAAAACCTCATACAGGGATTTGGCTGGGACGTGTTTGACCATCCTCCGTACAGCCCTGACCTCGCTCCTAGCGACTTTCATCTGTTCTTACATCTGAAGTCTTTCCTTGGCGGTCAACACTTCAACGATGACGAAGAGCTGAAAGAAAATGTTTCCAAATGGTTGAAGACACAGGCGGCAACCTTCTATGAAGAAGGCATAGAAAAACTTGTGCCTCGCTATGACAAATGCCTGCAAAATTTCGGCAGTTATGTAGAAAAGTTGTTTAAGAGTTGTAGATTTTAGTGCAATAAATATTTTTTCTGTATCTGTAGACAAATTATTTTTATTACCAAACGGAACTTACTTTCTGGACGTACCTCGTATTTAACAATTAGAACTTCAAGAAAGATGGATATATCGCAAGTAAAACTACAAATTTGTACATCTGTATTGATAACGATATACATCTTTTCAATAAATACTTCAAATGTTTACTGGATGTTTTGGTAAGAGTAAAACAATACTGTCCAACAAAATAATTCCTTGGTGTACAATGACGTTTATTAGATATACCAAATATTGGGGCTGGTGTCTCTGGTCAGATGTTTCCATGCCACTAACATAAAACTATGGAGTTCCCTGGTAACGTTACTATAGCTTATTGAAAACATAAATAATTAAATGACATAAAACACAAATTCATTATTGATTACTAAGCCGTCAATCGAAAAGATACAGGCGAATATGAGAGGCAAATGAGTGTTTAATGAGGTCGACTGTTCCACAGAAAGAGTTTATTTATTAATAGCCCAACGGCCAGAGCAACTACAGCTTTAAGCGGGATCTAAACTATGTAGAGTTTGTCTGATTTATAGCTAACTGAAAAGTCCGACTCTCAGTTCTCTTCGCTAAACAACATCTGCACCTTGACTACCATCCAACATGGACACCCCAGACTTCTCTAATAGTTTCCACATCGATGGCAACCATTGAACTGACGCTGAGTCTGTAGTAAGAGACCAAGCATATAACCTATCGCTTACAATCTCCTCAACACTGTCCCCAAATGGCTGGATTACAGCACTGCGCTACTAGTGCCTACAATCTCCTCAACACTTTGTCCCCAAGTGGCTGGATTACAGCACTGCGCTACTAGTGCCTACAATCTCCTCAACACTTTGTCCCCAAATGGCTGGGTTATAGCACTGCACTACTAGTGCCTACAATCTCCTCAACACTTTGTCCCCAAGTGGCTGGGTTACAGCACCGCGCTACTAGTGCCTACAATCTCCTCAACACTTTGTCCCAAGTGGCTGAGTTACAGCACTGCGCTACTAGTGCCTACAATTTCCTCAACACTTTGTCCCCAAATGGCTGGGTTACAGCACCGCGCTACTAGTGCCTACAATCTCCTCAACACTTTGTTCCCAAATGGCTGGGTTACAGCACTGCGCTACTAGTGCCTACAATCTCCTCAACACTTTGTCCCCAAATGGCTGGGTTACAGCACTGCGCTACTAGTGCCTACAATCTCCTCAACACTTTGTCCCCAAATGGCTGGGTTATAGCACTGCGCTACTAGTGCCTATCTCCTCAACACTTTGTCCCCAAATGGCTGGGTTACAGCACTGCGCTGCTAGTGTCAACAATACTTATAAGTCTAAAAACCATGAGTATTACGATAATCAATTTTAATAAACCACATTTACAGCCCTCATACCTGAAGCATTCACGAAGGAATAACTTCATCTGATAAAGGTATACTGAAATCAATAGCCTTAAGTAATATTTGTACTTTTGTGGAGTTCACTAGTTTATTTTTTCTACCAACAATTAATATGCTAAATAAAAAACTACATATTTCTAAAAACTTATTTTTTAGTACTATGTGCTTGATATATCACTCCAAATTAGTTATTAAACACTTAAAGTGTGATATAAATACACATGTTATGTTCATGTTTGCCTTATTTAAACATACAGTTATGTACTTGTTATCAGGCTAATAACAGCAGCAAACAATTCATGCCTTCTGTCGTTCCCCTAGATAACCAATTTTTATGTTCTAGAAAACCCTAAACGTCTACTTTTTGGAGATACAAAGTAGTGCAATCATGTCAAATACTAGAAATATGATGTTAAACATTTCATAATTAGCTAGGTTTTGTGTCATGTTTATGTTTGTTGTATCCGCTGTTTGAAATAAAATATTAAATGAATGCCAATGTTACGCTTATGGAAAAAAGGAAACATTGAGGGACTGTTTCTAACCCTCAATAAGAAATATTTTCTAAGTGGATCTCTATGATACAAAAGCTAACCTCTCTCTAAATTTCATCAAAGTCTGTTCAGTGGTTCCGGTGATTTCGTGCTTTGTTTTTGGATTTTATATACATATATTAAGATTAACCTCAAAATAATATAAATTATTAGCTATGTATAAAAAATAAAAGTAGAGCACTTTCATATTTGTGTATGGTTTTGAAATAAAATAAATCTTGGCCTAACAAGACTATAAAACAAAAAGGTGTTTGTCTTTGCAGAGTGAAAGCATCTGTGTTCTGATTGGACATGTTTTCATTAAATTATTACAATATTTATTTACTATAATATTATATACTAATTTCATTAGATTATTATGAGTCTCGAGATACTCACTACACCTAGATCCTTTGAGCCCTCTAGCTCCAGGCAGAGATTCACAGAAGACATGGCACTTGTACTGAGAGGAAGCCCAAGAAACCAATACTTTTATAAAAACTCCACGTTTGGATAAGGTTCTCCAAAATATATTTGTCTCAATGATGCAAGGACATATGATACACACATCAAATGAATGTACGACTCCACACCATCGCTCAGGCTATCCTCGTAGAGCCCAAACAGGCATAGATGCCTTCTCAAGGTCTTATGCATATAATTAATTAAAATTTATTAATTAACATATATACAAAAATTGTCAAATATATTGTGCATTTATTCAGATTTATTATTATTCTTGTATGAGTCCAATATAATCTTGTGAAGCTTTTTAGAAAAGCAGGCCTTTCTCTGGGCCCAAATTGTTTAGTTCTTTTTGAATGAGCCATCTTTCTTTCATTACACCAAGTATTCCGGTTTGTTTCCCTGTCACTCACTGAACAACTTTCCAATCAAATATCTGTTGTCTGAACACGTTCTTGTTAGAAATTTCAGTTTTTGTTGTACTGCTGCTTTTAGAGAACTGGATTTGCTATCAAGAAAACTCTGTTGGAAGCTCTAAATAAATTTGAGGCTGTAAATGAAAGGCTGTGCCTGATTGGACTAAGGTGTAGGTTTAAGAACATGACTGTGATAAATATGAATGCTCCAATTGAGGATAAAGAAGATTAAACCAAAGATGAATTTTATGGACAGTTATAAATGATATATGACATCCCTAATTATGATATAAAAATTACATTGGGTGATGCTAATGCTAAAGTCGGAAGAGAAGATATATGGAGAGATTATGCTGGAAAAGAGAGTTTACATGACACGTCCATTGACAATGGAATAAGACTTCTCAGCCTCACATGTGCAAGCAATCTCTACATTAGCAGCACATCATTTCCACATAAAAACATCACAAAGAAAGATGGGTATCTCCTGATGGAAGAATGACAAACCAAATTGATCATGTGTTAACCCTTATCACGCGGCATACGGATATATCAGTACAATGAAAATAGCTCTAAACGCGGCATACGAACATATCCGTATTGATGTATTTTTTTAGGTTACTTTTATTTAATAGTACACTACATAACCGGAAATGGGTACAAAAGCCTTTAAATGCTTATTTATAGCCAACCGGATGCAAGCTGGTTTAATTTCACACAACAGGAAGTTAGAAACAGCTGTTATGCTATTTTTGTTGCCGTGACGACTGACGCATAGCGCGGAATGCGGATATAACCGGATCTCGCTAGACAGTTCGCCCGCCAGTGCCAGTGTCGCCAGTCACAGCCAAGAGTCTGTCTACTTGACATCACTAAGCTTTTGTTTACATCGTTGTAGTTATTCTTTGGTTGGTTTGTTTCATTTTATTGTGTTCATTTATTGCCGGGAAACGATTTATTTTTGCAAGACCTGCACAGAACATCCCACACTTCACCCTGACGGATGTTTTGAAGTGTATCATACTGTCCAAAACTACTAACTAATCCCATTACTGTATTATAGTTTATTTGATAACATATAATGAGATTGTTTTTCATTTTATTTTATATTGTTTAAATTTAGACTAAAGTTATTGTACTAACTGAATATATAGCAGCGTATTCCATAAAATTGTTTTAATCATTATGTCATATTACAAAATGTAAAATTAAATAAATTTTTATGAAATGGCTATTTTTTATTACTTAAAGGTCCATTAAGTGGAAAATAAATTAAACTTTTGAAAAAAATAAAATTAAAAAAATAAAGTTAAATGCACGCTATTGAGACCTAGGCCAAATTTTATTCAGCGCTTTAAGCTGCTATTCTATCTCCTATCTGTGGAGAATAAACAGGAGACATAAAAAAAAATTTTCTCACATATGAAGTGAGAAGCCTATGAGGTGCTGAATGTGGGACTGGCCATAACTTAGTACTCGTTAAGCTAAGACAAAAACTGAAATGGGAAAAACGAGAAAAAGATATAGTGGAAGTATGATGAGCCACGTCTAACCTGAAAAACAGAGAAAATCAAAAGAAAGTGGAAGTTAAATTAACAAACAGATTTCAGGTGCTACAAGAACAGACTGATGATATTAATGAGTATTGGGAGAAAACAAAAGAAATTATTACAGAAGTTTCGAAGGAAGAACTAAACCAATACAAAGAAAACAGAAGAACAAACTTTGGTTCACTAACAGTTGTGAAGAGTTAATAGAGATTAAGAAGAACAAAAAAAACTAACCCTTCTCGGAAACAACCGTAATGAAAATAGGGAGGAATACAAAGAAATCAACAAACAGGTAGTTAAGAAACTAAGAACGAAGAAACGTAAATATATCACAAACCAACTGAGAAAAGCAGAGTACAGTACTCATAACAACGCAAGAGAAATTTTCAGATCAACAAGATGTTTTAAGACAATCTTATAATACATCCCAAAAACAGACAGCATCAAAGATAAAAATGGAAACCTGACTTGTGACACAAAGAATGTTCTTAACATAGGAAACAATATTTTGAGCAACTACTGAATGCTGGTAAAAGACCTGATGCAGAAGATGAAAATAAATTAGTTTTCCTACATGTGCAACCAAAAGTGGATGAACCATCGCTTAAAGAGGTGGAAGAAAGCGCAAGACAACTAAACAACAAAAAAGCCCTAGGAAATGATGGCATTCTGGCTGGTGGAAGAGACATATTCAAAATTGGTGGAAGAGACCTATTAAGTTGTATGCATAGATTAATACTAGAAATATGGAGAAAAGAAACAATATCCAATGATTGGAACGAAGAACTAATAACACCTATTTTCAAAAAGGGTGATAAGACAGAGAGCAAAAATGATAGAGGTATTTCTATTTTAAGTTCAGCATATAAAGTATTATCAAAAGCTCTCTTGAATAGGCCAAAAGAGTATATAGAAGAAAATATTGAAGACCACCAAGCAGAATTTGTTTAGGGTCGCTCTACTACAGACCAAATATTTGCCATAAAACAATCTCTCTCAAAATATTGGGAGTTTAATAAGGATGATCACCTATTATTTAGAGTTTACTTTGTTTTTGAAATTTGTTAATGATGGAGTATCAGATGAGGGAGACAAAGGTAGTTGGACATTTGCCATCATTACGTGAAAATTAACAATCACAACGTTTCGATTTGGTAAAACCCAAACCTTTTTCAAGTGCTAAAAACTAAATTACATCTATTATTTAGAGATTTTCAAAAAGCGTATGACAGTATAAATAGGATGAAAATGTATGTAAAAATGCAAATGTTTAGCATCCCAGACAAGCTTATAAAATTGACACAAATATGTATGGATAAATCAAGATGTAAAGTGAAGGTAAATGGAGAATATACAGAGGGATTTGAAGTTAATACAGGAGTTCTTCAAGGTGATGGAATATCCCCTATACTCTTCAACCTAGTCTTAGAAGATGCACTCAAGAACACATAAGATTTAAGAGCTGGGATCTATGTTGGATCAAAAGTAAATGTGTTAGCTTTTGAGGATGACGTTGCTCTTCTTGCTGAAAGTAGAACAGATCTGGAAAATTTAGCAGAAGTGCTCATTCAAGAAACTAGAAAGGTGAGATTAGAAATAAACCAAGATAAGACAAAATATATGCATATAACCAGAAGACAGGGATGAATAGAATACAAAATATTAAAGTGTACAAGTTGGAATTCAAAAAAGTTTAAGAGTTTAAATACCTTGGTATAACCCTAGCACAAAACATAAAAGATTAACGAAATCCAAAATAGACTAGTTTTAGTCTCTAGGACCTATTGGGCCATGGAGAAATTACTTAAATCCAAGATCTAGGAAAACTAAGATTAAAATCTAGCATACAATAGCCCTCTCTGTGTTACTATATGGAACAGAAACATGGATACTGACAAAGGAATATGAGAAGAAGCTTATTGTCATTGAAAATAGTGTATTAAGAAAAGTGTTTGGTCCAGTATGCGAAGGAGAGGTTTGGAGAATAAGAAAGAACAGAGAATTAAGAGAAATATACAATCACCCAGATATAGTATCATTAGTGAAAAGTAGAAGACTAAAAAAGGAGGGCTGGACATGTGTGGAGGCGAGGAAATTCCTCCATTATTAAATATATTGAACGATCGAACCCAGACGGTAGAAGACCAGTTGGCAGGCTGGTCCAAGACTTAGATGGAGAGAACAGGTCCTCAAAGATATTCACAAATTGGGGACTACGCCTGAGGCAGTAAAGAACAGAGCAGAATGGAGAGGCATTGTTGGCGAGGCCAAAAACCAACTTGGGTTTCAATGGCCAAGGAGGTAAGGTAAGTAAGCTGCTTTTAGGCCTACTTTTACAGTGATATTGTCAGCTCCTGGGTACATGTGTTTGTTTTACCTTAAGTTGATATACAATTTAACCAATTTTGACTTACTTTATCTCATTTAATTTCTTACTTCAACAGAAGTGTCAAATTTGACCCAAATCATATCATTCAAAACAAAACTACTAGTTTAACATTTTTCATTTTCTTTTTATCTACTGTGTTTTTAAATTTGTACAGGATTTTTTTTTGAACTTAATTTATATTTGTAGATCCAAAATTATAATAATAAAACAACGAAAAAAATCTACCTGCTATATAAGTGTATCTATCACCACATCAGTTCCAAACCAGGGAGAAGGGAATTGAATTATTTATTATAACGTTTTGTTATGAAATGTGAAAGGAGGATGGAAGGAAGGAAAAAGACATTGAGATTGCATATTAATATTTTAACAAAGATATTTGTATCTACATAGAAAATATCACATTTAACATGAGTCTTATGGTCTTTATAAGTAGAATACACTTAAATGTACGTTAAGTAATTACACTAACGAAATGATGTGATCAGAACGGAAATCGATGACTGACAGACTGGTCCACCAGAACCCTCACTTGAGAGGCAACCCACCTAACTCCCATTTTCTTTGGTGCTGTTGCAGCCACTAGACGAATCCTGTCTCCTGCAAAAAAAATGTTATTTCATAATTTATTCATTATTGAAACCCGATCGTCAAGATTATTACAATAATTATAATAATGGACTACTCTCTTAAATAATTTGATTATTTAACTATTAATATTCTTCTCAGTCTATCTGATATAATTAGGAAATTTCATCACGAAGGATTTAATTATAATAATGGACTATTTCCTTAAATAATTTGATGATTTAACTATTAACATTCTTCTCACAGCCTATCTGACATAATTAGGAAATTTCATCAATTGAAGGATTTGAATTTATTATCAAAGATTATTAATGGTCTTCTGATGGCTGTAGTTTACAATAAAGAGTATGTAACATGGAAATTGTAACATTGGTTAACATTGTACAAGTGACGGACATTACCCGTCACGCGACCACTAACAAGTGAATACAGATGATGGGTAGTGCCCACCCTGATATATAATCTATTTTTATTTTATTTTGAGGCCTTTGGTTGCTGCGCTATGTGTCACACAACCAATGAATAGTGATGGAAGCATACTATCTACTTTTGTTGTATTCGGTCAATATTTATATTTATATCAATTATACTCTTTGTTTTCATCTTACTATCGTAGAGCTGTCTACCACTGAGTTTTGTGGGAACATAAACAACAACAATGTCATTTAGTGATGGCTTTTTTCTTGATTCTAACAATCATTCTAACTACGTTGCACGAATTTTAAATTAAAGTGGATCAGAAAGAAGTAGTAGTGACGAGTCTTATATCCAGTGATTTGAATAAAGAATCAAGTAGTGTCAGTGATGAAGATCTGGGCCTAATATTCAAAACTGGAATTGGTCAAGTTTTACAAATACGGTAAAACATATTCAATTTACCTTCAACTCTGGAATAAATCCTGCTATAAATTGTCACCTAACAGGTGTACAGTTAGGTGACAATTTATACAGTTAGGTACAAAACATACAGCTGAACTTGATGTTTTGAATCAGTTTATAGATCAAAAGTTCTGGGAAAAGGTAGTGCATGAGACTAATGTATATGCTACTGTTAGTATTATGATTGGTGGAGACGTTGGAAACATGCAGCGAAATTGGACCAATGTCACTGTGGACAAACTAAAAGCTTACGTTGCCCTAATTATTAATTATGTCATAAAACTGAAAATAAAAATTATTGATTATTGGTCCAACAGAAAAATGATAAACTGTCCAATCGTTAGTGAAACTATGGCCCATGACCGTTTCTGGGCAGTTACTAAGTATCTCCACTTTTCATCGTTACTTGATCCTACAGGTAAACTAGAGAAAATTAGGCCTATAGTAGACTTTTTCTTCATTCTTTCAAAAAATGTATAGCCCTGGAAAATTTATTTGCGTTGATGAGAGTTTGATGATATTTCGTGGTAGACTCTCATATATATTGTTCAACCACTCAAAACAAGCTAAATTCAGAGTAAAAATTTACAAAGTTTGTGATTCAGAAACAGGGTATTGCTATACTTGTAAAATTTTAACTAGAAAAGAAGTCACAGACAACAATACAAATGTATGCTAACTACAAAACTTATTGGTAAGTTAAAAGTTTGTATTGAGTTTATGTCAAGATTTATTAGGAGAAGGGAGAATATTGGTTATGGACAGTTGGTGTTCCTCCTCTAATCTTTTCCTTTAACTTCTTTGAACACATTTGCAATTGGTACACTTAGGAGCAATAGAAAAATGTGTCTGCACATATAAAGTCTCAGAAACTTCAAATTGTGAGTTAGTATATCAGTCTAGCAACAATGTATTTTGCTTGAAATAGGAAGACGGGAAGGATGTTGCTATGCTGTCTACATGAGAAGCCGAACTTTGAGGAGGGAGTTAGCCAGAGAGAAAGATGTAACTAGTGCTAGTTGCAAAGCACAACTAAAAGTCAATGTGGTAGTTCATTACAACAAATATATGGGTGGGGTGGATAGGTTAAATCAAAAGTTGTCATGTCTCCGTAATGCATAGGTGCGTAAAGGCTTATAAAAGGATTTGTTTATAAGCCTTTACTCTTTGATGTCGTTTTGTATAATGCTAGTGATGTGTATGGAATAGTTTTACAAAAAAACAACACATGTCTGAATTTAGGCTGAACATTGCAGAACAAATTTTTCAAACAGTTCAACTGCCTGAAAGGACATTGAGGGGTCGGTCTTCAACTGACAGTCCACTTCAGCTCCAGGGGAAATGGACTACAACTAAGGCAAGACCTTCTGAAAGGTGTAAAGTGTGTTCCAAAAGGGGAATTAGGTCTGTGACAATCTATTAATATAATAAATGCTTAACTCCATTACATATGGACAAGTGTTTTGAAGTTTATCAATCACAACAACAAAAATTATTATGAAAAAAAATCTCTTTTTTTAGTAATTTTTACCGTTTTTACCCCACTGTTTTACTCATGCTGGTGTTTATTTAAGGGTGTTCATCCAGTTGCCCATTTTAACGCTCCAAGGAATTTACTTGTAGATACATGTAAATAGTAGTATAACATGTTATTGCAACTGTCACTAGTAGTAGCAAAAAGCTTACTCACTAACACACACGCACATGCTGTTAATTACTGTTTTTAACACACATAAAACAGTAATAAAAACTGTTAAAATGAGTGTGGTTAGCTAATAGATGGAGATTAGCTAAATAATAGGTAAGTAAATTATCATTTACTACATATTATAATATAAGATACCTATCTATTTAAATATCCACAAAATATTCAATGCCGGCAGTGCTAAACATTTCTAAAAAATTCAGTAGCCAATGGGTCAAGCATACTGCATGAATAATGGCTACAAATAAAGTATGTCAGGAGGATTCTCGTCAAAATAGTATATTAACTAATATTACATTGTAAATCCATATTATCTGCAATTCACTTAATAGAAAAAATAAAATAAATTGCATGATGAATTAAGATAAAAAAAATCTTAATATAATTTTCAACTCAATTCATGATGCCAATAAAGTCATTAGGTTAAAGAAAAAAACATATTTTATTTTGCCAAGGACGTAAAACAAGTCCACAACACCTTTACTTTAATAATATGTCTTTACCAAAACTAAAATATTTATTTGACCGTATGTGCCCACTGCGACTTTTCCAGTATCATACACTCTTGGTTGCTATTCTCAAGTTGCCAGTATAAGACTTGATATATAATATAATTTCTGTTATGGTATTATATTTCTCTTAACAGAAGAAAGTCGGCTGTCCTTTAGTACACTAACTGATAATAAATAGGGTCATCTTATTTTCGTGCATTTTCAACTTCAAAACACAGATTATTTTGTATCTACTCCCACAAACCACCATACATGTATGGGTGGATGGGCGAGTGGGTCTATACCACTGTACATGTATGGGTGGACGGGCGAGTGGGTCTGTACCACTGTACATGTATGGGTGGAGGGGCGAGTGTGTCTGTACCAAGGCTGCTATAATATATAACAGGTTGCCTCATTCTCATATCGTCTATATGAGCTGAATTTTGATGTCAGAGGCAGACCTCCAAACCACAGAGTATGTGTTATTACTTTACTCTGTGCCTCCAACACAGCATTCTGAACAGTTAACACTAAAATTAAATTAATTTATTAATTAATTAACAGTTCAATTAAAGCACCCCTTGCTCCGGGCATTTCACAAAAATTATTGTACGAATTCACAATTCAAAACAAAACCATGTTTACAATTAAACGACGCAGACTGCAGTGTCATCGAGAGTACGAATATCAAATGTTTAAATTTTTAGGTTTGTTTTGTTTACAGCAGTGAAGTTAGAAAAATCATGTTCTATGTTTTTTCTTTAAAAATCAAGTATGAAAAATGCTACCTGCGCGATACAGATGTGTACTTGTATGAGGCAATCTCTTGTATATAAGCCTTGGGTCCATACAACCGTACGTGTATGGGTAGGCAAGTGGGTCCATACAACCGTATGTGTATGGGTAAGTATGTGGGTCTATAACACCAAACGTGTATGGGTGGGTGAGTTGGGAGCTTACACCAACAATTTCCTTCATTTGATTGATTGTAGCGAAATAATACATACTATAAAACTACAGACACACAGACTACTACAAATGAGTATAATCAGATCTCAAACTCGTTTCTTTTAAAAGAGCTGACTGAACTAAAACTGAGACAAGACAAACTGGAGATCACGCTCAAGTCTTCTCAACGGCCACTCTATATAGGACATCAAACTCCAACAGCAGGAATCAGCCAAACCTGTACACAAAAAATGTCCACACCTCTGACTGAAAGCATGACCATTTCAGAAACACGGACGGCAGGAATCAGCAAAACCTGTACACAAAAACTGTCCACACCTCTGACTGATATCAAGACCAACTCCCAAACACCGACGGCAGGAATCAACCAAACCTGGACACAAAAACTGTCTATATCTCTGACAAAGAAGACAACAATACCAAAGAAAAACAGAAAAATCAAAAGCCCTCCCTTCAATGCTAAAGTCAAGATAATTGATGAAAGCTATGAAGACTTTTACAATAATAACATAGATTTTTACATTGAACATATGAAGGAACACTACAACTACTCACTCACCCACTTACAACAGCAAATCGACTGCTCCAGTTGATGCTCCACCAATCCCACAACCCTCTACTTCAATCTCCACTTCTAATGACACAACGCAACACCGGCCTGACAATTTTTTTTAGATTTCAGTCCAGAGCAACAAGACACCCCATGACAAGAAATAAAAACCTCCAAATAAACTCTCCATCCTTCACCAAAACAAGCAAGAAATTAGTAATAAAATAGACAGACTAAACCACTTCTTAGAAGAAACAAACCCAGATATCATCATTCTCAGTGAGCATGGGCTAAAAAAGGAGCAGATGGAAAACACCAGGCTACCAAACTACTGCCTTAAAACCCATTTTAGCCGGGAAAACCATAAAAAAGGAGGCGTTGACATCTTTGTCAAAAATGAATTTGAAACATTTGCACATCAAGTAAATATAACAAATAATAAAGAACTAATATGTGAGGTGGGAATGATAAAAATAATCTCAGGGAAAAGCCAAATATATATTCTTGGTGTCTATAGAACTCCTGGTGGACAGCTTGAGGAAGCACTAAATATCCTCTCAGCAACAATTGAAGACACCACAGCAGAAAACCACATGATTATTGTGATGGGAGACATAAATATCGATAGTTTGCAAACAGACAAGGGCAACCAGATGCTAAATGACATCTTAAGCAGTCATAACATCAGAAGACGCCACTCCCTCCAATGCGGGTCACTCCAACATCTGCCTCATCAATAGACTTTATCTGCACCAACCTAGACAAGGAACAAATAACTTCTACTGTAATTCATGCTGGAATATCTGACCACACTGCTCAACTATGTGAAATTAAATATAAATTAAAACCATCACCTCAGACGAAAACAATACACAGAATACTAAACCAGAAAAACCTCAATCTACTCAAGACCCAATTGAAACAAGAAAATTGGAATAATGTCTATCACGCTGTCTCAGCGGAAACTGCCTACAACAGCTTTTTATCGACTATTGTTTTGACAATGAACGCAGCATGTCCGCGAAAGACTGTAAGATCAAGGAAGACTAAAACACCAATATATGACGAAGAGGCAAAACAACTAAAAAGGACCTATCTGAAATGTCTTCAATGATCGTCCTCAGATTGAGGCATTAACTTCTTCCACACAAAGTGTAAAATTAGTGGATAAGATGTATATAAAACGTTTGATGGGGAACCGGTGGAGAGTACAGACACCTAAAAATGGGTCCAAACCAAAACAGGTGACAGCAAGTCTCGTAGAATTGCCTCTTAAAAATTCTTTTGCGGCGCTACAGAGTGATGATAACACTCAGTCAGTCTCATTGGACGTTACCGAGAGTCAAAGAGAAAAATCTTTAATAAAAAATATATATTTAAGTAAAAAAAATCAATCTAATAAAAAGAAGGCTAACCTGCCATCTGGAACATTTCGTACAAATGAGCTCAGTGTTCATAGATCTGGCCAAAGTGCTGATAACCATGTCAAAACTTCACCACCACAGCGTAGAAACATTGTTTTACTAAGTGACTTGCATGGACGTACCTTGTGCCAAGGTATTCAATCACGACTTGGGAGAAATTATAATGTTACTGGCGTTGTTAAGCCAAATGCAACATTTCGAAATGTTATAGATGGCAGTGAAGCACTTCAACAAACATTGTCTGAAACAGATTATGCTGTCATCTTGGCGGGCACAAATAACATTCCTGACCACTGTGGTGAGCTAAGAGATACACTTGGGGGAGTTTTAAGCAAATTAAAAAATACAAATGTTTTATTATTAAGCATCCCAAAGCGATTTGACAAACCAAATCTTAATCATCTCATTTCCGACACAAATAAAATTCTGCTTAAGGAAACTAAGTCTTACAGCAATACAAGATTCGTGTCTCTTGATTCTATACCGAGACATCAGTTCACGAGCCACGGCTTGCATTTCAATTCAATGGGCAAAAATGTTCTTGTACAGCTCATTGTTGATGCGATTCTGGGCCGTGAATCTAGTAAATCATCAATAAAAATTAACTAACTTAAAACCAAATCCTTTTAAAACTAGAATTAATCACAAAAATCGCATGCTAAAAACTAGTACTAGGATATGGTACAATACCAAAATAAAACAAAATTGGAAAGTAGAAGTAGATTCAGAGCCTACTAAATTAACCAACGAAGGGAAAGTACTCCCTGGTATCATCACTAAAGATGTGGCAGTGAGGGGGGGAGTCTGGACCAACTCTTCTTTCAATGATCGTTTTTTAGGAATGGGTTGGTCCCCGGGTACAGGCTGCCTGACGGGGACTGAAGAGATCGAAGTGCCATGCCTGAAAAATGGTGTAAATAGTTCATTTACGATTTTACACCAAAATATTTGCGGCCTTCGATCAAACCTTGAACCTCTGCAAATACATATACAATGCGAAGATCCAGACATATTGTGTCTCTCGGAGCACAACCTTTCTCAAATACAGTATGAAAATTTCTGTTTGCCTGACTATATAAGAGTCTCTTCTTTCTGTCGTGACAGAAGGAAAAAGGGTGGAGTATGTATATTTGCCAAAATCTGTTACCAATTCGAGGCCGTTGATGTATCTCGTTTCTCCGATGAAGATACCTGTCAGCTAGCGGCTGCAAAATTTCATCTTGATTGTGGTCAAAGTATTTTTGTCATTGCTGTCTATCGAATACCAGGCTACCACTGTGAAAATTTTCTCGAAAACATCTCACATTGTCTTGAGGTATTAAAAATTCAATCATCAAATACTGTTGTTATAGGCGATTTTAACATAAATATTTTAAATCAAGAACTCTCCACCCGAACTTTTATTCACACTATGACAACATTTGGTTTCCACTACACCATTATAACGTTCACACGTGAAGTAAAACACTCAAAAACAGCAATAGACAACATTTTTACTAACATGTCTGATGACTTCATTAAGTGCAGAGTCTTGGTAGCTGCCCTTTCTGACCACCACGCCCAAGAGGCTACTATCAACTTTGCCTCAGTTGCTTCTTATCCCCAGCCACGTTTCATTGAGAGGCGGCATTTCTCACCACAAAATATAGAGATATTTATGTACTACTTGAATGCCGAATCTTGGTTTGGTGTGTATGATTCTCATGATATCAACTATAAGTTCGATGCATTTATTGGCCAAGTTCAATTCTATTTCAATCTTTCATTTCCACTTACCAAAAGGACAACCAAGTCTAAGAGGCCAATATTAAAACCGCACCTAACTGACCAAATTATACGTCTAAAAGAATATGTTATTTCTCTCTATTCAAAAACCAAAGATCTTGACTCAACTCATCCTCTTTATTGTCAGTATAGGCGGGCCAAACTTAAATATAAAAAAGCCATACGTAAAGCCAAATCCGACGCAATTTCAAATAAAATTTTAAAGTCCTCAAGTAAAACTAAATCCATCTGGGATGTTATCAATGAACAGAGACCAGGAAAGCTTATAACAGGAAAACAGTTAGGAATTTGTCTAAAAGGAGAGATAGGGGAGGCAATCGAGAACCCTTTCGAAGTTGCAAATGTTTTCAATTCCTTCTACACATCAGAAGGAAAAAATGAAATTGCTAACTTCACAAACAAAGAAAAACCTTCTAAAACACTGATTGCATCCTGCAAGAGTTCTCTTTTTCTCTTTCCTACTTCTGAAAAGGAGGTTTAACATGAAATTTCTTCTCTGAAACCGAAAACATCATCAGGCCCAGATGGCATATCATCCAATTTGTTGAGGAAGGTCAGTGGTCTCATTGCTCCCCCCCTTGGTTCATCTCATTAATCATTCTTTTCAATCTGGCTGTTTCCCCGAAGCTCTTAAAACCGCTATAGTCAAACCTCTTTACAAAAAAGGTAGTAAAGACGACTGTAGAAATTATCGGCCAATATCTCTAACATCAACTTTCTCCTAGGTTTTTGAAAGGGTTTTTCTGACAAGACTTCTGACATTTATTGAAAAAAATAATATTTTAGCTCCTCAACAATTCGGTTTTGTAAAAGGGAGATCCACTGTCGATGCCATAAACTCGTTGGTGTCATCGATTGTCCAATCCCTTGACTCTGGGAGACCTTCGGTGGGCATTTTCTTCGATCTGACGAAAGCGTTTGATCTGATAGACCATACCATTTTATTAAATAAACTTGATTTTATAGGTGTGAGAGGATTAAGCCACTCATGGCTCTCGTCATACCTTGATAGAAGAAAGCAAGTAGTGGAGATCCCCTACATTGATAAATACGGTTGTAAAAGAGAGGCGCAATCATCTCCTAAAATAGTATAGAGAGGGGTTCCCCAGGGGTCTGTGCTTGGGCCAATACTTTTCCTACTATTCATAAATGATGCTCCAAATAGTATAAAGAATTCCAATATCTGTCTTTTTGCGGACGATACATCACTCTCGGTAACAGCGCAAAATCGTCAAGATCTTGAAATAAAGACGTATGAAGAGTCAAGCGCGCTGTTACAGTGGTTTGATGAAAATTCCTTAATTTTAAATCCTGAAAAGACGCAGATTGTTAATTTTCTAATGAGGGAACCTGATGTATGTGATGAGATTACTTATTACATACACGACACTGAAATAGTCCCGTCATCTGAGCTGAAGTTTCTTGGGGTACATATCGATCGAAATCTAAATTTTGGCTCCCACATAGACGCTGTCAGTAAAAAAATTAGTTCGGGTATCTTTGTTCTCAGAAGTTTTCCAAATTCTCTGATCAAAATGTCCTTCTTTCAGCTTATTATGGTTTGATCTACCCCTTTTTAAACTACGCCGTTGCTGTGTGGGGCCATGACTGAGTACGTTCCCATTTAATCTTCAAACTACAAAAACGAGCTATCAGAACGATATTCAAAAAGCCCAGTAGATATTGATGCAGAACTCTTTTCAAAACCCACCAAATCTTAACATTTCCGTCAATCTTCATTTATGACACAGTTTTATTTGTTTTTAATAATTTTTCCTTGTTTCAAAAAGACCCTCATTTACAAACACATAACTTGCGTTCAAAAGCCGATATACGAATTCCCAAACACAGAACAGCTTTTTTTGAAAAACATCTGTCGTATAATGGTATCAGGCTTTTCAACTCGCTGCCACAACATATTAAACTTCAAAAAGACTCAAAGCAGTTCGGAAATGGGGTGAAAAAACTCCTCCAGGATCTCTGCTGCTACAGAGTTAGGGAATACTTAACCCGTTTGTAGTCTATAATAAGAGAAATGTTTATTACTGTATTTTATGATGTATTGGAGTTTGTAATTTAATTTAATGTAAATATTGACGCTGTTATACGGTTGTAAGAACTGTCACAATAAAGATAATTTTGATTTTGATTTTGAGATATGAGCTTTCAGGACAACAAGCAGATAAAAATGAAATGAATAAAGCTAAAAAAGACTATGACATTAGACTTAAAGCAAACAGACGTCAAGCATCCGCTAACCACATAGCCAATGCCGAAAATGAATCAAAAGCCCTGTGGCAAGTAATAAATAGTGAGAGGAAAAATAAATGCTTAGAATCACCCCAACCGACAATTAACATAAAAGGAGAAACCATCACCAACCCCAGTACAATATCTAATCACTTTAACGAATTCTTCACAAATATAGCAGAGCATACCCTTAGCACCCAACCAAAAAAGACTTTAGTTCAACAAAAAACTACAAATTATGATCTAAACCATTTAAACCCCACAAATGAGCATGAAATTGAGGAAATAATTAAAAATCTCAAACCTAAAACCTCTGCAGGACTAGATGAAATCTCATCAAAAATGTTAAAACACTGCAGCAAAGCATTAATTCGGCCTCTAGTTAGAATAACAAACCTATCCTTTGCTCAAGGACATTTTCCATATGGTCTGAAACAAAGTAAAGTACATCCTAAATTTAAAAGTGGGAACCATACAGAAGCTAAAAATAACAGACCTATTTCATTGCTTCCAACCTTTTCTAAAGTTATTGAGAAAATAGTCTTGAAAAGATTAATGAGCCATTGCGAACTGAATAACCTTTTAACAAAGGACCAACATGGGTTTATGAAAGGGAGGTCTACAACAACAGCCATTACTCAACTAGCTGAATTCATAATTGACAACCTAGAAGAAAAAAAACATGGTCACAGGCATTATGCTAGATTTTAGCAAAGCCTTTGACTGTCTGGGACATGACTTAATCCTCTGGAAACTTGGGCATTTAGGAGTTAAAGGGCAAGCTAAGGACTGGTTTAGAAGTTAGCTGGAGGGAAGAAATCAGACGGTTGATATTCAACATATCTGCAACAACTTCTCACAGACAACAAGATCAGACCCTCTGCCCATTAACAGGGGTGTACCCCAGGGATCTGTGCTGGGACCAGTCCTTTTTATCCTCCTGACAAATAACATGCCACAGTACTTAAGCAAACACTGTACTCCTCTGATGTATGCTGATGACACAACACTTCTGGTGTCAGAAGTATCACCCTACAACTTGGCCGTTAAATCCTACACTGCTCTAAATATGGCCTATCAATACTGTCATGAAAATGACTTAGTAGTCAATACAGCAAAATCAAAACAATTAGCTTTTGGGAGAAGACAAGAAGAAGTTCCAGCATTACTTGATGTATCAATAGAAAGCCAGACAACATTCCTTGGAATTACTATTGATACCAGCTTATCGTGGAACAATCGTACTGACCAACTGTCCAAGAAATTAAACTCTTGCTTATACATCCTTAAGAGAATAAAGCAAGTCAGTGATGCTGTGACTACAAAAACTGCCTATCACATGTTATTCGAGTCCCACCTAAGATACGGACTAGTAGTCTGGGGGGCACAACAGCAGGAAACCTTCAAAGAATATTAGTACTACAGAAAAGAGCAATCAGAATAATGACCAACCTTGATCCAAGAGAAAGCTGTAGGGCTGAATTTCCTCGCCAATGTGTACTAACAATCATTGGTCTGTACATCAGAGAAGTCATAGCTCAGGCTGAGAGTGAACAACTGCAAAGAGGCCACGACATCCACTCATATAATACCTGCCATGCATCAAACTTCCAACTTCCTCTACACCACTCCACACTTGCTGAGAAGAAACCATCTTATGCTGGTAGGAAATTTTTTAACCTTCTTCCTGAAGACCTTAAAGCACTGCAAGGAAAAAAGCTGAAATCAGCCTTGACTAAATGGCTCACCAATCGACCATTCTACTCATTGAATGAGTTCTTAAACTGAAGGAGTGCAGAAGAAAATTGACACCATTAAATGATAGAAGATCTTAATAATATTCTATATATCCATGATCCTTGTTTCGACATCAATTGTAAATCAATGTACTGACACCGTTGTGATCTCAAAGATTACCAATAAAGAATTTTGTCTATTGATCAAAATGCCAGAGGTAGAAAATAGGATATTATCTCACAGATGGTGGTTTTGATTGATTTTGCCACAATATGGTTTTTAACTACTATGACAATTTTCGAGTCCTAGATATATTTTAAATAACAAAAACATTTTTAGTAAAAGCCAATTATGGTTCTGAAATTCACTAACCTTCTTCAAAAATAGAGGTGAGGTCGTCATTAGCTAGATTTCGGTCAAACAGAGTCACCTGGCTGCGGTGAAACAAGACACTGTCCCAGCGGTTATGTTTGATGGCAGCAAGGGCGAGCCCGTATTCCGGGTTCAAAATACGTAACACTTGGCCTTCACACCGTAGAAACAATGAGTGGGGATTGGAGGTTACCTAAAAAGAACGATTTAAATCAACTAAAGAAACAAAGTAACAAATATTTAAATATTAATTAAGTGCTCTCACCTTAGAAATCCACATTGATTATTGGGATATTAATTACAGGTCTTTAAACCCATTAAAGCATATTTAATACCATTAAATTCATCCAAAGGATTTATCTAAAAGCTCACAATTATAAAAACTTTAATGCATTGCATCATCAAGTTTACACACAACCTAATATAACCTTTAACTCAATCAAAACAAACTTAAGTTCACAAACAACCTAATGAGGCCGGCTTGGTGGCTCAGTGGTTAAGGCTTCATACTGCGGAAAGCAATTTCCAAGGTTCGAATCACCACTGAACCAACGGTCGGTACTTCATTCGTTGAATAAAGTTCACGCACAGGCCTGCAGCCTATGTGAACTGGCGAGTGAAGTTATATATAAAAAAAAATATAACCAGTCAGTCAACTCAATTAAAACAATCATTTGTAGCTGACAACAGCACTGGTTGCAGTATGTATTAGCGGAGAATGAACCAAATAATTGCCATACAAGACTTATGATGGGTTTACAGACCTGAAATAAATACCCAAATTTCGATTGCTTAACTCTTTACAGTAGAGTCGATTATCCGAAACAATTGGTGGCAGAGGGGTGTTCGGATAATCGAACCTGCACGAGCCATAAGTAAACTGATTTTCTACAGTTTTCATAGTTTTTCTAGGCAATCTTCCATCTTCACTGTCTATCACACAAGCAAACTTTGTGATAGATTCATTGTTCTTTTTAATGTCATTTATTATTGGATTCCTCACGCCAAACTCCCAAGCTCAGCTTGATCCACTTGCGCCTCTTTTTAAACTATCTACAATTTTTAAACTGTCTTTAATTTTTAAGTTTATCCGATAGACTGAGAATAACAAGTTTACGTTTTGCCGACATTGATAGATGTTATGCTGTATAGCAAACAATAGCACGCAGTTAAAACAACGCTGATTTCAGTGACACAAAGTGAAGTTAGATGGACGTGGAACAATACGTACAGTAAGGTAGAATAGCGGACTGTATTGCGTACAGCACTGTGCCACGCGTTCTCCGGCCGGCTGGTTTCATTATTATTTTCTGTTTGGCCAATCGTAAAATTTCTGCATGATTTGGCTTTCAGTTAACTGGCATTTTGGATGACTAATTTTCGGATAATCAACTCTACTGTATTAATAATTTCAAGCAATCACGGCAACAAAATGAACAATATAAACTGATTATTTATAATATAAATGTTGAATAATATCATTTATAAACATGAAAGCATGGTACCATTTTGATTTCTGTAAGTTGAGGCAAGGCTGATTGTCGCTTAGGCCGTGGCACGTCGTATTCCATCTCAGGTTTACGGCCTTTCCACACGACAGTAGCGAACCAGCAGTAACGTTCACCATCAACAGGGTCGCATGGTACGGCGTCGAAACCCAGCACACGGCCTTCCTCCAGCCCTGATAGCTGGGTTAGGTTGGTCTTAGCAGACACTCGTTTCCCCGACATAAATAACTTGCTGCCCAAAAACAACACATTCTCCTCCTTACCTAGACATAAACACTCACAATTAATGCCGGATGTATCCGGTATGGGTAGGAGGGTGAGTCAACAACCTATACCACTGTACATGTTAGGTTGGTCTTAGCAGACACTCGTTTCCCCGACATAAATAACTTGCTGCCCAAAAACAACACATTCTCCTCCTTACCTAGACATAAACACTCACAATTAATGCCGGATGTATGGGTAGGAGGGTGAGTCAACAACCTATACCACTGTACATGTTAGGTTGGTCTTAGCAGACACTCGTTTCCCCGACATAAATAACTTGCTGCCCAAAAACAACACATTCTCCTCCTTACCTAGACATAAAACACTCACAATTAATGCCGTATGTATGGGTAGGAGGGTGAGTCAACAACCTATACCACTGTACATGTTAGGTTGGTCTTAGCAGACACTCGTTTCCCCGACATAAATAACTTGCTGCCCAAAAACAACACATTCTCCTCCTTACCTAGACATAAAACACTCACAATTAATGCCGGATGTATCCGGTATGGGTAGGAGGGTGAGTCAACAACCTATACCACTGTACATGTTAGGTTGGTCTTAGCAGACACTCGTTTCCCCGACATAAATAACTTGCTGCCCAAAAACAACACATTCTCCTCCTTACCTAGACATAAAACACTCACAATTAATGCCGTATGTATGGGTAGGAGGGTGAGTCAACAACCTATACCACTGTACATGTTAGGTTGGTCTTAGCAGACACTCGTTTCCCCGACATAAATAACTTGCTGCCCAAAAACAACACATTCTCCTCCTTACCTAGACATAAAACACTCACAATTAATGCCGTATGTATGGGTAGGAGGGTGAGTCAACAACCTATACCACTGTACATGTTAGGTTGGTCTTAGCAGACACTCGTTTCCCCGACATAAATAACTTGCTGCCCAAAAACAACACATTCTCCTCCTTACCTAGACATAAAACACTCACAATTAATGCCGTATGTATGGGTAGGAGGGTGAGTCAACAACCTATACCACTGTACATGTTAGGTTGGTCTTAGCAGACACTCGTTTCCCCGACATAAATAACTTGCTGCCCAAAAACAACACATTCTCCTCCTTACCTAGACATAAAACACTCACAATTAATGCCGTATGTATGGGTAGGAGGGTGAGTCAACAACCTATACCACTGTACATGTTAGGTTGGTCTTAGCAGACACTCGTTTCCCCGACATAAATAACTTGCTGCCCAAAAACAACACATTCTCCTCCTTACCTAGACATAAACACTCACAATTAATGCCGTATGTATGGGTAGGAGGGTGAGTCAACAACCTATACCACTGTACATGTTAGGTTGGTCTTAGCAGACACTCGTTTCCCCGACATAAATAACTTGCTGCCCAAAAACAACACATTCTCCTCCTTACCTAGACATAAAACACTCACAATTAATGCCGTATGTATGGGTAGGAGGGTGAGTCAACAACCTATACCACTGTACATGTTTGGGTCATTAATAGTACTATTAATTATTATGGTTATTAATAATACTATTAATAGTACTAAAATTAATTTCCGATTAATAAATTTATTGATGTTGAGAAAACAATCAAAGAAATATTTTTACTAGAACTCTACAATATTCTACACACATACAAGTTTGACGTCCAACTTGGATATGGTGTTGTTGCTGGTACTGGTTGATGTTGCAGACGAGTATAGATGCAAATATGACTTGGTTGGCCTGACAACGCATCTTATGTTTATATGTAATCGGTCTCTCACTTTCATGCCTACATAACTGCACAAAGACTTCTAAAACATTGTGTTATTTTTTTTTAAATTTGTTTTTCTTGGTTTTAAATTTGTTTGGTTTGTTTTAAATCATGAACAAGTTTTTGCATCTCGGGGGGATGACTGATCCAAAATACTTTCAACACAATTAAGGCTATGAATCAAATTGAGTATTTAGATAGGAAAATTCTTGTACCAAAAACAAAATGGAGATGCTGCAGTTTGTATTTCATTTACTAGATAAATTGAATAACTATAAGACTAAGATTGAATATTTTAAAGATGAAGAGTTGGAGCCTTGAAAGTGAATCATTTTCAAAGCCCCTAAATATGTAGTGTCAACCAGTTCTGAGCTTTTAAAGTGTTAAATTCTTGTCGGAAATTTGGTCAAAAATAGATAATACAATTTTCCCCATACTAAAATATATATAAACAAGCAAATTAAATAAAAGCATGCATAAGTACTACAAAATAGTGTAGTCATCACATTTAAAATAGAATCAGTATACATTAACAATATATAATATAGACAAAATAATATAAAGCAATATTTTTAAATATGTTCGAGAGCCACAGATCAAACACTCACATTTTCTTGATAATGGCAAGTACTTTTGCCTCTAACATGCATTTGTTTTTATTAATCTCTTTTTGCATGAACTATGATTATACTTTCCAACTAATGATCCTGAATGAAGCTTGACATTAAAATATGCAAGCGTTAACCCAAGTACCGGTGACCGTCCGATATCGGACGGTCAAACATTACTGTGAAAATTTGATTTTATATCGTTATGGCTACGCTTTTCGTCAAACTAATCAATACCACTCGAAAGTCGGTTAAATTCTGAATCGATTGTTATCGTTATCGATAATACTATCCACATGACAACTAGATGGAGAAAAGACGAATCCATTGTTTACTATTTCATTTCGCCATTTCTTTAGTTGGCATCTGTCAGTAAACTGTTTATTTACATTCTGGTTTCAAGTACTTTATGCAATGTTTTATTAGAATTGTTAGTGAAATAACTTGAAGATGTTGTGAAATAACTGTTTATTCAAATATAGTTGAAGCATAATTATTGTAAATAAAGTGTTATTTTGTTCTTAGTGACTTTGTTTAGAGAATTCTAATTTGACATAGGCTTGTGGTGTTTAGTCATTTGTAAATATTGTATAATAATTGAACTTATATATTTTAGACAATGTATAAGGGCTATTTAGAGCGTTCTCGTGATATTAGAGAAATGTTACAAAATGAACATTATAATAACAAGCTGAGAAATTTATGAATAGACTATCATAACATGTTACCACAGTAACATCAATTTTTGGTAAAATGTATTGCAATTCATAATAAATGTATAAATTCCTATAATAAACTCTATAAACTATACATTTTCTGAAACTTTATAAAATTTGAAAAAACTCGTATATCTTGGAATTGTGAATTGGCTAATGTGTATTAAATTATTACATTTCCAGGTAGGGTACCCCCAAAAAATCTTTGGTAAACATTTTTTTTAAATTTTATGAAAGGAAAAAGTAAACAAGTGATTAAATTTATGTTATTTATTTTAAATTAAAACACAGAATCTTGCAAGTAAAATGATATAAAACTAAATCTAAGTATCAGAAGTAATTTTAATTATTTTTTTTAAATATCCTTGCGAAACTAGGGAAAATGGGCTACCAATAGAGGGTTTTTAGTTGGGTTAATCAAACCATGAGAGTGCCTTTAGAAGTGAGAAGTTATCACAACCAGATCTTGATAATTAACAAATCAGAAATATTTATTCACGTAACACAAACAACTATATTAACAAAGTTGGTTGCAAGACTGTGCATGGATATGCCACTGTTAAATGATTGGCTGCATTTTAGATCCCTTTATTACTAATTAATTATTATTTTCTTATCCATTAATGCACTGAATAGGTATTGAGTTGGAAATCTGTAGTGTCTGTTTAGAATTTTTATTATCATTCCCTAATATCCAACATTTTTACTTATTCAACGTCATTACAGCCTGTTTACGTTGGATAAGTGGGGCTTGTATAGACATAATGTTCACTTATTTGTTTTGTATTATTATGAATCAATTAACACTTATGATGAATTCAATAATATATTTATAAAGGAACTTTTAATTTGAGAGGATGTAAATTTTTTTTTTTTTACCCATACACGTATAGCAATGCCTCTATGGGTGGGCGGGTGGGTCAATGCCAATGTACGTGTATGGGTGGGCGGGTGGGTCAATGCCAATGTACGTGTATGGGTGGGCGGGTGGGGAGAGTACCTATCTTTAATTTTTTTCTTAAAGAATATAACATGGTGGACACTATACAATTAGTTTGAAAATTATTGCTTGATTATTTTAAGTTTGACAGCAAATTAAAACTCAGAGTATTGTCATTTCAGACAATCATTACCAAAGTTATTTTATTCAGACTATAGCGTGGATTGCGAGGACACAAGAGGATGAGTGAAGAATGCCAAAAGCAATCAAGAATTTATAAGTATTGCAATCAGAGTACTGCAATGTAATGTACTCTGCAATAAAAACTGATTTGATTTGATTTTGTAATATATATACAGGGTGATCCTTTCAAGTGTGCCACCATTGGGATCTTTTAAACCTTTTTACAGCTAAGTCCCCATTTTAGATTAATTCACTCCCCCCCTCTGCAAATATAATTCTACCCTGACATAATTCTATTTGCACCATTGTATATGTATGGGTGGGTCAGTACCTAATTACCATTCAGTTGGCAAAAAATAAATATATATTAAATTAGGCTTAGCGGATGGTCAGGGTGTCTTGTCTCACTCCTTGAAGTTATACCATCCCCTCCCCTGCCCTTTGAACACTCATCAGTCAGCTGTACATAATACTATCAACTCAACAATGTGACAGTTGATCTGCCACATGCCCAAAAACAAAAAACAGTGCTACGGCATCATAAAAACAATGCTTACATATTAGTGTATGTAGTTTGATTATCCAGTTTAAGTTACCATGCTTAAACTAATATATTATATATGTTACATATATATTATATTACTATCTACTTTCTATAGAATATATTATAATCTACTTTCTTGGGTAAGTTTGCCAATAAGTATTATTATAGATTGTGTGTTTGTTTCATGCTTCATATAGTTTACAGTGGACATCTACAGAGAAACAACATATTAAATAATCACATACCATTGTTACTAAAGGTCAATATGCCTTGACGCCGAGCCACTTCCAGCACTTGACCTGTATAGTTGTACAGCCCACTTAGTATTGTTTCATTTCTGCTTAAATCTAAGTCTCTCGCTTCTTGCCGCCATGCACATGTTATGTACCATCTGCATCTAAAATAACAAGTAATTTATATGAATAGAATACAAATCTGTTACGTATTACATGATTTTCTTTTACTGTGTTGATCCTCATCATGAGTAACTTAGTAAGTTTCCTGGGCTAATAATGTAACTACTTAACTAAAACTGGGGGCTTATCAATTTAATAAACACATCTCCATCAATTTAGTCCAAATTTTCAAAGAGCCTTGGTGGTCATCCTAAGGTGAAAACCAACCAGTTTTCTCATTTAGGCACTTAGGTTCATATGTACATTTTCAAGTGCAACAGCAAACAACAATATACTGGCACTAGAGTAACAAAACATCTTAGTGAATACCTTTTGGCATACATTAAAAACTCTACAACTTTCTGAATAAGTTATCTGCTGCTTTACTTGTTCTATAAATATTATTAATGTATAAAAATAAATTACTGATGGACGTAAAACATAATAGTTTTTTAATTAGCATAATACGTGTTGGTTTTATATCAGCATAACACAAATTTATTACAATATAAGCACAAAATGCACAAATGGATTTCTTTTGTGAATCCCTTTGGTCTGAGGAAGGTGAGCGTGGTTCACCGAAATTGATCACCATAATATTTGTACATTTTGTACTTTTATTGTAATATATTTGTGTTGTGTGACGTTTACTTGTATTGTATAAAACATAAATTACAGCATAATACTATGAACTGACTTCATGAAAAACAAAAATCTATAAATATAGTAATAAATTAAAAAAAAATAAGCTACTCCTGAGTAAACTACCTAAGAAAAGGATAATGAGGAGAAGGAAAGAGTATAATTGAATAACAAATTAACAGTGGCACTATTGACATGCAAAAAATACATACAAACTGCAGTATTATGACTACTAATCCTACCTTGTCATTATACTGATTTAGGCCTAGTAGTGAGTTGTAAGTCTATATGAACTAGCTCAAGAAAATATCTATGAAGTTTATTTTTTCCGCATTGCTTTACTTGGTCAAAATATTTTGAGTAATTGTTTCAAATTTTGGTAATAATGCACTTTCTTGCCACCTCTGAAAATAGAATTTCTTGTTGAAAAAGTGGTGAAATATGAGTTTATATCTCTTGAGGAGGTTGATTTCATCTGTGGAAAACTAGTTTTTTACCGAAAAATCAAAAAAGTAGTTTTTATCTATTAATGAAAAAACCAACTTATTAAAAACCTTTATTTTTCGTCCAATTTTTTTCATTTCATGTTTTTTTTATGCTGAACATGAAAATATAATTGGTTTTGCAGTAAAGTTATTCAGCCCGAAAAATGCATTTTTTACTGACCTAAGCAAACATAACCTAACTTATCTTAATTGTATATTTACTCAACAAAAATTCGTAATTTGCGTTAAATTCAGTTGTTTGGCCTATGTGACTGCCTGCCGGCCATCACTTCAGCAGAATATAGGTGAATTCGGTTTTTGTGATTAATAGTTGTTGCATATAATGATCCCATAATGGCTGCTAATCGAAATTTGCCTCGAAAGTAGTTTTTCCATTATATCTCAAGAAATAGTAATAGACTAAAATAGTTTTCAAATTCGTATTCAGCGCAAAAAACACATAAAATTAAGAAAAAGATGATTAAAATACTGTTTAGTTAATGGAAATATGTAAAAAATACGAAATGTGGTGATATTGGTTTATTCAAAATTTTCCAATTTTGTTTGGTGGCAAGAAACTGCATAAATGCCACGTTCACTGCTAAAAATTATTAGTAGTAGGTCCTAAAATGCTAAAAAATATTTTTTGTGAAACACTTACCACTAGGTATGATTTCGTCAATTTTCCATCAATTGAAGTTCAAAACATCCAAAAAAGGAGTTATCTGTGACGTCACAGATGCCGTCTCGGATCCACGACGCACACACTCCACGAGAGTCTTCCAATGTGCAAGTCTTATAAAAGTGGGGAAAACCAATAGTTTGTCACTATATGTATTGAACTGAATGTAGTATTACTTATTTACAATATATACAGCCCCTCCCACCACCCACAGTTCGTCATTTCTTACATTTGCCTATGAAACAAATCGAAGCAGTCAACTGCACACAGCCCAGGACTTTCTGGGCACAGAGAGCACATAAAGGTAGTGAGCTGCTTCTTTTTTTGCTTTGAACACTGTCGACATCGTTTTCTTTTAGTAGATCCTTTACTGTCCACATCAGGTATTTTCACTAGTCTGTGAAGTGTGTTTTGTTGAGGAGGGGTGCGAAGAGCAGGTCCAGTTTTAGGAGGCAGTAGTTCTTCCAACAATAGAAAACGAAAGTCATACAGTGGCATTTTTTCTTTCTGTCTGTTTTCATGTTTTCAATGTGGTGGAATAAGGTGGATAACAATTTTTTTATACCACCTAACGGTTTTTCTTTCAAAAGGGTGATACGCCATCATTTGATCGGATCGGTCAATCCCCTTCATATGTGCGTTATAGTGCACTATAGGGTTCGGTTTTTGTTTTTCCTGTTTCCTTTTGTTAACCACCGTCACCATATCACTTTCGAATTTAGTCGAAATATACATTACCAGACGCTTGTCGCGCCATTTACCAATCATGACTCCTTCAGCATATTGAGCCACTGTATCACCTTTTCGCAATACAGCATTTTTCACGTCTTCAGGGTTGAGTTTCCTGTTCATTTGAAGAGTTCCAGTGCAGTAGGTGTTGTTTTGAAGTAGTGTTGCTGCCAAATGAAAAGAATTATAAAAATTATCAAGATACGAGTGGCCGTTGTTCAACATCCTCTCCATGAGCTTCATCACAACTTTTACAGAGTGACCCTGGCCAGAAATGTCGTCATCAGCACCGGCATACACCAAAAATTTCATAATTAGTCCATCTGGTTCAGTCACTGAGTAAAGCTTCATACCATACTTGTGACGCTTGTTTTTGATATATTGTCGGAACGTGAGTCTGCCCCTCCACAGAACCATTGACTCATCAATGGACAACTCTCGAGACGGATAATAAACTGATGCCATTTTGTTATTAAAATAATCAAGCTCACTGATTTTGTAGAGACGATCTGTAGGTTGTGGCTGACCAGGTGGTATGATTTTAGAGAAGTTTATACATCTGAGAATGAGCAAAAACCTGTCCCTACTCATGTACTCCCTAAAGCATGGCAAATTTAGTAACCGATGCTTTCGCTAATAATCTTGAAGTCTGTTCAGCTTAATTATGCCTGTATGCAACAATAGGCCTAAAAAGATTTTCAACTCAGGCACAGTCAACTAACTCTCTTCAACGAGTAATTCGTGATTTATCAGTAGTATTTGGACCACAGAACAGTTCCAATGCATATTTATTTGTGAATTTACAAATTGACTCCAGTAGTGGCTTGTCCAATATCAAAAAGAACCAATCAACAGGCCTATTATCCCCAGCAATAGGCACTAAAAGTTTGTTTTCTTTAGTGAATGGGATTTCCCTTAGGCCTAGAGTTCGGTTACTCCAAACAGGGTTATAGTTTATGTCTACATTGTCATCTTTATCCGAAGAACTTTCCGCTGGTGTATCGTTACTTGAGTCACTGTCAAAGTCAACATCACTATTTATTTCATGTTCAGAATCACAACTATCCACCATTTTAAACTAATAAGTAATATAAAATGAAAATAATATAAAACACAACACAAAATACACAAATTACACATACACTAACATAAATATTAGTATAGTAATAAAAACACCGAACCGAAAACCAACTACGCACGATTCTTATATAGGTTCAACTTGACAAGCTCACAACGTATAGTCCGTCCCTGTAAACTGCTGAGCTCATACTAAGGCATTGTACATGGCTTTACAGGGCGTGTCAGATCCGCGACGTGCGCACCATACGCTCCGCCCTCCCGTCTCAGATCCGCGACGTGCGCAGTGAACGTGTTAAACATTTACAAATGATAACAATTGTGTTTTAATAAATATTACTGTACTAGATGAATACAACACAGTTGTGCAGAATAGGTAATTATGCACTTTCTTGCCACCTCTGAAAATACAATTTCATGTTAAAAAAGTGATGAAAAATGAGTTTATATCTCTTGAGGAGTTTGATTTCATCCGCGGAAAACTCGTTTTTTACTGAAAAATCGAAAAACTAGTTTTTTATCTAATAATGAAAAAACCAACTTTTTTAAAAATCGTTATTTTTTGACAAATTGTTTTTCCATTTCTCGTGTTTTTTTATGCTGAACACAAATATATAACTGGTTTTGTAGTAAAATTATTTTTTCAGCTCGAAAAATGCATTTTTTACTGACATAACCTAACTTATCCTAACTGTCTATTTTCTCAACAAAAATTCGTAATTTGCGTTAAATTCGAGCGTTTGGCCTCCGTGACGGCCTGCCGGCCGTCACTCCGGCGGGAATATAGGTGAATTCGGTTTTTGTGATTAATAGTTGTTGTATATAATGATTGCGTAATGGCCGCTAATCGCGATCCGCCGCGATAGTAGTTCTTCCGTTATTTCTCGAGAAATATTTGTAATAGACCAAAAGTTTTTAAATTTGTATTCAGCGCAAAAAACACATCAAAATAAAAAAAATTATTAAAATACCATTTAAATTAACGGAAATATGACAAAAATACTAAAAGTTGTGATATTGGTTTATTCGAATTTTTCGGTAAATTACGTTATTTCCGCGGAATAAAAATCATATCTCGTGAAAATACAGCCAATTCTAGACCCATTTCAAACAAAATGTTCCAAATTTGTTTGGTGGCAAGAAAGTGCATAATTACCTGCAGAATATTTCAATCTTTATTATATAAATCAATAGGCCTACATTGAGTTTCAACAATCAAGTTTAAACTGTCTTTGAAATTAAAAAAATTCCTCAAAATATATTCTGCAACATGATTAATTCATACATGCATGTGTTTACCTGTCTACACCTCTGTCATCAAAATTGTGACACAAAAACTTCAGACAAGTATCTTTTTCAAGATACTCATCTATTGAACCTCCTTCTGGTACTGTTTGTCCATTCACTTTTAATTTGTCATACCACAAAAGTGCACGCTCAGGTTTATTATCTAATTGAAATTGAACTATAGCTTTATATTTAGTAGAAATTTCTATAACTCTGCCAACAAATTCTCTAAGAGTACTATGAGGTGGAACCGACATTGCTTGCTTTTGTTTATCGTTTCAACAAATATCCTAACCTAAATTAAATGATTCAAAATGTGAATATTACTAGTCCAACACAATACAGACCCAGTATAGATAAAATATGACGACTACAATAAAACAAATGTGATCAGAACTAACATAGATATCAAAGAATAAGACTATTTACAGAAATAAAATTACTATACACTTAACTAGCAAAATGTATTTAGCCGACGTTTTGGAACTCTTAAAAACAAACAATAAAACAAAACGACAAATTTATACAAATACACAAGCTGTTTTTGGAATTGGCCAATCAGCTGTGGTTGAGGAAAAAATGAAAAGGCTGAAATCATCTGATTATACATAAAACCGTACCTTATACTATAAGGTATAATAAAAGCATAGACCTTCTATTATACCTATATTATATTATATATGGTTGATGGTGAATAAACCAAATTACACAGCAACAAAAAAATAATATATAAATCAAGTATATGAAAAAACTAAACGAAGAGAGTACAATTTTTTTGGAAGTTAAAAATAAGCTTTCTTTGAATGATTCTTTGCAACGAATTTTTTAAAAACAGATCAGACCAATTTTGGGTTATAGTATAAATATCAGAGATTAAGTAATATCATCATAGATATTACTTCTATTATACCTATATAATATAGGTATAATAGAAGGTCTATGATAAAAAGTCTATGATATAACCAAAGACCAAACTTAAGATCTTCTAGAAGGTCTATGATACCATAGACCTTCTATTATACCTATATTATATTATATAATATAGGTATAATAGAAGGTCTATGGTTTTACTGTCCACCAGTAGCATTTTTAACGTGATTTTCAAAACGTCGTTGAGTAACAACGGTCCAAATTCTTATTTCAAATTTAAGTATTCTAGGTATAATTATGATGTTGAATAGTTTCTTAAATTTGTAAACTCAGAAAAGGGCATGAAATGCGATTACAAATGTGATCAATGATCAATGGTGCATGTTACAATTATTGTGAGCATCACTGATATCAAACATACACTGGCATAGTTAAAACAAACAAACAAAAATGGCAATGTAGTATGACTGACTGTTCTGAAGAGAAAGTTACATTTAAAATCACTCAATACAAATACATACCAAAACGTCCAAAACAAATTACATAAAACACAAAAAACAGCAAAAAACAAATAATAATAAAGAAATACACAAATTCAGTAGTGCCTACTCTCTCCTGACCTAGACTAGCTTAATCCCTGGTGTTCCTACATCAAATCCAGTCCCAAACGTGCCTCCTAAACTGAAAAAGAACATCTTAGGCCTAAATCCAGAGCAAAAATCTCCTAAGCCTAAACCTATAACACATATCGAGGATTTTTTATGGATAATTATGGAATCGAGGATTTGTGATGTTGAAAAGCGTTTACTGAGCACCAGCACAGCTGGTGGACCTTGTAACTCCGAATCCATAATTGCTGAGATGAATGACCGTGTACGTCGCTCTAGGAATATAATGATATTTAATCTCATAGAGTCTACGGATAAGAATGTCAACTTAAAAAAGAAACATGATTTGAATTTAGTTGAGAAATTGGTTGGTAACTTTCTCCCTGATGCTGACTGTAGAACGATTAAGCTTATACGGGTTGGGAAAAAGCATGATAACAAGATCAAACCTTTGAAAATAATCTTCAATAAGGACTCTGATGCTTTAACATTTATTAATAATTTTTCTGTTGAATCTGCTACCCAGATTGACCCATGCTTCTCAACCATCAGGGCATCTAGAGATAGAAACCCCTCAAGAGATTAAATATTTAAACTCATTAAGGGATGAGTTGAAAAATAGAACTTCTCTAGGGGAGAAGGATCTCACAATTAAATACATCAATAATACTCCTCATATTGTAAAAGCTCCAAAAAAACGCATAAGTTCCAACGGTAATGACTTAGTTTTACATTGCTATTATCAGAATGTAAATGGTCTTAAAAGTAAACTAACTGAATTGGCTCAAGAACTTCTTACGGTGTCCTATGATGTAATTGCATTAGTTGAAACAAACTTGAGTCCTGATATCCATGTTGCCGAGTTGGGTTTTGATAACTATAATGTTTTTAGATGCGATCGCACTGTACAAACAAGTAATAAAGTAAGTGGTGGTGGATGTCTTATTGCTGTTAACAACTCACTGCCTTGTTGCCCCATATCACCTTCTATTAATAATACTGAAAGTGTATTCGTAAATTGTACTATGTCATCGGCCCACCTAGTGATTGGATGTGCTTACATACCTCCCAATCAACACTCTTCGGCTTACCACAACCTTTGTCAAGCGGCTGATGAGGTAATTGGTCTCAGTGGTGAAATTGATAGGGTTCTGCTGATGGGGGATTTTAATTTGCCCCAAACCGATTGGTCTGCTCGATACGTTGATTGTGACGAATCATCTCGCTATATGATGGATCTTGTAGCAGTCCATGACCTCAAGCAGGTCAATTATGTTACAAACTATAGAGGTGTATCCCTGGATCTTTGTGTTCTCCTCGATTTCTGAAACGATTGTTATGCCTGCTATTGATGTACTCGTCCCTGAAGATAGGCATCACCCAGCTCTTGATATATCTATCACAGTTCGCAATTTTACACATTGCTATGGTACTAAATGCATTCCGGATTTTCGGAACTGTAATATGGATCAGATTCTTTATCAACTGCAAAGAATGAGTTACCCTACTGCTGAGGATATTAGTGATGTTGATACGTCTTTTACTAATTTTGTTGATAATCTTTCTTCATTAATCCACCAAAACACACCTATAAGAAGGATCACCAAATCAAAATTTCCAAAGTGGTTTTCAACTGAGTTAAGGAACCTAGTTATCAAGAAAAAGATTGCCCATAGGAAATTTAAAACAACTGGTTCTATTTATGAACTGGAACGTTTTCGTAGTTTGAGACGTGACTGTAAAACATTGTTATCTCAATGCTATAATAATTACATAAATAAGGTTGAAGACAGTATTCCTACAAATATTAAATGCTTCTGGACACATGTGGACAATCTGAAGAATACCTCGTCTATGCCACCTAGGTTGACACTGGATGATTCTGAGGCTCATGACTCCTTTAACAAATGTGAATTATTTGCACGCCACTTCTCTTCTGTGTTCTGCCGGGCGGATCTTCCAGTGCCTACTTTTGATTTTGGCTGCAGTAACTCCCTATCTCAAATTGTGGTCTCGGCAACTGATGTTCAGTCCAGGCTTGAAGCTCTTGATCCAACTAAGAGTGCGGGCCCTGACAATATTCCACCTTGTGTTCTTAAATTTTGTGCGCCAGTACTTGCTGTCCACTTGACCATACTCTTTAATGCCCTACTATCGTCAGGAATTTTCCCTTCTAGCCTCAAGCGTGGATATGCTGTGCCCATCTATAAATCTGGTGATCGGTGTAGTATTAAGAACTATAGACCAATAGTAATACAGTCCTCTCTTGCAAAGGTTTTTGAAAGCATTGTCTTAGACCCACCTGTATTTTTATTTGAACACCATTATCTCCTGAAAAAGCACATGGCTTTCTTCATGGTACAGGTCAACAATCCACCAACCTCATGAATTTCAAGAATTTGTCACCCTCAGCTTTGTCAACTCTCTGCCAGGTTGACTGCCATCTATCTTGACTTTTCTAAAGCTTGTGACAAGGTCCATCATGGGTTATGATTGCCAAGCTCGCTGGTGGTTATGGTGTTACGGGTCCGTTCTCTTGCTTCAGTGGTTGGACAGCTACCTTAGAGGCCGTAATTATATGTTAAATGTGAAGGGGTCACTTCAACTCCTTTCGATGTTTTTTTCTGGGTGTGACCCTCAAGGCTCTCACTTAGGCCGCCTTCTGCTTAATATGTTATTAATGACATCAACTTTGTTCTAATCAGTGGCTTACCTATCTATTTTGCTGATGACATTAAGAATTTTTACCAGAGTTCGTTCATCATCTGACAGGAGAACCTACAGCAATCGCTTTCCAACATTGTATTCTTGGTGTGTGGAGAATGGAATGGAGCTGAATGTCGCTAAGTGTCAAGTTGTTTCTTTTTCTCGCTTGGCAATTACTTTTACTCATGATTACCAAGTTGGTGGCACTAGTCTAAAAAGAGTGAACAACGTAAGGGACTTGGGAGTTTCATTTACTTCAACTCTAAATCCTGTATTGCATGTCTTGGATGTAACTTCAAGAGCAAACTCCCTTATTGGTTTTATTAACAGAACAACTAGACACTTTCGTTCACCTCAATCGCTTGTAATATTATATAAGATGATTGTTCGTCCGGTGTTGGAGTATGGCTCCGTCATTTGGTCGCCTTATCAACTTGGTCATGTGGACTTGCTCAACAGGGCCCAGGTCCGTTTCATGCGAATATTGGGCACCCGCCTTGGTCATACTTATCTTGGAACTCCCATTGAAGAACTTGAGCAACTTTTCTGTCTGTATCCCCTTCAGCGACGTCGAATGGTCAGTGACCTGGTGTTTCTTTTCAAGCTGGTCAATGGTTTGGTTGACTGTCCGGGGCTCTTGCAGATGATAGATATACGCATTCCAAGAAATACCAGATCTATGACGATTTTTGGCCGTGGTTATCTGCCTACCAGCTATGCTTATCATTGTGGCTTGGCAAGACTACAGAGGACTGGAAGTATTGTGTCATCAAGTATAGACTTTTTTCGGAGTCTCTAACTTCTTTCAAGAGGAAGGTGAACTTGATTAGTGCAACTGTGATTGCCGCTCAGAACACTCAGTGATGGTGTTTATTGTTATTTTGATACTCTTTATCTTGTTGTTGTTATTATTGTTAATTTATTTACTGTTAGGTTTTTTGTTTTATTTACTGTTCAGTTTTGTTTTTGTTAGGTTATTTACTGTCATGCACGTTGCCGCTTATTGGTCTGTAGTAATTTATTATTTTGTTATTGCTTTGTTACTTGTCTAATGATTTGAATTTACTATTTTTTGCATTGTTATTATGATTATGATCTTGTTGTATGTTTATTGTCTATGGTTTTCCGTTTTCATTTTCTATTAATTAATTTGTATTATTCTTGTTATTTAATTGTTATTTGTGTTCAAGTCATGAATATAATGGATAGGATTATTATTAATTTGCGTCATGGTGTGAGCTGCCATTGTTATTGTTATATTATTGTATGAAATTGGTTGTTACCGTTGGATGTCAAATAAATAGATAAATAAATAAATAAACAAACTCCAGTCCCACTTAAAAAGCTGGAAAACCCAGCTCATCTCTGCCCTATCTGCAAAAAGAAAATTCTTGAGACCCACCCAGCAGTGTCATGCAACTGTAACGATGAAACTTGGTACCATACTCACTGTGTTCACCTGACAGAGGAGCAGTATGAGCTCCTAAAAAAGATCAAACTAGCCTAACCTGGGTTTGCTCGCAGTGCAAATCTCTCGCATGCAGGCAAATGTCAACAAATCCAAATCAGTCTAAGCAATTTGATGAAATCATAAAAATATTGATGGATGATATAAACACCCTAAAGCAGGAAGTAAATATCCTGAAGGCCGAAAAAAATAAACTCTCAGAAATAGTAGCCATAAAGACTGAAATATTATTTAGACTAGAAAACATTATCTATGACCTCACCAAAAAACGGCAACCCCCACCAAACCGGCCTACCCAGAGCCGACACTCAGAATGCTGAGACTCCACATAACACTGTAGATAGAACACAAGGCAAAGCCCCCCAAAGACTCCAGATTGAAAATAGCAAAAACTTAGATAGTCCACTCATTATTGGTGACTCCCTAATACGGCAAACTGCAGAAATTTTAACTAAAGAAAACTCAAGTCTGTTTCCAGAAGCTAATCAGATTGTTATACGCAGAGGAAAAATACAGGATGTAAGTAATTTTCTTAGTAACCAAAATAAACTTCCAAAGGCATCCATTCCAAAACAAAGTCATCCAGGCGGGATCAAATAACATAGGGCAATCCAGAACCCCAAACCACGTTATGGCTGACCATTGAAGCAAACAAAAAACGTTTCCCGGAAACTGACTGGTATGTTGGGTCTATACCCTACAGAGACGACTGTCGCAAGGCATTTATCGAGAAAACAAATAAAGCTCTCAAATTCATGTGCTCACAGCTTAAGATCCACTTTATAGATAACACAAATATCCTTATTGAAACCCACCTCAGCTGGGATGGAATACACCTAAATGAGAACGGATCTTGGATCCAAGCAAATCAAATTATAAATGCGCTTAGCCACACTCCAAAAGCAGGCCAAACACCAACCCTGATTGAAAACAAACAGAAACCCCCAAACCTCGAAGTAGCCTCCGGCGAACTAGCATCATCTCACTCCAATAGGATTCCAAATCAAGCTAAATCTCTTAGAATTCTTCATCTTAACATACGGAGAGGCTTACAAAGTAAACTGGATAAATTACAAGTAGAATTAAACAAGCAAAAAACACACATTCTTATTATCTTCGAACATGGGCTTAAAGAAGAAAATTTATTGCACACACATTGAAAGATATGCTTTAAGAAGTTATTATTGTAGACAAACCCATCATCCTAGCTAAAAAATCCAGTCCCTCACTTAGATCAGAATATCACAACTACAACACACGACATAAAAATAATATAGACTTGCCACAACACAGACTAAAAAAATATAGTAACACCCCAACATACATAGGATCTAAATTCCTAAATCTCCTACCAAATAAAATTTCAAAGATTGCAAACCACAACACTTTTCTTACAACTCTTAAACAGTATCTCATCAACAGGCCTTACTATTCAATATCAGAATTCATTGAAGAACACATATACACACACCTACACAGTTTAGGCTGATACACAAGTGTGGCAAAGAAATCTCAGTAGGGCCTACATTGAGAGGAAGAAAAGAAAAAAGAAATTTAATGACTGCCCAGTCTGAGGATTGCGGTGAAGAAAGAAGAGGTAAAGGTAAAGAACTCTTCTTTAAAATTATATGATCAGACTACGAAAGTATTAAAATATGTTACTCATTCGGCTACAAAAGATGAGGTGAACAAAATAAATGAGAATATAGTGTATGTAATGAACAGAATTTAATCACATCGTTGGGGGGGGGGAGGGGTGAGATTGATCCTCATCTCAACTCCTGACTTTGAGGACTTGATGCAAGATATTGGCAACTGCACTTCATCCACAATCTCAATAAAAATTCTAGTAAGGACATTATAGTTAGAATTTACCATGATAGTGCTTTATTTATTTATAATTGCTGGTCAATTAATTAATTACTTCTTGGGCATTAGTACAGATTTGTCAATACTAAACCCGTTTATCCTCATCAAATTCATCTACTCAACAAATTAATCTTTAACAACAGCTAAAGCCAATAAATTAGTGAGAAATTTCATAATTGCAAGACGAATTTATAAATATTGCTTGCAGTTGACCTGGCCTATTGTATCATTCATGCTTAATGGCTCAATACAAATCTTGAACATGTTTTATGGTGTCCCAATATCTGGTATAAGAAATAAAGACTGAATAATTAAAGAGGTTGAGGTCGGAGCTTGAAAATAGATTTAGAAAGGGAAAAAATTACTATAATCTGGACCATCGAGTATAGAAATAAAACATCAATTTTCAACATTTTGTGTGGAAGCAGCCATAGCTGGGAGATCACAAATTCGTGACGTTCCTGCTACCAGGTTTGTTGCTCGTTTAGAACTACCCGCGGGATACGTATAGCTTTAAAGATTTGCTGTGGACGCAAACATCATTCCCCGGTTCCGAACTGGAATGGGCAGATGTAACTACTGGAAATACAAATGGGGGTTGACAGTAGATCAGTCATGTGATTGCGGGGAATCTATCCAAACAATGGATCACATAGTTACAGAGTGCCCTTGTGCTGTTTTACGTAGGGATTCGCTAACATAAATAGAATCAGTGATGCAGGTCTTAAACGACTTTGACTGGATTTAACTTTGTGACAGGAGATCATTTGTTATTTATTTTTTATTATAGTGTAATGACTTTTTTTTTCAACTATGAAACTCAGCTTTTTAATAATTTGAAATTTAAAAAAATAATAATGGTAGCTGACAAAAACCATACGATATATATACTTTTCAACACAGCAAAAGATTAAAAAAAAAAAAAAAAAAAAAAACAGTAAGTTGGGAGATTGGTGGAAAGGTTTAAACCCATCTGCAGAAACCAGTCAAAATTAACAGTTATTGGCTTACCAATAGATTTTTATTCCAAATATAATCTTCATTCCAAATCCTCCTTTTCTATAAACGTCACATTAGATGATATGAGTCGTTTTTGTCTCTGTACAACTGTATGGATATCCCTTCTTCGTTGAAAGTATGTACAGCCCCTATCTTTGTTATATATGAATAAAAGGTTTTGTACCTCTGCGGAAGAAACATATCTGAATACTTTTAACTACAATAATTATTGTCCATACTGGTAATTTTAATTCCCCTGATACTAACTGGATAGACCCAATTCATTTACCCCCTCACAGCCTCTTTGATTTGTCCAGTTTTCTCCTGTAAAAGCAGTTGAAATTATTTAATATTCTCAAGATTTACTCGCCCTTGTACTTACTACCAAATGCAGCATTATGGTAAAACTCTGCTATAATTCTCTTTTTCTTGAAGGAGTCATCCCCCTTCTCTAGATTTGTCTCTTTCATAGTCGTTGTGAAAGACCTCCGCTATAAAAATGGACACCTCCTTCTGGATCTCGAAAGACAAGTCTGCCAGTAGCATAGCCAGGATTTTGGTATGGGGGGGGGTTTGCCAGAGATTTTGGGGCCCTCCCTTCCGGGGGGTTAGGGAAAACCCCCCAGGGGAGAGGAGTCTGTGGGTTCTCCCCCAGAAAATGTTAAGATTTTTTATGTTAAGAACTTGATTTGATGCTCAAAAAAAGTAATTTTGAAAGAGTATTTATTACTTGGTTTTTAAGTAAAAAAAGTAAAGTACAACTTAAATTGGCTAAAATAAAAGCTTTAATTTAATAAATCATGGCTTTTATGAATCCTTTGCTTATATTAACTTAGAACTTATTTTGTATATTGTTAGAATATTAACTGTAGAAAATAGTTGTAAATAAATTTTAATGAAAAATGCAACAAAACTACTTTATAGTGTCAATATATAAAGGAATATTGGTTTCAAATCAATAGTACAATGTCTGTTTTGCTATTAGTGTTTATTATCATTGTAACTGATACAATTTTACAAGTTACAACCACCTGTTCCATAAAAGCTACAAAACAAAGTCTATTCAATGGGGTTTTAAAGAAAACTCATTCAACACATCGTTTGTTGTGATAGAAATCTCACGATGGACATTGAGAAAAGCCAAGCCATTTAAACGTGTCTCATCTGTTGTTTCTGAGGTAGGATTATAGTCCTCTCAACATCAAAAAAATCTTTTCACATTAAATTAAATTGTTCATTTTAAATAAACTATTATTCTGATTCATAAGTGTTTAAATTAGATTATTGAATCATATTGTTTCTAATGGGGAATTATGTTAATGTGTATTGACTCATACAAATCCAATGTGTTTGTCTTTTAAGTTATAATGTTATTAAAGATAACTGTACACAAATACTGTACAAATAATTTCATGCTTAAGTAAATTTTATCAAGAAGGAAATATAACACATTTCTCTCAATGTAGCAGATTTATATCAGATCTAGCTGCAGCTAGGTGAACGGAACTAGTTTTTAGAACTGTTCCAGACTTACAGTTAATGTAGTTTCACACATTGAACTGCTTGGCATACTTCTAGTAGATACGAGGTGCGGCTAGAAAAAAACCGGACTAGTACTGGTGAAACAATAAAACGAATGCAATAAGGCTGAAAGTCGCGTGGCCTGTCACGTGACTCTCGCTCCGCCTACTGCTCGAGTTTCATCTGCCTCCTGTAGTGTTACGAATAATCAGAGCAGTGTAGTGTTACGATTGTTAAACGGCGATCTTGTCGAACAAGTTTACCGATTTTTTCAATGTTTGCATCAGTTTTTGCTGACAATGGTCTGCCAGTGCGAGTGTCATCACTGGTGTCTTCGCGGCCATCTTTAAATCGTTTAAACCACTCAAACACTTGTGTTCGCGATAAACAATCATCGCCGTACATTTGTTGTAACATTACAAACGTTTCACTTGCAGATTTTCCTAGTTTGAAACAAAATTTGATGTTAACACGCTGTTCTTTCTGTACACTCAACATTTTCCGACGCACAGACAAAACGTCAACTACTTAAAACAGACGCCACGGGCAGACTGAGTGCAGGAGGCAGATGAAACTCGAGCAGTAGGCGGAGCGAGAGTCACGTGACAGGCCACGCGACTTTCAGCCTTATTGCATTCGTTTTATTGTTTCACCAGTACTAGTCCGGTTTTTTTCTAGCCGCACCTCGTATAATTGTGATCATTTGGATGTTAGTTTTTAGTGATAAAATATTGCAAAAACCAATATAATTTGTTCTCAGGCTTCAACAATTACCTAGTTTTGATCATGCAGAATGATTATATAAAAATGTTTATCAATCCCTACTTCCGTTGTGTCTCAGTGATACTGAAACTTGTTATGTATGTAAGGTTAATATTGATTATAAATGAATAATAATTCCATATCTTGAAGATTTTTATTAAAGATAAAAGAAATAAAACACCATGAAAAAGTATATTTGCAAAAACAATCATGAATAAACAAAAAAACCATTGTTGAATCACCACAAAATAACGGGCATAAATGTATTTTTAATACTACTAACTATACTATTTGCTACCACCCCAACCCCAGAGACCCTTGACAAATCCTGATATTCCAGCAGGGTTGGCTTTCTTCCCAGTCGGCTCCAACCGGTCCTCCAGCGAAGGATATTGTACCAAATTGAGAGCAAGGTCGAAAAACAAGGGTTTGCATGACACTGGTTGCATCTCTGGGGGAAGTTTGACCACGTTAGGTTGTTTAGTGGCCAGAGCAGGATCTTCTCGATAATCATCCAATCGTTCTGCCAATGGAATCTGTACACAGAAAGTCAAGAAAGGTAAATTTTTACTTAAAATATTTTCTGCTCTATTAAATTACTTTACAATTAAACTACAGTACAATTATCAGAATAATTGGGAAATCATTATGGTTACAACATATATATCAAAAGATATTGGGAAAAAATTATGACATTTCATAATAATTGGACATCATCCCTGTATGAGAGTATCTTGCAAATATGCAAGACAGAACCATGACAGCCCTACGTAAGTCTTTAGTACTAGCCCACAATTAAACACCTTTATCTATCTGTAGACGATGTACACCACTGGAAACTGTTTACAATCTTCAAATGACAGTGTTTCTTCCAGAAATATCACAAAAAATAATGCATTACATTACTTTTTATATTTTGTACTAATACGCAACTCGCAAATGTATTTTTAGGTACCGGTAAGCAAAAATTCATTCTGTGTACCTTATGCTAGATTTCATGCATTCCTGTGGTGCCAAGCCTTGTTGGACAGAAATATATTTATGCAACCCTATGTATGATTAAAAATTAACACATATGACTGACAATGGTTCTCAATTTCGGTCTAAGGAATTAATTAGGCTTAATTTATAATAATATGACATCAGCAGGTCTAATATTAAAACTGATTTTGTGAAAATATTATGTTATTCCTTAGCTATGTTGCTCCCCTTATTATCAATAAATGGTTCTTTTTAAAAATGAACGTATTATAGGACTCTAAATCAGAACTATGAATCTAGAACCAAAATAAGATGAACTGACCCATCAATAACTTGAAATATAACTTGGAGAGCCAGTGGCCGAGAGGTCTAAGGCATCAGGACTTTGTACCTGAGTTAAGAGTTACTGCAGATTACAGCCTTCGAATACTGGCCTTGACTGTTAGTATTTTATCAGTAATAATCACCTTGTACTGGTTCTCTCCTTTACTCTGTCTGATAGGTTCCCATACAGATCATTAGTCTATGGGGAATGGGCGAAGTAAGGGGTAAAAGAGAAAATCGGCCCACTAGTGGTTGATAGCAACTTACAGTTGAAAGTGATGCAAGAAGTTCAACTTTCTTTTAAGAAAGATCAGAGTTTAGGAAAGAGATAGAGGTATTTAAAATATACACCTTCTTATAGTTTGAGGAATCTAGGAGAATAGATAGTAATAAGAAAAGTAACCTCCTTGCAAGAATCGTATTTAATCATTTAGGAGCCTTTGGGTAGAGATAGTAATGTTGGAAATCTAACCTTCTTACGAGACTTGGATGTGATGGTTTGAGGAGCCTCAGGAGAGTCATCCTCCAGCACAGCGTGAGCCAGGCAGCTGTATCGAGCACTGTCTACTTCTTCCATCAACTGTGTGAGCGCTGCCTTCATGTCTACTACTTTCGACTGTGCCTCCCGCACATAGCTTTCTGCTCGCTGGTACATGGCGCCAGCTTCACGCCATCTCTTCAGGCCAGCCAACACTTTGGCGATGTAGAAACATCTAGAAATGTGCAATTAACAACAAACTTAAGCAAATAAATTACTTTAACTATACAAAATTGTATTAGTTAAGAAAATGTGTTTTTATTTATTTTTTTTTTTTTTATAGTAAAAATTCTAACAAGATTATTTCTTACTTCTTACTCCAACTAATTGTTAAACAGCCCCATCATGAGATTGACATAGAATCCTCATTCCAGAGGGATTAGACCTTTTTAACAGCAGTGGATCTACCTTCAAGAGGCATTTTCTGAGAAGTCAGCTGATTCGAGAGTGCACTAATTGGTGTTGACTCTATGACATAGTGGTGTAAACCAGCTACTTGAGGCTAAGTGTTGGGGAGATTGTAGTCCTCTTGATATTAACACGGCATCAGAATTGCTGTAACTACACAAGTCTAGTGTGTTCCTGATGAGTATTAGCTATGTTGTCCGTGTACAAGAACTAGTATCAGTCTTGTCAGTAAACTGAAAATCAGTCTAATATTATGCAATATTTGTCTGGATTTCACAATAAGCTATAGGTATCTTAGTTGTCCTTGCTATTGGATTATTAATGAAAGGCCTTTTATAAAGATCGGTATAAGTGACGAAATCTACTTTTTTTACTCATCCTATTTTTACTCACAATAACCACAATAAATGTCATTAATAATATTAGAAATCTAGGTAAAATTCAATTGTTAAGTACCTGAAAGCTTTGTAAGCTTGAATTTTGTGCTCAATCTCCTGTTGGTACTCTTGATCCTCTTCCATGCCGGGGAGTTGCTGCAACTCGGCAAAGTTTTGCAAGATGATCTCGTAAAGCCGGGTCAAGTCTTGTGGCCGAGTTTTTCGCCTGTCAGGCTGTAAATTAATTTCACTATAACACAACATAAACTCCTATTCTAGGTCTTTCAATAGCTATTACATAAAATGTGATGAGCTACCCTGTAAACAAGTTATCCTCAAACCATTCATTTAGTGTCACCGCACTGCAAGCTTCAAAATATATTTTTTCAATGCATTAAGTATGTGCTGACTTTTGAGGATATGCTTTATTCTAAACATTATATGACTTACTATTTGTTTCCAGTACTTCTGATCTATTAATATAGTACATTTATTGTTGTAATGACTGATAGAGAACCTGATGCTATAAACATAACATCCGATAAACAAGAGAAGTTTAACTACACAGTAATTAGCCTAACATCTGTGCTCTTTGTGTAAATGTAAGTAATTTAATCCAGTGCTGTTTTAATTGTACTTGTGTACATCCCATTTCAGATTTGTGTAAGAGAGCTGCTATAGGGTTATTTTGATAATCAAAATGGAACTATAGTAGAAATTTGTATCTATTTTCTTTTAATTTCACCATTGTAGGATGTGTAAATTACATTTATTTTTAGGCCAAGTTGCTGATGCTTGATCCCTCCTTTGTAATCAATACGGCATCTCATTATTTTTATTTTCTCTGTTTTTATGGTCGTACACTAAACTATCAGAACACCACTTCTAAGACATTAATGTTTTACATTCGATGAGGTTAAGTTGCTTTTCAACTGGGAAAGAAAAAGTTTATTGTCCCTTAAAAATTTTGTTTATTTGAACATATGAAGCCATTGGTAATCTTTGTTAACCCTACTACCGGCGGCTATATTTTCCTAAACCGGCGGGCTGTTTTTCCTCATTTCGTTAAATTTTTTTATAAAATTCATAAAAAATAGCAAAATATAATAAACCTGGTTGTATTATATATCCTTGCACTCACAATGAACCAGGCAATCATATTAGCATGCAAATTGTGCATATAAAATATGTATGTTTTTTTCTGACGTTTGAAATTTACAAAAATGCATTAATAAAAATAAAAAAAGGGTGGGGTATGCCTATAAAATTATATAATACTTATAAATTTTATATTCCAAGATAGCCAATTTGTAGCAAATGTTGTCTAGTTTTAGAAAATATAAAATATATAGAGATATGTTTATGAATAAAAAAGTTGTATAATAATATCCGTGACTACTACATAAACCTAAAATTTTGTTACCATGGAAATCATTGTAAATAAAAATTCATAAATAATTGACTATCACATCTACAGACTTATAATTAGTCTTAAAATTACCATAATGGTATTTTCTAACATTATATAAATAGTTATATGAGAATATTTACAACAAATTACAACACAATTACAACAAAAACAACACAACAAATGACTGACAGCGTCTACTTTGGAGTAATGGTGACCGGTCCCAGATGCTTCTTTCAAAGTTTCTTATTTTTTATCACTTTGTAACGTCGATGCAAAGACATCGAAACAATAATCGAAGTATACCATCGGATTTGGTATCTTTCGATGATTACAATGGTGAAAGAATCATATCGATACAGCTAACGTTTATTTTGTGAGAAGTGATTATGTCGCGTGCTGTCAAACTACGGAATTTCCGCAGTCTACCGGTTTTAAGATAAGACAAACTGCGGAAATTCCGCAGCGTACCGGTATTAGGGTTAACCCCTTTAGTGCCAACGTCCTTATATACGGACGTTGAGTATACTACCGAGACTTGCCAACGTCCTCTTTTACGGACGCCGCAAAGACCGCCGAGAATTGCCAACGTCCGTATATACGGACGTTACGGAAAAAAATTCTATCTTCGTTATTTATCAACATAAAACAATGTTTAATATATCAAAATAAACGTAATGAAATGTATTTCAAGGGGAAAATATTTATATATTACTTCAGTCATAGTAGTATTTCTGAACGACACCGATTTAGAAGGCTTTGACTTGAATGCAACAGCTGACTAGACTGAGTGACAGTCTGTAGTTGGCTTTGTTATTGTGAAGTGTTTAATTGTTTGTTAGTATTGGTGTGAGTTTGTGGTAAACAAGTGGTGTTATTTAGTGTTTTATTTTATAATAATGGATCGTTCACGATCTCCAGTAAGTGATAACACAGTTCAAAATATATTTCGATATATTCGATATAACACAGTATATATCGAAATATATACCCAAGCAATATTGTAAATAGTTTTGTATATTTTACTAATAAAGTTTTATGATATGTGTTCAAATCAATTAGATACAGTTAAATACAATTAATAAACATTATTTTATAGGTCCAATGGTTTTTCATTTATTAACTTTAGTGAATAGGTCTAATATTGAACTAAAGTTGAAAAAATTGAAAGCGCAATATTTTTTAAATTTTATGTTATGTGAACATTTTGCAAAATAATCTTATGAATTTTTGTACACAAGTTGATTTTTAAGTGGTCTATTGAACAATACTATGGATATTGGGAAAATAATTTTTTGAAAGTATGACTTTCTACAAGAAACTTGGAATTTTAGAAAATAAATTTTGGTAAGTAACAAATTTTATTTTATATAAATAGTTTAGATTATTATAATCATTATTTTTATTGTGTTTTTAAATAGTAAATGTAGTTCTGCATAATATATAAAAAAAATTAGGTCTCTATCTATCAAAATAAAGTTGTAATAAGGTTTTTCCCAAAACATTACAAAATCGCGAAAAATTGCTTGGTATTCTTTAGACATACCCAGTGTTAAATGTCTGGCATTCTTTCAACACACTTTTAGATTTCGGACCGGCACTAAAAGGGTTAATCATGATTGTGAATATCTATCACCAACATTAATTTTTATAATAAAGGAGTCTCTTCTTATACACCACTCTACTAACCTCTAGAATTAAGATAAGTAGTTAATTAATAATAGCTCTTGTTCCTCAATTTTCAGAATAATTCCTAAAAAAGCAATGTAAACTAACAATGATACAGAATCAACTTGTTTGTTTATATACTGGTTTAATAATCATATATTATATGATTTCATGACAAGTTTAATTGTTTGTATTCAATTTGAACGATTAAAACTACAATACTAGATAGGTTTTAGTTCTTTTCATACATGATTACACGAGTGCAGCCTTGCCATTAACAAATGTATTATAGGCTAATTACCTGCATTCTGCCAGTGATCCTGGAAATCCTGTTGGATTACAAATTTCAGCTTTTATGCCTTCATCAGATCCTTAAACTTGAAACAGTTTTAAAAAAAATTGAGACTCATATCACAGCATGAGTGAAATGTTTGGCGATGTAAATATTGTAAATAATACCTAGATGCGGTCATTACCGGAAGCTTTAGTTACTACCACCTATTTTTCAATGTTTCATTATTCGTAAATGTTTCAATAAATATATTTGATGTTCAATGTTTTTTATAAACTTTGACAAGACCATAAAAAAATGTATAAATGTTTCCAGTTTAAGGTTCTGATGAAGGCATAAAAGCGAAACACGTAATCCAACAGGATTTCCAGGATCACTGGCAGATTGCAGGTAATTAACCTATAGTAAATTTGTCAAAAATGATTCAGAAAAACAACACAAAAATGAAGTTGCCATTAACAGTCAAATTAAATGTTATCAAAGTCATCCTGCGACACTCACATGATGTCTTCATGGATAGGCTTCCACGGTCGTCACTATCACTAACAAATTCTAGGTCTTCGGGGTTCGACCGTGTCAATTTGTACATAGCCAATTGACGCGGTCGAACCCCGAAGACCTAGAATTTGTTAGTGACTCACATGATGTGTTACAAATCGTAAATAATTCAAGAGCTCATGGCTGGTACTTAAAATACATAGACTTTTGGAATCCACTCTTACTTTCCTCATTTACATCAAGAAGAGAATTTAACCAACAAATTTTAAATTATTTACACATTAATAATGAAACAACTTTATTAGACAAGAACATACCTCAGCAGTGTTGTCGTTAAGGGCAGCCTTGGCAGCATCAACCATGAAGTTGTTACGTTGAATGGTGCGTGTCAGACGGATGTAGGTCAAATAAGACACCAAATACTGCAATGGAGTTAGAGGTCCACCAGTGCGACCCTTGCTGGCCTTAATAAAGATACACAAAACAACTCATTACAGAATAATCTCTTTAGACATATATGATTAGCCAAAGTATTTATTATATTATAGCCAAGAAGTTGTTGTAGAAACTTGAGATGAATATTAGTTTTCAGAAGTATTTTGTTAAAATATAAAAATTACTGGTGTAATTTCACTCCTGCTGAAAGTTGATTTATCAGGGCAAATAAGGAACAGAAAAAAATCGGAGATATTTTTGAGAGATTTTTGGAGGGTTTTCTGATTCTTTTGAGGGGATTACAAGATGAAAACATTCTGTTGAAATTTTATATTTTTTTCTTGTACATGTTATATATTCTTGTAACATGTGGGAAAAAGAAGGATAAAAAGTGATGATCAGATATGTAGGATAAAAACAAAAATAGAGATACAAAGATGAATGTAAAAACAAATATATAATACACTATGAACAAACATTGAACACTGCTCAAAATGGATTATCTGAGAGTTTGAACCTACTTGCAACTGAAAATCACTAACTTAAAAATGTTTTAAATGTTACCAATAAGTTCAATGTTCAAGATATGATTTACTACTGAAAGCACTATTATCCTTATCCTAAACATAAATCCTAAAGCATTATCCTTCTTAACAAACAGGATGGATATTTAAATGTCTGAACATTTTATATTTTAGATGAAGAGAATTTTACAAACTTTCTCCTCGATACAAAAGACCAAGTGCAATCATGTCATAATTATTTTGTTAGTTTTGAAGCATAACAGCTGCAATATATTTTAAGAACTGTTATGCCATGCAACAAAGAAAATAATCAAGAATTAACTGATATGTTTTATAAAGACATAAAAGTGAAAACTATAACTTGCATATAGAGAATTCTTAATTATAGACTTGCAGAATAAAAAATTATAATCAATAAAATCTATTGGATTCTCGAAATTGTTCAATATGTAATATAGAGCAGATTATGATAAGATGATGGTATAGTTACTTTCAGCACGCTATGCTGATATCTATCTTTGACATGACGATCAATGTAGAGTATTGATATTATTGAAACATATTATACTTCAACCATTTCCTACAAGTAACACCAGTTGATTAAGTTTTTTGTTACATTAAATGTACTTATTAATAATAAAATAACAAGAAACACTCAAGAATAAGGTTTATATAAGGTACACTAATTTTAAATGTTTTGCTCAACTGTTTTAAATAACCAGGGCAACTAAGGGACCTACAGCTTTACGTGGAAGCCAAATTATTAGTATGTTTTGTAGATAACTGGCAAGCATGATACTTTCCCCTACACAACACCCAGACATTGAATACCACCCAAAACTTCTATAGAAGTGCCCACGATGAAAGCAACCATTGAGCAGACATTTCTAACCAAATATATTAATTCCGCAAATGACTTATGCAAATTGCGGCAGCGTAGCTTCATAAATCACTTAATAATCATTTTTTAAACACTTATTAAAACCCATTGTATGAATCAGAATATTTGTATTTATTTTTTGAAATTAGGCACATGTCTTTTAAGATCCTTGGACGGTTTACATAAACACAGTATTAAAAAACTCTATAGAAAAAAAATCAGCGGCTAAATCGGGAGAGCCTGCCAGCCACTCTAAATCGCTCTGAGATGAGGTGCTCTGGGAAGTGTTCCCTCAAAACAGCCATTGATGCTGTTGAAGTGTGTGCCATTGCACCGTCTTGTAGTAACCAAGTGAAGTCTGACTGATGAAGCCTTGGTAAAAAAAATCCTGTGACTGTGTATATACTGGTTTGAATTCACTGTCACTGCAACTTCATTTTCCTCAAAGAACCATGGACCAATAATTCCATCTGAGGAAACTACGCACCTCACTGTCACTTTCAGTGACTGCAAAGGCCCTTGATGCAATTCTCCAGGATTGGTGTCAGCCCAATAGTGCATATTTTGTTTATTGACAGATCCACATAAATGAAAATGATCTTCATGGTTGAGGAAAATTAATGCCAGAAATCGGTTTACTGGAGTGTATGGAGAATGAGGGACGTCACCTACCCGATTCGATGTTAAACTTTGTAAAACAAAACAAAAGACATGTGCCTACATTAAAAACAATAAATACAAATATTCTAATTCATACGATGGGTTTTATTAAGTTTTTAAAAAGGAAGTTATATGCTGCTGCACCCTGTATAATATAAAATATACACATCTTAAATACACTAAGTCTCATTCTACATACAGGATCAGCCTTGAGTTCTTCCTTAGCTGCTGCTATGGAGTCTTTACAGTCCATCAGGTGCCTTTCAAGAGTCTCAATGCGATCTGTTACATTGCCCTCAGATGTCAAGCTGCTATCTACATCTCTGTCTGCCAGCAGGAACAGCCTGACCCGCTCTGGCCGAACGGGGAATGTGCGGCCGCGCCAAGTCATCTCACTCATTGTCTCAGCCCTGCGTTCTCGTGTCTGAGCCATCAGCGTCTACAACAGTTACTTAGATTAGAATATTGTATTGATTGTGTTTTTGCAACATTATTTATTTTCAATTGTGTATGTATATTTCAAATATATGAAAAGAAGTTTTGATTTTTACATTTCTTATACACCCAATAAAATAGTTTTATGATATAAACACTTTATCTTGTGCAGTCTTTAAATTCTTTTTTTACAATACACAATGTATACATAAGTATAATATTTTAATTTTAACATTTTACTAAAATTTGATTTTAAAATAAAGAACAAATTTAAATACTATTCAAACTCTAAACAGTGTTCTAGTAATGTTTATTACATCCAAATTTTGAAGTAGGTCCCCATGTGCTTGGCTGCGTAAAGACATCAAGTCATCCATAGCCGTCTGATCTCCGATGTTGTAAGCACAGTATCGTAGACTGGGGGCCAACTCATCCACTCGCTGCTTATAAATCAGCTGTTCATCCTCGCCCAGAGCGCTCTGTAGCTTTTCGTACACCATTCTGATTAACAAATATTATTTATTTTGTTATTTCAGATAATGTGCATGAAATATTAAAATTATTTTGGTATTACTGTAAGAACTCTCCATATAATAATATTGTGATAGAAGGACTCTGTTCTGTCATATACTAAGTGCCAAAAGTAAAAGACAGACCTTTTCTAAAAGGGTAAAATGTCAGTTTGGTGCATTTTGCCTAAAAGAAAAAATGAGGCAAATGCCATATATATATTTTAAGGAGAAGCCGATCTCCTTTTTGACCTTTCTCTACCCATTCCCTTTAGACAATTGATCTGTGCGGGGAACTTATCAGACAGAGTAAGGAGAGAATCAGTACAGTACAAGGTGAAAATTCCTGATAAAAACTAACAGTTATGGCCATGATTCAAACCAGTGCTACCTCTAACCCAGGTACAAAGTCCTTACACCTCAGACCGCTCTGCCACTGAATTCCCCAATTTTCATTTTTCCAAATAATTTGTTTCATTACATTTTACGTATGTCTCAAATCGTGTCTTCTGTGTGAGAATTTTTGGTGTTATTTGTGATTTTATCTATGTCTGATAATTTAATTAAATTTATATGTTTGCAACATCATTGGTTATTATTTTTAGGATATGTACATAAGCATTCACACTTGTCCAAACTTGGTGTGACAAGTTATAACTGTGCTATATAATGCTACTATTTGCTGCCAAAGATTCTATAGTACAAACTAAATCAGACATGTAAAATTGAACAATAACTAAGTCATGAACAATGACACATAAACAGTAGATAGTTATCAGCTGACCCCTTCAAAAATTTGTGTCATATGATTGGAATAAATTACTGCTATCGTATGAACTCCTAAAACCATTTAATCAAAATAAACAAGATATAAGGTACCTCATATCTGATTTAAAATCTGTTAACTCAACATATAAAAACATTTTATGGCTCACTTACTACTTCCGGCTAACAAAATACAGGGTGTCCCGTAAGTAGGCAGCCAAACTTAGGAGGTTATTCCAAAGGTCAAAATAAATAACAAATATCATATGAAATATCTAACTCCATTTTCCGTCAATCTGTCTGTTTGTAATTTTTACAAGAGGCTTAATATCTCAAAAGTTACTTAAGATAAAATCATGAATCTTGGTCTGAATAGTTTATACATTTCTTAGACATTTAATTTCCGTACATTAGTCTTATTTAAAATGGTGGCCATGTAAAATGTTTAAAGCTAAATATCTCAAAAACCTTAAACTTTAGTAAAGACCTATAAAATACAAAAAAAAAAAAATAAAATAAATAATTCTGACCTGGTCATTATGGCATAGATTTTTAAGACCGAAAAACTATCAACTAAGAAATTTAAGTTTTTATAAAATAAAAAAGATTTCCTAACCGAAGAATTCTGTTCTGAACATAAATAAAAATAAAAATCAATTTCTCAGTTAATAGTTGTTTGATATTCAAAATATGTATACCATAATGTGTGGGACTGAATTCTTAAACATTCTTGTTTCCTTCAGGATTTTACTAAAATTTAAGTTTTTCTTTTTAAATGGCCGCAACTTTAATAAGGACTGGTGTACAAAAAGGAAATGTTTAAGAAATTTGAAAAATATTCAGACGAAGATTTATTCTAAGTTTCATGATTTATCTTGAGTAACTCCTGAGATATTAAGTTTTATGTAAAAATTACATACCGACAGATTGACAGAAAATGGAGTGAGGTAGACCACATGTTCACTTGATATTTTTTTTATTGTTATGACCTTTGAAATAACCTCCTGAAGTTTGGCTGCCTACTTACGGGACACCCTGTATAATGAGGTTCAACTGACTTGTTAAAACAAATAAAACTATAATGTTTAAAAGGTATTTTAAAATAATAATTAGACTTTAACAAGACTGATGTAAATGGTTTTGTTTTTATAAGGTGGAAGTACTAAATAAATAAAAGATCGGTGTAGTATAATTTGTGTTGTAACAACAATTATTCTCTTTCACGCTGGTGTTGTATAATGCCTTTCATCTTAATCATCATCATCATCTGCTCTGAGGCAGGGTCTTCTAGAGAAAAATATATAGAGTATAACCCAATTAACAGACTAATAAAGTCAGATAAAAAGGATTTATTTAATAGCTTACTATGACTGCAAAAAAAACACACTCACTTGGCCTTGTTGAGGTTTTCCATCGCTGGTTTCCACATTTGCAACTCAAAGTGCAGAGAGCCATGTATCCACGCCACATATGCCTGAGCCTCAAGCTTGGTCCGGGCATCGAATTTATCAATCTGCAATTAATTCAGAGTGAAAACATGATATGACTTTACAGTAAACCATGCTAGTTTTGGTTAAAATAAAGTTTTAAAAAAACTACTTTAAAAACTTAGGTTAAAGAGCACTAGACCGGGAATTAATATATTAGGGCGTCGTTTTACCTAAGAAGACAAATCCGCCGACAAGTTGCGGTGATAAACAAATAAGACACAGATAACATAAATGTTTAATGCCTAGGGCACTTTGCTCAGATAAGTACAGGCTGAGACTGGCTTAGCTTAAACTATTGCTGTGTAAGTGCAATTTCAAGGAGAGTGAATATCCGCAGAGCAATACTTAGATTCTCCCCTTACTTAGCAATACTTAGAGCACAGAAAACTTATGTTCTTTATTTGAATCTATTTGTTTACTATTGCAAGGTGTTGGTTGACTTGTGTTCTTAGGTAGGTTATCTGATGCCCTATCTTTTCTATATACTTTTTAAGACTTGAATATCTCTCTTAAAAGTTGAGAAGGATGAAATCTTTGAAAAATGTTAATCTGCTTCTAACCTTGATTTATTTCTAAAATTTTCAAGGCAGCTTCCAGTCTTATGCAATGAGTTAAACAATCAAATATGTTATTCTGTTAGTAAGGCAGGCAGGAGGGCAAATTTAGGTCTGTATATTCTTACTAATGTGGTTCACTCTCATACTCTATGGTACACACTTACAATTCATAGATCTGGCGCTATAAAATTTTCAGTTTTTACAGCAACGAGTTCTGTAAAGAACAGAAAATCCTGGCCCAGGTCTGCAAGAGATTAAGTGAACTTGCAACTACAACTTTATCTAACAATTACAAAGGTACTCATAATGTATTTACTTAATGCTGCACATTGAGGTCAGCTCAGTTATAGGACAAGCAAGATTTTTTTTTTATGATTTGGAGGACCAGGCTTCAAACCTGGTAACAGACCCTAAGACAAAAAGGCTTATTGTGCGCCCTCTTTCGCAGGACTTCAAATCTCATCAATCCAACATCCTTAGAGAACCTTGGGATTGCCTTGATGAGGTTTTCCTGTGCTACTCCTTGGCCGTGTTCTAAAATCACCACCCAAGGTGAAAGCCCGCTTCCTAGCTAGGGCCGGGTAGTGAAAGAGTATATGCCATCCAAACTCCTCCTCCCCACATTTCCTACAGAGAGAATGGGGGTTGGGAACCCATCTTATTCATGAGTGCCCGAAACATCCGGTGTCCAATTATAAAACCAACCACCCTTCAGAGTTCTGATCTTGTAAGATAAAGAGCTTCAGCCGTGTTGGAATACAACGGCCCCAACACGACCTCCTTGGCTTGCCTGTTACCTGGCGTTGCCTCTCAGGTACATACAGGATTACTAAGTTCAGAAATATCATCTTCCAGGGATTGCATCAATAACTGGAAAAAACTGGCATTTCCATAACTGTTTTATGATCCATACAATAAATGTTTTAAAATCGCAATATTGTATTTTACTTTCTTAGAACAATAAATTATAAAGTATGAATATTTTTTACACATTATTTAATTTTTATTACTGAATAATTGCGACAACGGTTAATTTTCATAACTCTGTACCTCGCACAACTTCTGCAGCTGCAATGCGTAGACAGTAGCTTTGCGCAGACGCTGCACAAGATGAAAGCGTTTCCGTGGCTCAGTGTTCGCCTCCTGCCGCAGCTGCATTGCATGGCTCCAAGCACGCTCCGCCAGCATCAATGGCACAAGGAGAAACCTGTAATAAATGCATGTATAGTATTTTTAAACAATAGAAAATATATATTTTCTGGTCAACATCAGCAAACAATATCCATCAATTACGGAGCATGGGAACCTTTACTAAATGAATTTGTTTATAAATGTGTGTTCTAACAAAATACAGAGGATAAAAATGACAAATTTGTAAAATAATTTATTAGTATGATTATTTTTTAAAAAAGCAACTTATTGAATGTACTGCCAATGATATTGTGTTATTGTTATTTAGTTTTAACAATATTTTCTAAACTATATAAATACCGTTACACAGCAATTATAATATTACAGTATTATTTATTTCTGTGGTTACAAGCCTGCTTTCTTTTTATTTATTAGAAACAAATAAGGTTAAAGTTAAGGGTGGCAAAGTTACAGATCCTATATACAAGTTCTTTCCACATAAAGCTACTTTTTAATTACTTTTAGAGATTCATATAAATATAATTTTTAAGAAATTATCTATCATTGATTTCTAAAGGAGTCTTATATTCATAAACAAATTTCAATACATTTCTCATAAAATGTTACATGTTGGCTACCGGTACCTTAAACTCATTTACAAAAATTTTCACTTGCTCTTGAAGGGTCTGATATGAGAAAAAGAAATAGAATAGAGTGAAACTGCTTTTCATTAATAAAAAAAAAACATACCTGACAGCAAATAATCTGAAATCAAATGTTTCAAATTTTAAATTTAATGAAAAGAAAACCAGTATAGTACAATTTATATTTACATTGATTTAGTATTTTTTTATTTCAAAAAATAACCCTGGCATTCCATACCAATAATAAATAAAAAGAAAATGTGAGAGAACTTATCACAGCAATAAACTATACCTTTCATCTTTCACTTTTTCTTCAGTGACATCTCGTCGCTTAAAATGCCGCTTGTCTCCCTGAGGCAGGTGTAGCACTTTGCGGAGTCTTCGGATCCGCCGCGTACAGTAGCCCCTAAAAATTGTATTTTCAAATATAAAATGAAAATATAATATAAAAACTCCTTTGAATATATATTTTTAAAAGGAAATCAACTGTACAAAGATGAATTGAGAATCTTTCTTAGAACATTAATAACCAGTAAGTTACCAAGAAGTTATTTTCCAATAGTTGAGAGTAGGGCTATTACAATACCTACTGTTAGCTAGGTACAACAGAGATGGCTAGAGTTTCTCTTGATTTGTTGTTAATTGAAAGTGCTGAACTGTCGGCAACTGGGACATTTTTTGAAATTTTGATCTGTGGAATATCTATTATGAATAAAAGAAACGATATTACATTTAATAAATCTGTAATAGTATAAGAACAATAGAGAATAAGGAATGAATCAAGAGACAGCATATAACTTAAGTACGGCCACTTGTGATATCAATTCAGCAGGTCTGGTAAATTGTAAACCAGAGAATGATATGAGCAAGTGGAACCTTCAAGAGCAGAGAGGAAGACCACCAAAGACTTGGAGACGATGGGTAGACCAGGAGTAGTGGGAGGTTGGAATATCGTGGACTGAGATGAAGATAAAATCTTGCAACATAGTAAGAGGTGGGCAGACATGCTTGATGGCTATAAAGCTATCGTTTCTTGGAAGAACGACAGAAACGTTTGCCTGAGTAGAGACATTCTGTATGAGCAGTATGCTTACGTTCAATAAAATATTTCTTCATTGTAATTCAACAAAACACTAAGTCTAATTATTTAAGGTGTTATAACATTACTTACTGTATAGTAAAACAACATAACTATAGTTTTGTGCTTACTAACCTGTAACGCTGGTAGTCACTATGACGCAAACCATGCTGTTGCTGAGCATCTTTGATTACTTTCAGTACTGTTTTCATCTAAGGAGTATGTATTGTAAATTCATTACGGTAATTATATAACCGACTATTTAGGTTCTGAGATCAGAAGACAAATTTAGGTTTTATTTAGTGGTAAGAATCTGTATAGATACAAATGATTAGTAAACAAATACAAATGTATAATTTTTGAAATTAAAGAAAAGCTCTTTGACACTATCTATTTCATCAAAGATTATATTATGTATTGCAAAAATGCAATGAGGACGTTTGAACTTGACCTTGTTAGAAATGTTATCATTCGTCAAAATATTTACCTAGTAATAGCTTCAATGAGAGATGGAGAATAATAATAAATATAAATCATTTAAGCACCCTTCTTGGTACAGTGATCCTCAGTCTGAAACATACCTCACAGTACCATCAAACCCAACTCACAACTAAGAAAATCATTATTTCAATTTTTAATCAGGTACAAGATTAACTTTGCTAACTGATTTTAAAATACCACGATGAAAATCTGTTTTCTGTCCATCCAATAGGCAAATGTTCATTTAAATATTACAGCATCAAGTTTTCGGCTTCAGATGATCCTAAACTGTTTGTTAGTACCGGAGTACTTTATTCTCAAATAAAATTCCATGTAAAATAAATCTCAAATGTTTATTCAGCATTAAACTAGAATTGCATTCCACATCGCATTGCAGAAACATCACGCTGTGGCAGTTACGGTAAGGTTAGGTTATTATATTGTAGAATGAACCTGCAATAATGTATTTTCAATGTCGCAAACTGCTTTTCAGTCAGCAGAATTTGTAAAAACATATTCTACAATAGGCTATGATAACCTAACCTAACTGACGCGGCACAATGTATATGTGCAGCCTTAGTAGCCTGAGCAGTGTATACTAATGTATCACTAATGATTCTAACTCTATGTTTCCGACATTTTTACCAAATATTGATATTTAGCATCCCAAAAATGTATTATCAAAGTATGAAAAGATTTGAAGTTGCCTAAATAATGCAGAATCACCAAATAAAACCACTTCTCACAAACTTTAGGCTACCTAACTTAACCTTCATGAAAATTCGAGAATTAAATTAAATTAAGGTCCCTCGGCTTTAAGTCAAACGATAAATAAAACTTTAATAATTAATTAATAATCTAATCAATCTTTATTCACATGTACTCACTCCGAGTACAGTGTTGCGTCAAAAACATAAGTTATATTTGAAAGATTTAAAAATTAAGTAAAAAAATGAGTTTTTACAAAGAAGTAATCTATAGATAGGCTAATTGATTTTTTTTTCGCTGTGTTTTTCAACCCAAGAACACTTGAATGTTGTTTCTGTGTCAAAGATATATGAAGTGCATTTATGAATTTCCCCTACTGAAAAAGGGAAAAATAGAATTATCAACTACCGTACATACATAGGCAATATACATTAGTAGGAGCACTGTTACTTTACTGCTAGCTGGGGAACAGATACAAATATAAGGTTACACATCTTGATCACCAACTCAAGTACTAAAATTTACAGATAGGCCTTGTTAGTATAAACCGCATCAAAATAGTTCGATGACATTTTAGGTGGTGTTGCCATATCGTTTCTGAGAATCACCAAACCACATGTTTCATCTTTGACAAGTATGTATATGTTCAATACTGTCAATTTAATTGGCGTTTTGTTAACAAAACAACTGTATGATAATGTTTAAAGACCTCTACAACATAGTGGTAAAATTAACTATGCAATGTGTTAATCCTGTAATTGTTTATAGCATTATAATAATATAAATATTTTATATTCTGTAGAAAGTAATGTTTATCAAATGAAATAGCTGTTTTTATCCGTAATTACACATCACTGTATCTGTATTACTAAATATATATAACCAAAACACATGCATTATAACACAAACATGGTAACTATTTAGAAAATACGTCCGGTATTACGACAAGACTGCGCAGTAGACTGTAACGTCATATGGGCAAAATCAGCTAGTTTGTTTATTTTATTAAATACTAGTAACTAAATCCACCAATTACAAAGAAGGATTCAGCTGAATAGTTAAGCAAGTTATTTACCACTTATCAGCTGGAATTATAACTATAGGAATTAGAACAGTATTTTTGTATTTATTTTTGCAATTTCACCAATGTGATGTCATTGGAGATGTGCATGATACCTACCGTCTTCTTTTCTATGTACCATGGTTTATAATAACAAATGATAGTGTTGGTTTACTGCAACAGATGTTTAGACAAATCATCAATATTTTCAACAAATTTATATTAACACTTAACACAATCGTGCAGACCAGTCAGCGGCGGCCGGTGGCATTACTTTGCGTCAGTGGTGAGCCGGTCCTGGCGGCCGCCGTTGTCGTCCTTCTAATATATTTAATTTGAGCTTAGTACCTGGAGAGAGAACAGTGTATTTTGTTTCTGCATTAACGGATAGACAGAGTACACAGTGATTGGTTTGATTTTCGAACTAAATAAGTTTTACTTGTTTCAAGATCACATAATTTTTATTTAGTATTATTGTTATGTATATATTTGCTTTTGATAGTTTATGTTATTTTTTAGTTTTTATAGTGCTTTTATAGTTAACAAATGTGCTGCGGCGGGGTAACCGCCGTAACCCTGAGCTACTTCGTTTTTGTATATTGAGTATTTGTCAACAGTGACAGAGTTTATTGTTTAGTAGTGTTTTTTCATCAAATCTTCTGACAGTATACAGTTAGTTTTAAGTAAATAATTTTTATTTGTTTTCCAATTTGAGTATGATTTGACCCTTACTGTGCTTGAGACTTTTAGGCCTTCAGGTCATGTTGACTGTAATCCAATTCAAAGTTTTCCCAATTTTGAAGGTGACAGTACAAATGATAACAATATAACAGAAGATTACTGGCCATGGTGCTGAACCAGGCAAGGCACCTCAGCACCACACGCTACACGACTCCATGCGCCACCGCAGCAGCGAATGTGTTACAGAATGATTACAAAAATCTTTGATCACATTTTAAATCCTGAACATACATTTATAATTGCTCTTGCAGTACAATTATTAGTTTAACCCATAAACACTTTTAATAAATATAACCTGATATAGCCTAACCTCACATACTTGTGTGAATGGTTAAATTATTTTTGATCAGGCTTAAGTTACTCTGGATGTTTTAAAAAACCATGACACCCCTAGCAATAATTTAAAACTAAACTAAAGCAATTAATAGTAGATCTAAATTTATAAAAGGATACTTTCTAAAGTAACATTTGGAGTAATGACTTCTTCAATCTTTTCAGCACAAGTTTCTGGTTTTTCATTTTCCGTAATTTCTACCATTATTTAAATGTGTAAAACGCAGCCTTATTTTATTAATATATAATAAATAAATGCGCTGAATCTGATAGAACTGAGATAGAAAACATTAGGGTTATAGGAAAAACTCCGCTAAGTTTAAGTCAAAAACATATGTGATTTATGTGAACAAGTAAACATCCGATGACGTGAAGGTACGTGGTTGTTGACGTACTAACGCAAGCAATAGTATGTTGCTACGATATATTTCTATTATGCCGTACTATATGAAATGTATTAAAAAGTTCAAAATTATTAATGGCAGTAACAATACATTATTCCATCAGAGATTGTTAATTCAGATATTATTTCACTTCTGATATATTTTGAATAATTTGAGAGTTGAGTAAGTAAATCAGAGAATATGTAACAAATTGTTGCTCATTCCTTTGATCAATAAAGGCTAAAATGTATCACCACCGTCTCAATCATAACTAATTTGAGTTTAATTTAATTCTAAAAGTTTTTATTATATGTATTATTAAAATAATTGGACATAAAAGAAGGTCAGAGTTTAAATTCTTTGGATGCACAATCAAATAAGCAATAACTGACGGATTGGCATCACAGAGCAAAGAATAAAGTAGAGTAGTCATAATGCATTCTATTCTGTGGTAGTAATTTTTTTTTTTACTAACAATTTTATTAACCGTTCAGCAAGTTACAAAATGCTATACAGGCCAAGGTCGAATTAAGTGACAGAAAATGTTAGAAAAAGATAATAACAGGGAACTATAAATATTGAGGTCAGCCATTCGGCACCTCAGGAACAGAGTTCAAAATGTTTGATATTAAACTTCCTTGATTAAAGCATGTTTATGGTAGTTCAAAAATGTCTTGAGGTAGCCTTGGTTTTAGGCGGAGCGTTCTGATGTTGGTCGGATGTCCTATGTTGAAGTGTTGTACACCACTTACAGATGGAAGTTTCTTAAATAATTGTTGAGTCGATTTTTTAATGAACTGATGAACGGGAACAATTCCAAGTTCATGATGAATCTGGGTATTACGCACATACCAAGGGCACTTCAGTATGAGTCGTAAAACTTTGTTTTGAAATACCTGCAGTTTCTTTTATGTTCTTTCTGAGGCAGTACCCCAAACTTGACAGCCGTACAACAAAAGTGGTCGTAGAATAGTTTTGTAAATAAGAAGGCCGTTTTTTACAGACAGAGATGATTTCTTGTTTATTAATGGAAATAATTTTGACAGTCTTCCATAAGCAAGGTTAAGTTTCTTATTTATGTGGAATTTCCAATTTAGTTTACGATCAAAATAAACACCTAAATATTTTATTGCTTGATCGGTAGGGTTCCAGTGTATTCCTTCATTTAAAATTGTGATATTTTGAGGTTCTAAAGGCCGACGTAGAGTGAAAATCTTTGCCTCGCTTTTGGTCGGGTTGATAGCTATCCTCCATTTTGAAAACCAAGTAACTACGCATTCCAAAGACTCTTGTACTCTCATGGTTGCAGTTTCAATATCATGATGACTAGAGTAAATAAGAATATCATCAGCAAATGTAGCAATTTTGGCATTATTTGACGTAGGCAAATCGGATGTGTATATGTTAAATAGAAGAGGAGATAAAATTGCACCTTGAGGTACTCCAGCATTAACAGGTCTTACCGTAGATAGAACATGTGGTAGTAATTGACACCGATATTCACCATCTTGGTGAGATGAACAAGCGTCTAAGTGTGTGGGGTCAAACCGTGTTCGGAAGCTTTCCACTTCAAATCATAACGCCCCGCCAAAAACTCCCCTCCGCTCAGTGACTGATCCCACACTCCTAGATGCTTTTGTGAGATGGGCATATATGATGTAACCTAGTGTTGAAATAAACATATAATGACATCGAAACTTAGTAAAACAACTATAAGTAGGCTAATGCACACTATTATAAATAAATAATAACAATCAAATCAATTTATTTCATAATATTTATCTGTAAAAAGTCATTCTATCCTGCTTGTATGTATCGCTACTATTCCAACCAGCTGCGATAGCTCAATTGCGTTTGGAAGGTAAGAAGACCAAGGTCTAGGCATAATACTGCATTACAAGTTTTTAAAATTCAGCTGACATTCAGCTTCTGTTTAGAATTGAGCAGAGAGTCGATGGGCCATCTTGGTAAGAGATTGGCCTCACTTAGAACACCGTGTGAAGACTCTATTTTATTCTTTTCTCTGCGATTGGCATAGCTTAAGAACGGCATCGATCTATAATATATACATCGATGGAGATCGGTCACAAGTCTACATCTATGCTATGCATCTTCAATTAGATACCATTCATGGATGTAACAACTCACTTATAGGTTAATCACGATTTAAGTTATAATGATGTTTTATAAAGATCATGATTACTGATTGGATATGTTAAGTTTGCAAGTGCACTTAATCGGGGGAGGGGGGGTGACTAACACCTCGGGGCCCTTCTTTACAAATCTCAGAACAATATCTGAGTGTAGTTATGTCATCAATTTGGGTAGATTTTTAAACTATGAATATAACTACCCCAAACAATGAAGGCTACATTGGATGTTAAAGTTATAACAATAATTGAATGTCTCATTGGAGAATTAATTACACTGAGAAGTAAGTAGGATAAAATATTATCTGAATCCAAACTTGTTATATGTGCATATAGCCATTGGCAGCGGAAGGAGTTTGGAGCAGGGGGGTCAATCGGGTCAAAAGCGAGGGGGTTCTGGGGAGACTACCCCCCCTAGGGACCGAGAGTGAACAATTTTTGAAAAAAACCGGAAATTAGATTTTACAGTAACCTAGCACTTAAACTTAACACAGAATGGCAGTGTATTCTATGGTAACATCTTGAAATACTATAAACATTAATAGATAGTTATTTTTCTTACCATAGATTGAATATCTTAATGTTAGTCTAACAGAAAAATAATAGCAAATACCGAACTGCGTTGCCGAAGCAGTACTGTCACAAAATAAAACAAATGGAATTTGTAAAATGACTCACTAATAACAAGTGGAATTATGAACATTACACCTGTAACCAACACAATCAATCAATTTATTGTTACTTAAAAATTGTCGTGTTAGAATTTAAATTGGCTATATGTATGATAAATTAAGGAGCCACTTCAACATTAAAGTGTTTTGATTAATTGTGATATGATATCAAAACTAACTTTTTTCACCTTTGCTCCAAATTATTTGTATTCATTTCTTCTATGACTCCCCTGACCTCTTTCTACAGTTTTAGGGGGGGTCGGCTAACAAAAAAGTTCCGTCTCCCCTGCATATGGCATTGGCCCAGAGTTTCCCACTTATCGTAAAAAAAAGATATTTCCATGATGAAAAATCAAATGTTGAATATGTCACCAGTAGAAACTTTTTTAATTTAAATACTTTTTCTAACTTAAGGTCTAGGTTTGCAGCTCTTAAAGAAATCCAAATTAAATTAATTTTCCAAATTAAATTAATTTAAGTATTACGAAATGGAGAAGAGCACTATCTCTGAAAATTGAGTTATATCTGGTTATGAGTGTAAACAGACGTTAGCCATGATTTAGTTGGAGATAAATAAGTTATGGGCTCCTGTCAATAAATTACCAAATTAAATCTTTCTGATTTTCTCTTTGTTGTAGTGGATGGGGATCTCGAATGAATATTTATCCACGGGGCCCTGCTCAGCTCTGGGTGGCCTTGGAGGAGGGAGGCTTAGTACAACCATTCATTATATGCCGTATATAATCACATATAAGTATTATAAACGGTACAACATATAATCAATTAGAGTGTCAAAAAGACATGAGTAGAATTTGAGCACAAGTTTGAAAAATCCTGCTTGTAATATTTATATAATACTAACACTACAATTTAAAATTCATTGACCTTATACTAAAGGTCACAGAGATGTAGAGGACATAGGTACTTCTTGGCCCAAACTAGGCTTAAAAGAAGTTTTCAAATTCAATTCAACTTAATAGAAGTAGACGAGCTTCCAGTATTGATCATACCAAAAACCTGACTACATGCTGTAGAAATTGGAACAACTTCTTTACTTGAGCTAAATAGTAAAGTAGCCACATACTTCAAAAAAGTACAATTGTAGTTGAAGCATAAATCTTCTGGTAGTAACCCTTTGTACAACATCCTCTACAGGTAGAATATTTTACATTCAAAACCATACTTTGATGTTTATTATAGCCACAGAAGTAACATTTTAATGTGCAAAAACAGTAGTTTTAGTAATAATTGTTGCATTGAAGAATGGTGGGGAGTAATGCTGAGTGTGATATTGAACAGACCCAAAATCTTAACGAGTAGAGTGAGCAAAAGTGGACTGAGTTTATTTAAAATCACGTACATTTTTCAGATTGAATTATTTTATAACATTAATGGATTTCATTTTTTACGATATATTTGAGATTTTTTTTTTAGAGTAATCTGAGAGACTACCATTTACGTTTGGAAAACAGGCGTTATCAAAGCGAAAATGCTGAGAACTTGTTTGATTAATTTTTTAGTATTTTAATTAATCATATAAATTAGGAAAAAAAGTGAAAAAAATTAACTTGAACAAATCCACTGATAGAGTGCGTAAGTTTGAATGGTATTCAAGCGACTTAGCTAGGTTGAAGGATAGGCTAGTTTTTCTTAGCAGCTTGACCAGGGGTACTGATGACATTGCATTGCGACAAACTTTTCGTGATCTTACTAATTTCTACAAGGAATTGATTAGAAAAGCTAAATTATCATACAATGCCAACTGTATTGAAAAGAGTAAGAACAGGTGTAAAGCTGCCTGGAATATTATTAGGGACAACAACCATACCTCCAAAAATGAAATTAAGCATTATATAGCACCAGACATTTTTAATAACCATTTTGTGAACTCTATCGAACAGATTAAGAAAAATGTAAGCAAGCCAAGTAACTCTTCTAATGATTTACTGAAGAGAAATCTAATTACTCACGTAGCTTTCAATTTTAATCTTACAACACCTAATGACATCCTGAATGCAGCTAAGAGATTGAGTAGTTCTAATAGTTATTATGTATTTAACATATCAAATAACATTTTGAAGTTTATAATCTCAAGCATAGCCATTCCTCTTGCAACTTGTATTAACAGTTGCTTAAAGGAAGGTGTTGTATATTTAGTTGTCAACAATCATCTGGTTGTTTTTGGAATATTATTGTTTGTGTTGTCATGGTGGCAATTTTGTAAATAAGTGGGAGAATGATTAAAAACTATGAAAAATGTTGTTCGAATTCAGTTAGTATTTAATAATTTGGCGACGAGGATGGGATCAGGTAATTAGTTTTCTTTCAAGTTTTAGAACGTGTTTGTTGTTTTTTTTTTTTCATTTATAACTTTTGGTAGGTAAATCCGCCTACTTCAATAAAAATCAAAGTTACCTTGGTACTGGTATATTCAACTAGGTAGGTGCGTTACATTTCTTATATGGCAGATCAAAACATTACAGCTTTGACGCACGCAATTTCTTTATTAATTAGTAAATTCGAGGCTGCGACAACAGGACAAATAAACAGAGCAGAAATAAATGAGCCTACATTAGGTGTAATAAGTTTCGATACTTTTGATGAGTCTAAGGAGACGTTTAGATGCTATAGGGAAAGACTGGAAAACTTTTTTGCTCTCAAGCTTGGTTCAATCGATGAGAATAAAGAACTGAAGGCCCGCATTTTGATTAACAGTATTGGGATCAAATATTATCAACTTCTGTCGAGTCTTACAGCTCCCGATATACCTTCTTCTAAGCCTTATGACAACTTGGTTGCCTTGTTGGAGAATCATCTTTGCCCAGGCCCTAATGTTCATACGGAACAACATAAATTTCTCTGCCGCGTTCAGTTACCCGAAGAGTCTATTGCTGAATTTATTGCAGCTCTACGAAAATTAACAATAACATGCCAATTTACCTGTGAAAACAAAGATTGTGGAAAATCTATAGCAGATCAGTTTCTACGAGCGCAATTCATAAGAGGATTATACGATACATCAATCAGGGAAAAACTGTTACATGAAAAGTCTTTGACATTTGACAAGGCCTGTGAAATCGCTCTTGCTCTGGAAGCGTCAAAGTTGGGAAATTTAGAAATGTCTCGAGGCTCTAAATTTAATGAATCTGTTAATAAAGTGTTTTCAAATGCTGGAGGCTCAGCCAGGAGAGAAGGAACGCCGTCTACGAGAGGGAGCAACTCAATGCCTGCGAATGATGTAACTAGAATTAGAAAGTTTGATTTTAAAACTCTGGGAATCGATAATCTGTGTTTCAGATGTGGATATGGAAACCACATTGCTAAGAATTGTAAGCGAGAAAAGTCAACATTAAAATGCCAACTTTGCAATCGGTTCGGTCATGTTTCTAAAGTGTGCATTCAATCATTATCTGGAAACGTTAATATGAGGCAGCAGAATGTACGAGAAATAGGTGAATCTGAACGTGGTTTTGAAGCAGAAACAGATCTTACAGATCGATTTGATGTCAACAAACTAATTGAAATTAATAACACCAAGAAAATGTTGCTAGATGATTCAAAGTTTATAGTGCCCATTACAATAAGCGGGAATAAAGTAGTTGAGTTTGAAGTTGATTCTGGCAGTCCAGTTAGTATTATGAATAGTAAAGAATTCAAGAATTTACAGATAGACCATGCTTTGAAGAAGACTGATGCTCGTTTCAGGACTTATACAGGTGAAAGTTTCTCTCCTTTAGGAGTTGCACGAGTCCTGGTAGAATATGATGGACGAAAATCCGTAGAGGATTTATATGTTGTGGAAACATCTTCTGCAGCAATATTAGGACGTACATGGCTCCGACGCTTATACATAAGCATCAATAAAGTAGAATCGAGTACACCTGCTGAATATGATTTAGGATCAATAAAGCAAGAAATCGTAGCATCCTACAGTGATGTGTTTGAAAAGAAGATTGGAAAAATACCCAATTACAAATGCTCTATTAAGACAAAACCTAACATCAAGCCTGTGTTTTTAAAACATAGACCTGTTCCTTAGGCACTTCAAGAAAAGGTTGAAAAAGAACTTGAAGAACTAGAAAATCAAGGAATCATCACAAAAACTGAGTATTCAGACTGGGGTTCACCATTAGTAATAGTTCCGAAGCCTAATGGAGATGTCCGCCTTTGCATAGATTACAAAATGACTCTTAACCCCCAGTTAATGGATGCAAGATATCCTATACCTCTAATAGAAGATATATTCCATAAAATGAAAGGGGGAAAGTACTTTTGTACCCTCGACGTTCACAAGGCATATCACCATTTGGAAGTTGATGATGAAGCTAAAGTATTACAGACTATTTCTACCCACAAAGGTACGTTTTTAATGAATCGGCTGGCGTTTGGAATTAAAACAGCGCCCAATGAATTTCAGAGAGTTGTCGATAGTGCAATACGCGACCTGGAAGGTACAGTTTCCTATTTTGATGATATTGTTATTCAGGGAACAAGTGTTTTAGAATGTAGGGAGCGTCTAGAGAAATGTTTGACCAGAATGAGAAAATTGAACCTCCACATCAATCTTGATAAATGCCAATTTTTCAAAAAGGAAATAAAATACTTAGGTCATGTAATTGGGGTCGATGGCTTAAAGAAATGCCCTGAAAAAGTTAAAGCAATAGTTGAATCAGCTCGGCCTACGAACACAGAAGAACTTAGGAGTTTCCTTGGACTCACTGCCTATTACTCAAAGTTTATTCCAAGATCGTCTGAAATACTTCAGCCTTTAAACCAGTTGTTGCATAAGAATGTCAAATTCTGTTGGTCACGTGATTGTGAAAATGCTTTTGTAGAAATTAAAAATGAGATCATCAGTGACAGAGTGCTAGTTCCATTTGATTCAAGTCTTCCATTGACACTTGCAACAGACGCAGGACCGAAAGGAATTTCAGGAGTATTATCTCATATCATAAATGGAGAAGAACACCCTATTGCTTTCATATCAAGATCTTTGACACCTGCTGAAAAAGGTTATTCACAGTTGGACAAGGAAGCACTGGCAGTGTTTTGGTCATTCAATAGATTTTACCAATATTTATTTGGCAGGAAGTTTACTCTAATTGTCGACAACAAACCTTTACAAACTATTTTCCATCCCAACAAGGCTTTACCTACTACATCAGCTACTCGACTTCTTCGGTATGCCGCATTTTTGAGTAATTTCAATTATCATGTGCAGCACCGGAAATCAGAGCAACATGCAAACGCCGATTACTTATCAAGAACTCCACTTCATACGATAATCGAAAGTGTATCAGAAGATGATCAAATGTTGGAATATACGATTAATTCTGTGTCATCTAGGACCGTGACTCATTCTGTAATTGTAGAAGAGACTAATAAGGATCCAGACTTGGCAAGGCTTAAACGGGACTTAATCAGTGGCAAAGATCGTTCTACAGACTTTCATTTATACAAAGGTATAATATTCCGAGGGCAACGAGTAGTAATACCTAAACAAATCCAGCACGAAGTGTTACAAGAGTTGCATGATACACATATTGGCATTGTTAAGATGAAAGCATTAGCAAGAAGATTTTGTTACTGGAAAAATATTGATGTTGACATAGAGCATACAGTGAGAAACTGTAAGGCCTGTTGTGATATCAAGAATAACCCCGAAAAGGCTCCTCTTCATGTTTGGGAAGTTCCAGAGAAAAACTGGCAGCGTGTTCATTTGGATTATGCCGGGCCCTTTAAGGGGCATCATTTTTTAGTTTTAGTGGATGCTAAATCTAAGTGGCCGGAAATTAAAATGATCAACAGCTCTCCTTCCACTGGATCTACAATAACGATGCTACGAGAAATATTTTCTCGGAATGGCCTTCCAGAGATTTTGGTGAGTGACAACGCTTCAATATTTACTTCTGGAGAGTTTATAGATTTTTGTATCAGAAATGGCATTAAGCAAAGATTTATAGCTCCTGGCCACCCGGCGACGAATGGGCAAGCGGAGCGGTATGTTCAGATCCTAAAACAAAGGTTAAAGTCGTTGGAGGAAGAAAAGGAATCATTGAGTCTGAAACTACATTCAATATTGTTTAGGTTCCGGGCTACACCTTTAGCTTGCGGAGCAACTCCTGCTGAAAAGTTTATGGGTTGGAATATTCGCACCAAGCTAAACCTTATCTTTCCCCCTTCCTCAGATAAGAACAAGGTTCAACAACCAGCATGTAAATCTTTAAGGATTGGTGAGAGAGTACAAGTAAGAAATTATTCAGCTTCAAATTTCTGGCTATATGGAACTGTTGTTGAGAAACTTGGCAAAATCCATTATTTAATTGAATTAGATAAAGGGTACATAGTAAAACGTCATCTTGATCAAATTAGGAAATGTGAAGTAGATATTGAACTTAGGAAATCACAGGAAAACCTACTTCATTTCCAAAATTTTGCTAGGAGAGAACAGCCTGACTTCAAAAGTAACTTCACACCTAACGAAATTACAAGCAATTCATCCAAGAATACGTCTCAAGAAGTTAATGTTAAAGATGAAGTACCAAAAGAAGTGGATTGTCATGATCACCTGGAGCCGGATGAACGCCAAGTTTTCCAATCACCAGAAAGAAACCCTCCACAAGCTCCCCAACTGAGGCGGTCAGATAGGCCTAGACGCCCAGTTATAAAATTGGACTTATAGAGAAAATAATATGTGTGGGAGAATTGTTGTATATTTAGTTGTCAACAATCATCTGGTTGTTTTTGGAATATTATTGTTTGTGTTGTCATGGTGGCAATTTTGTAAATAAGTGGGAGAATGATTAAAAACTATGAAAAATGTTGTTCGAATTCAGTTAGTATTTAATAGAAGGTTTGTTTCCAGGTCAGCTTAAAATCTCCCGTATTTGTCCTATCTTCAAAAAAGGGCCCAAAAACCAACCTGAGAGTTATCGTCCAATCTCGATTATTCCTACACTGTCAAAATTTATTGAAATATTGGTCTATGACCAAGTCAGCAGTTTTCTAGAAGTTAATAATTTTTTAAATATATCTCAATATGGTTTTAGAAGGGGTAAATCGACCTCTGACGCTATAGATAAGTTGATTAGAGAAATACTTACAGCCTTTGAAAGCAAGTCATATGCTCAGGCCACTCTGTGTGACCTGAGCAAGGCTTTCGACTCCGTTAATCATGATGACCTTTTATTAAAACTAAATTACTATGGATTCAGTGGTCCTTCTTTTTAGTTTTTCCAATCATACAATCGCCGGCAAGTTGTGTGTGTTGATGGTGCGTGCTCACAGGAGATTCAAAATAAGTATGGAGTTCCGCAAGGCTCAATACTTGGTCCATTATTGTTTTTGATCTGTATCAATGACCTCTCATTCTCAATTAATGCTTCCACAATACTTTATGCAGACGACACAACCTTTTTAAATGTCAATACTAATTTAGGTGAACTTCAAGTTTTAAATAACACCTTAGAAGAAGTCAGTGCCTGGTTTAAAGTCAATGGTTTTCTGTTAAATGAAAATAAAACACAGTCAATTCTTTTCAGTTTGAGACCCACTAACACGCATATTTTGGAAGATGAATCACTTCCATTTGTTAAAATTTTTGGGGATATACATTGATAATAACTTGAATTGGGGGAAACATATTGATTATATATCCACCAGACTCTCTAGGGTCATACCTCCTCAAGCTACTAAAACTTCATGTACAAAAGAATTATGTTAGGACAGCGTACTTTGCATATTTTCAGTCTGTAATTAAATATGGTCTCGTCCTTTGGGGAAACTGCTGTCGAGTTGATGAAATCCTTTTACTCAAAAAAAAGCTGTTAGAATAATGGATGATCTGGGTCCTCTCGATCACTGTAAACCAATATTTAAAGAACTAGAAATACATACTGTAGTAAATTTATACATATTCGACTTAGCTGTTTATGTCCTCAAAGATGTAAATAAATTAACATTTAATTATAATATTCATAACTACAATACTCGCAGAAAAAAAATGTAGTGATAGGTCACAATAGGTTAAGCAAAACTCAGAATAGTCATAGTGTGTTATCCCTAAAGGTGTACAATACCCTGAGCCACCTTATGAAAGTATATCCAGAAAAGCAGTTTAAAAGGAAATTGTATACCTGACTCTTGAATAATCCATTTTATAGTTTTAATGATTTTCTCTCAATGGATTTGATAATGTTTTGAGGGTTGTAATATAGTGGTATATTTAATTTTTATTATTTAACAAACTTAATTATGTCAAGTTCAATGTAAACAGTGTGTCACATGTTTGTAATTTCATTGTTATACTGTGACTGAAAATTATTGTGATTTCTTTTTAGATCATTTTAGGCTACATTGACTAGGTATTATTACTGTTTAATGACATTGTCAATGGTGTAACCATCCTTACGGCAAATAAAAATATTATTATTATATTATTATTATTGTTACCAAAGTTGGTATCACATTGAAGAAATTAATATATTTTTAAGTTTGTGGATTATATGCACTATTGTTTTTATTTAATATACTTATTTATAATGATCACTTACGCAGTATGCCATGTAACCGTCAAATTGGCATAGTGACGTAACCGTTTATATATAACTTTACCTATAAACAAACAAGTTCAACCTCACAGACAATGTAGTGTATTTTCCCACTTTCATTCTTAACTGGTACGACTGCAGTAATTTAATCCGTACCATGTAGAGGAGACACAGACTCTAGAGAGAACTATTCAACAATTCAAGATCAAGAAATAATAATAATAACAAAAAATAGAGAGTTAGCCACACCTATAATACAACTCTATCACAAATGTGGTCATATTTACTGGCCATGAGTAAACCAGTAAGCTATACAAATGGATCTTATCCTATTGATTCACCTCGGAACAACCAGAGTAGATTAAAATCAAAAGGAAAGATAAGAGGCTAAGAAGTGTAAGTACAATCCTTCAGCCCGCTCAATAACTTTCAATATGTTATTGAATGAGTCAAAGATGTTAACATTACCTTAATGCAGAGTGCTATCTCTACCACCACAGCAAAATAGTGATTTAACACTATGATAGCTTCTACATGACATTATCCAAGGCTCAGGGCACTTGTTCCTATTTGGCAGTAACCTAGATCTATAGCTAGCCTAAAGTTGTGGAAGGTCGTATCTGGTGATGAAGTCTTTCAATTACAGATCTCCATTACTTTTTATTTCTCAAATGCTAGAATTGTTAACTTTTTCAATAAATACATTGAAATGTGGTAAAAAGAGTTTAATTTCCGTACAATAACTTCACTCATACCATACATTTGTAATATTAATTTAATCTTAACATTATAAGAGTAAAAAGACACAACAGAGGAATATTGTGTTAATGTTACAAAATGTACAGAATTTTTATATTTTTATTTAGTTGATTTTTTATTGAATTTGCTTTTATTAATCACTGTTGCTGTTTTGGTTGTTTTCAGCTTCTTGTGTCTCGGTTGTTTTGGTTCTTCACAATCACCACTTTCCTGCAATAGTTTTTAATTAATTATAATTTGTATAATTTAAATTGATTAATGTATAGTAATTTAATTAAATATTAACTTATATATACTAATATACTAGATAAGTAAATACCATCCACCCAGGAGGAATTCTTATAAAATATGTACATGTTCAGGTCATTCATAAACTTGGTAGGACCAGTACTAAATGTATACACCCAGGAAATAGGTGTTTATAAGTTTTTGAGATATGATCAATAATTCCCAAGCCTCAATTGTTTAAAAAGTACTTCTCAATTGTTCGGAATTTTGAGGAGAAATTCCTATCATCCTCAAATAAGATTTCCTTAACCTGTCGAGACGTAGTGTAGTTTTTAAGCACTGGAAGTCTCCTAATCAACAATTTTGAAACAACTGGGATGTGATTGTTAATATTTATCTTGTAGCGGAGGTTGTACAAAATTCTTTGTCTAATAAGATCTCCTTAATAACCTTATTCTACCCATTCCCCATAGAATTTTAATCTGAGCGAGGAACTTATCCAGACAGAGTAAGGGGATGAACCAGTACAGTACAAGGTGGATATTCCTGATAAATACTTCCATTCAAGGCTAGGATTCAACCCACAAACCTTCACCTATCAGTAAACTTTTTACAAATAGGTTGTATAAAGAAATAAATTATCTTATCTATATTTATAAAAGAGGATGTTTGTGTATATATATATATGTTTGAAGTTTATGCACTGCCAAACCAACCAACCGATCGCCACGAAACTTTAGGATGTTGTCCTGTATACTCCCGAGATGGTTTCTGTGAAGTTTGATGCAGATCCGTCCACAGGGTCCCGCCCCACGGGCTCCTAAATATCCCACGTTATTCTTATGGAGCTATTTAATTGATTTATTCATTTGATTAACAGCTGTTAAATAAAAACAAATTGAATAAAATTGTGTTAGGCTAAACTTTTAAAATTAAAAATAATTGAGTACAGTATTAAATCATATATAACATCAGCTGTTATAAACTGGATATAAATTGGATATAAATTGGACATAGTATAAACTGAAAGCATGCTGTACATTTCGATTATATAATAAAATTCAATATTATGACCGGCGAAGCGTGCGGGTTCAGCTAGTACTCAATAAAAACCACCAATCCCTCTCTACATGAACTAATGTTTATCAAATGCTTGAAGGATATATTTATACCATAAATATGTAACATATTTGCTTTGTTGATCTCTAATTGGTGTTTACAGAATATAAAGTTTTTGTAGCTATTACCCAAGTTTAAAAATTTAAAAAAAATGTGTAATTGAGATTGCTAATGCTGTTGTTAAGGATGTAAGACTACACAACTACAATGACAAGTAGCTAGTGCGGGGCTACGAACTACCCCAGTGACATCACTCTGGAGTGAGCAGTTGACGGGGAAATGTGCGTGAGACTTAACATCTTTCTTTAGTAACTGTGATAAGATTACGGTAAATATAAAAGATGGTAAGTAACAGAAGTATCACCCATGACGTCACATGGGCAAAATGACAGCCGGCTGGAACAACAAATAAACACAACAATACTTTATTTAATTCCCATGGTTATAATTCCAGCTGATTAGTGGTCAATAGTGCTTACTATTTAGCTGAAATGTGATTGGTAGGTTTATTGTTTGATTTTCGAATCAAGCTAGCTGGCGGCACAGCCGAGCGTTAGCTGCCTGAAACGACTAAATATTGCAATTAAAACAAGAGATATTCCAGAGGGATGCATGATATTTTTTCTACTGGACACACATTTTGTCCAAGCGTCACAAACTACACTTCTTCTCAGAAATAAAGGCCCACCAAAGGACCACACTTATTGACCTATATATTTATGATTGTTTATGAGTTTCTAACACAATGTAGTACATCCTTGCCTACCTTCCATCCAAACAGAAACACTCTCAGTTGTCAGTTTTCTTTGGCTGAGAGAAGTGTGTGTGTCATTGTGTTCATTCATGTGTTGGTGGCATTCATACTATAGCGGTGTTTACCAATAATTATTGAGTTTTTATTACAGTCATTTTTATTAATTTAGTTAGACTATTATTAAGTGAAGGATCTTTTGTTATGGATCAAGACTCAATGCCCAGTACTAACAGATCAAGAGGAAGGCCTCGAACCAAGACTACAGGCATAAGAAGGTCTACAGGCAGAGGTGTAACGATGAAAGGTCAGATTAGAGAAAAGGTTTGTTATGCTAGAGAGTATTTTGAAATGACTGCGGACGCTTTGAAAACTAATTCGTGTTCAGTTATGTATGTATGTAAGGCAAAAAGAGAATTCAATAACTCAATGAACCTACAATCACTTCCTGAAACTCTGGGAAAAAGAAGAGGGCGGGAATACTATCTAACTAAATTGGATGTGTTTGAAGAAGACGCAGAGGGGCACATTCACGAATATTACAAGAGGAAGAAGGAATACCCCAAGAGGAAGAAGACTAAAGGTATCATTAGAAGATTGTGGTTTGTTTAAAGGGAGCCTCTCTTCATTACCCAAAGTTGTTAGGCAGTTGGGTTTTAGGTATAAGATATTCAATGGCAGAAAAGTTATAATGGAAAGAGGTGACATAGTAGCTGCTAGGTGTAGATTTCTTCGTGAAATAAAAGGTGTGGACTTTGATAAAATCGTGTGGTTGGATGAAACGTGGGTGAACGCAGGTCATTGTTATAAGCTAGTATGGACTGATGATTCATTTAAAGGAAGCATGTTGATCCCAATGGGAAAAGGTGAAAGGTTTATTTTAACGCATGCAGGTACTTCACACGGATTTGTTCCCAATTCATTTCTTCTTTTAAATCTAAAAAAACGGGGATTACCATAAAGATAAAAATTACAACAGATTTTATTCTTGGATATACAACAACCTGCTTCAAAACTTTAGTGAACCAAGCATAATTGTTATGGATAATGCTTCTTATCATTCAACAGAAATTGATAGAGCTCCTAAGGCAAAAAATAAGAAACAGAAAATTGGCTAAAAAGTAAACAAGTTATATACGATACCACTTTAAGAAAGCCAGAGCTGTTACAGATGGTTAAAACACATAAGCCCTTTTATAAAAACATGAAAATATTACGTAGATGAATTGTTGAATAGAGGACACACTGTAATTAGATTATCACATATAACTATTACTTCAATGCTATAGAACTGATCTGGGCCCAAGAAAAAGGGTAAGTGGCTGATAATAACAAAGCGTTAACCATATCCGAGGTCGAACGGTTGACAAGAGAACAAAATTAAAACTGTCACAGAAAACTCTTTGAAGAAAGTTATGGAACGTACAAAATAGCCAGAAGCATGGATCAACAAAGGTTTGATTGAAGGAGTCGAAAGACTCATTATTAATTTGGGGATAGTGACAGCGACAGCAATTCATCTGACTCTAAGAGCATTGGTTTCGAGGATTTAGGCTGCAATGTAAGTTTAATTATTTTTCTAATATTTATTATTTTACAAATTTAATCGAGGAAAAATTAAAACGAATGGGTTGGATGTTTATGTAGGCAAACCATATGATATTCAGTAATTTAATGTAATGATGGAACAATGTTTTGACCTCATATAATTCGTAATAATGATCTAGGTCTATTGTTTTTAATTATGTGGGTAGATCTTTTGTAAAATTGAATTGCTAAATTCGTATGGGTCACCTTTTATGTGCCTGTTACTGTACTTTAGCCAGCCAAACCGCCTAGTGCTGTCTGCAAATTAAACATTGATTTACCAATATTTTTCAGTTAAATAATTATATTTAAGAACAAAATCTTAAGTAATTTCTCATGTAATAATACTTTTTTAATTTCCAACTATTTAAAATTCACCACTTATCAACTGAGTTAGAAGTTATTTACGAAGACATTAATTACTCAATTAATGAAGGAAATATGGAATTACATTTCTGATATATGCTAATAAACATATAGTTAACAACTCCTTAAAAGGAATTATTCAAATTATTATTACTTTTTTAAATAAAGCGAGTCGAAGTGAAGTAACCCTAGATTTTAAATTGAAAAACATGTTTTTACATTATAAATGTTTGTAATAAATCAAAACATAATATAAAATTAAAACTGAAACCGTTTTATGTGCACCCCAAAACAATTATCAGGGAAGAATTAGCTTGTTTCACTCCAACACTCTTATTTTAATTGCGATATTGTTTCAGGCAGCCAGCGCTCGGCCGTACCACCAGCTAGCTTCTTTCGAAAATCAGACTATAGTTACCAGTATTTAATAGAATAATCAAACCAGCTTATTTCACCCATGTGACATCACAGTCTATTGTGCAGTCTCGCTGTCATACGTACCATATGTTATAGTTACTTTGGTATGACCTATACATTTGGTCATACATGTGTACAACAAATAAACATCACAACAACAAAAATTTTACTATTAAGCCAGAAGACCAAGGTGTATTCCAACAATTGTAAGTGAACAAAATGATTCCAAATAAAAACTCTTATACCTATTCAAAAGATAATGCCAGTAGGATTGTCTGATGAAATTATTTTACACTTTCTGTTTCTCAGTTAAAATATGTATTGTTTACTTACACCTTTTGTGCAGACATGAGAGGTTGGCATACATCTTTGACAGGATACGCAGTGTTGCCATTGTGGTTTGACACATGAGCTGCAAAGTTTACAATGAACCCATGTTCGCCCATCCTGTTGTAGAACAAAATCAGAATATTTAAAATTGATAAATACTTATTCAATATAAAATTTGTTCACATCGAAACTTTAATAAATCTTAGAACTGATTGCTTACTTGTCAGTGGAATGACTGCAAATATTTTAATCCTTTTACCTTTTTTCTTATATGAAAATAAATTATTATACAGAAAAAAATGTCATTCTACTTTTGGAATGTCATTCTACTTTTGGAATGAGCCAATAATACTACATTTAAAAATAAAGGTTAAATTTAGGGCAAAAAGCCAAACATTTCAGTAAATAGTGTATTACTGGGCACAGGCATAACTGCAAAGTCAATAACCCTGAAAAACCTCCCATTCCACAATCATGATTTTGATAACTGTTTCACTGTAAAGTAATAAGATTGCTCCCTGCAAACTACGACAGCTCTTCCCTCAAAATAATAAAAATTGCCCATAAGTGGATTACAAAGTCTAGAGTCCCACCTAATCTCAATATAAGATAAACCTAGCCCCTCCTCCTCCCACCTAAACATCAAAATAAAAACAATAGGTCTACACCTTTCTATATAATAGGAAATAGGAGCAGAGATGACAAAAACATTTCAGTGCTCTACAGTTGGCAACACCTCATCCTGTTGTTTTTAGTGAATGAAGAAGGTGCCAGTGGCCCTGAAATATTTCACCACTTTATATACATGGTGTCCTGTAAGTATCCAGCCAAACTTGTCATTCCTTGGGTTAAAACAAAAAAATTTCATTTGTACAAATCTTCTACCTCGCACCGTTATTCCTCTGTCTGTCTATATGTGATTTTTGTAAAAAGGTTAATATCTCTTAAGTTATTTGAAATAAAATCATGGAAATTGGTGTGAATATTGATCCTTATAATATTCATATTCCATTTAATTTATGTACAGGCCGTGAGGCGAGTGAAGAAACTCTGGATGGATTTGAATGTCAGTGGAATCGTACATTTTACTGGATAGGCACTTTAGCAAAGGACTGATGTTTGGCGGGTGGCTAGTACAACAGTAGCCACCGACTCTGAGAGGGGGAGCTTTCTCCCCAACTTGCTACATCCCCTCCTTCGCGCATCCAGAGTTTCTTCACTCGCCTCACGGCCTGTACAATAATCTTTTTCAAATAGGACGCCATTTAAAACTGTTAAAGGTAAGTATCTTAATAACCATAAATAGTATTAAGTTAAAAAACTGTAAGTTACAAAAAATTTAAAAATTAATTTTTAAAGGTATAAAAAGTTTCATGATCAGACAACAATTGGCACTTATTGAGAAATTGAAATTTTTGTCTAATAAAAGCGGAATTCTTTGGCCAGGATAACTTTTTTTATTTGATAAAAATTTCAATTTCTCAAATAACTATTGTTTGAACTTAAAACATTTTGTATCGAATTGTCCAACTTTATTGTAACTTACAGGTTTTAAATAATTTATGGTTGTTAAGATATTTAGCGTTAAAAATGGCCACCGATTTGAAAAGGATTATTGTACAAAAATGAAATTTAAATGGTAAAGATCAACGTTCATACCAATTTTCAGGAATTTATTTTAAATAACACCAGAGATAGAAGATTTGTACACATAACAATTTTGTTTTAACCCAAGGAATTACCTCAAGAAATTTGGCTAGATACTTACGGATACTCCCTGTATACAAATTGTGTAATATTTGTAGTATTCTTGATTGACAACTCCCCATCAGTGCCATTACCCAAATGGTTCCATACACTAACAGGTAATCAACATTGTTTTGACCATGTTATGATTATTACAATCTATTTATATTCTCTGACCACTAGTCCCTAAACAGCCCTTTAAGGGATTTCTAATATTTAGTCATAGTATTTCAATGTTTTATTAATTTGATAACTACTATTACCATTGATACTATTAGTTGATAAACCATTAATATCTACTAATGGTACAGACTCACTTGAAGTCACCAACAGACCCACCCGCCCACCCATACAAGCACGGTGGTACTGGCCCACCCGCCCACCCATACAAGCACGGTGGTACTGACCCACCTGCCCACCCATACAGGCACAGTGGTAATGGCCCACCCGTCCACCCATACAAGCACGGTAGTACTGGCCCACCCATACAAGCACGGTGGTACTGACCCACCCGCCCACCCATACAAGCACGGTGGTACTGGCCCACCCGCCCACCCATACAAGCACGGTGGTACTGACCCACCTGCCCACCCATACAGGCACAGTGGTAATGGCCCACCCGTCCACCCATACAAGCACGGTGGTACTGGCCCACCCGCCCACCCATACAAGCACGGTGGTAATGGCCCACCCGCCCACCTATACAAGCACGGTGGTACTGACCCACCTGCCCACCCATACAGGCACAGTGGTACTGGCCCACCTGTCCACCCATACGAGCACGGTGGTACTGACCCACCCGCCCACCCATACAAGCACGGTGGTACTGACCGACCCGCCCACCCATACAAGCATGGTGGTACTGGAAATACATACACGGTGGTACTGACCCACCCGCCCACCCATACAAGCACGGTGGTACTGGCCAACCCGCCCGCCCATACAAGCACGGTGGTACCGCCCACCCATACAATTTACAATGAAGCAGCCACATTTTTTCACCAAATCAGAAGTTTGTTATGGGATAGTTAAGTACCAAGAATAGCCAAATCAACTAAGTGCCATACATACTTTATGCCTATTTTAACTTACAGCCTAGAAACTTTCATGACATTTTTAAGGACATCTTTTGCAGAAGACTAGACGAAATGGAATCAGAAATACAGACATAAGAGACCAGTTTGGATGTAACTGTAACTATCCAAATATTACAGTTGGAGAAAAGATCAGAATGGCAAGGTTAGGATGGTTTGTACATGTAAGAAGGATGGAGGAAGGATGAGTGGCAAAAATATGGTTGAAAAGAGATGTTGATGATAAGAGAAGAGTTGTGAGAAACCATGAAAGAAATGGATGGACGTTATAAAGGAAGACATAATACTCAAAGGACAGCAGTTACAACAAATTGAGGAAGATAAAAAATACATGGACAGGAGAAGATGGAAGAGGCTTGTCAGCTCACAGGGGAGACTGGAGCTGCAAAACTGATGATGATGATTTCAATTGTATTAACTATGTTATCCTCATATGACAAAACTCCTGACTTTGTACATTTATAATATATCATGAGTTAATAAAAGAATTTGAATAACTAGTACGGTAGAGTTCCATTTTGAATTATTATTGAAAATGATTCTGGAAAAAAGTGAGTCCTATTACAGTAAAACCTTGATTGTGCGATACTTTGTGGACTATGGGGATTTTTAACAATAAGAATGTAATGTAAACATGAAAAAGATTCTCATATGATTCTGGGATCATTTTGGGGCAAATCGACATCCACCGCCATACATGTAATACAGCTTAGTGCGCGTATGTGTTGCAGTCTTTAATTGACGCAGACTATCTAGCTATGCTGGGCATTGACGCAGAACTGGTAATAAGGTAAATAATTGTACTGTATTTTCTTCATAATTAGTTTTAAATTTTACAAAACTAAAACTATTTATTACTGTAACAATGTTTGTCCTACTCAATCGGTATGGAATAAAAATACGTTTTAGGTATGGAAGTCCAGTTCTTACAGTACAGAATAGAGTAACGTAATTTCTAAAAAAATTGGTAAAGTTTAATTTTTATTCACTTTGACATTGTTATTTTGTTAATATGCTTTTGGATAAACTGTGCATAGCCAACCTTGAACAAAACAATACTTTTGCTGAGTTAGATCACCATGGTTGGTGTTTAAGTATCGAGTTATCAAGTATCAAACTATTAAAGTTTCACTGTATTTTAAATGTGGTGCATATTTGATCAGAAAAATTATCTACAATTTCTTCTAAACAATAATCTAGTTAACTCCAGTATGACATTGAGAGTACAACATACCTTGGAAGGACAACTATTGCATTGGGCACAGTGTTTGTTCTCAGCAGACACCCAGCGGCCACAGGCCTTGCACAGTCGGTAACCCTCTTCCGCAGGAAGTACAAACGACCGAGGCTCTATGTTGGTGTACAGTCGCACGGGTGACCCCAGCTTGCGGCCTTTATACCCTGTTACAAGAACTTGTTCAAACACTAACCATTCAGAATTTTATAAATAATGTCAGGTTATATTGAAGAAATAACTAGCATGAACAATCCAAAACCTCATTTGATACAAATTTAGAAAAATATGTTTGGCAAACGTAATCCAATCCCAGCTGTGTTTAAGGGCTGTCTGTTGAGAAATAAATAGATATCAAAGAATTGTATGTGCTATGACCCTCCTCCCCACCCGTATGAGTATACGTACAGTGAATATATTTAAATCAATATTAACAACAAAAACCTGAATTCTTATGATGTAGGCCTTAAAATAATTTGCCAAATAAGGCATAAGAAATTAGACATATTTCTTATGACATAGCTGAATAGTCTAGTTTCACTAAACGGTAAAAAAACTCTTTGTACAAAATATTTCAATATGCCTGACAAATTATATGAACTGTTGAAAAAGTTCATATGCCAAAGAAACATCTTGTATCAAAGAATATAAACCTACAATAAGCTAGTAATGCCAAAACACAATAAACAAACAAAATACATAAACTGTGGAATATATTCAGTTGCAAAATTTCCATACCAGCTGATATTAAGTATCAAAACAAAATATATACATAAAACATCAACCAATTACAGCCTGTATCTGGTGTTTCTGTCCATAAGAATAACTTAGTAACTATGTATTACAGGTTTAAATTGAATCCCAAAGATCCAAATGGTCTAAAACCCTTGATTATATAGCCTATACCTACAATAGATATTCCATATAATAGAAATATTTGTGCCTGTAATTTTGTTTGTTGGTAAGGCCCGCAACCACACAGCTGATTTAAACTGCATTACACTTACATGGGACAACACTAGCGCTCCACAATGGACCACAAAAACAACTGATATTTTGACTCAAAATTTAACATTGGATGGGAAATCTATTTGTGTATGAAATTATAGCTAAATTTCACTCATGTCTGTTTATAATTATGATATAAATTTTATATAGAAATTTAAAATAAATCTAATGCTTACCGTTGTTAAACTCCTTGTGGTTTTCATATTCTACTTTGTAATCAAGCATTGTTAACGAAGGAAATTTCTCAACAATGTGACATTCTCGGAAATATGGGAAAATCCATACAACTGAAACAAGAGGTCCGATTTTATTTATATCACCAATCATTTCCCATGTAAATACTTTTCTACAGCTCAGTTTGAAAAGATCTTGACCAAAACTTATAAAAACTAAATTGTATTCTTTCATTACATTTTTGTTTACAAATACTACTGATAGTGAGTGCTTTTTGAATTCAACCCTCTTCATCGCCTCCTCTCTGATAAAAACACCTTTTTACTTAAGTAGAGGTGTAAAACAAGTTTTTTTAACCGTTTGAAATAGATGTTATATTGTAATTGAATATTGTTTTAAAATGAAACGTAGAGTTTAATAGGCAATAATAGTTTACAGGACCACTGAATTAACATACAAAGGAAATGTAAATATGCACTATATGTAGAAAATGCAAATATAAATAAAATTATTAACAAGACATGAAAAATAGTTCCACTTTAAAGTGTAAACAAGATAAAATTAGTGAAAATTAAAGTCAACTAAAGTACTTCCCTCTATTAAAATATAACAAAGTATTTTTCTAACCTCTTAGATGAGAACTTTGACAATGTTTTGCCACTATGCGAGTAAAGCCTTTAACAGTTGCTGCCAAAGGATCGATATGGCCACCAAAGGGAGGGTCCATGACTAATGCCACTTGACGTGCGGCATTCAGGAACCTTCGCACAGCCCGTTTGGCTACCTTGGGATTTTCCGACAACATAAAGTGGTTAAACATGTTGAACCAAACAAACTTATCAGCTGGCCAAAACGAGTGCTGTAAAACACAATTCTAATTAGATACCTCGCAACTTTTTTATTTATACATCGCAGTGTTTAGAATCAGAATTAAAAGTCCCTCCAATGCACATGTTTAATATTATATAAGAACAAAAAGTATAAAGATTATGGTGATCAATGTCGATAAACCACTTCACTTTCTCAGACCAGAGAACTACAAAGGAATGAAAGGAACCATAAAAGAATTAAATATTATGGGCATTGTCTGAGTGATCACTTACAAGATAAAAAAAAGAGAAAAACATTCTCAACTTAGTATGGGAAGTGTTCAGAAAAAGTTAAGTTGTGTTTGTCTCTTTAATGAAAACATTAAGTTGGTGTTTAGCAGTAATTACTGTAAAAATGTTTTTAGACATTCCAAACAACAACAAATGAATAAAGCAGGTACATTATGAATTCTAAGAAGATTAAGTCTAAACTTTAAAGTCCATAACATTTTGGTATACTATAGTGTCTTTCTTATTTAATCTGGCCAGATTGATATTACTGAAGTTGATCATTTACAGATAATTAGGAGCACAAGCAATGATTGTGGATCCTTTTTTAAGTAAAATATTAATCAGATGACTCAGAGAAAAATAAATAATTTAAAATTTAAATACTTTCTGTTCACAAAAATTACATGTAAGCAATGCAATCAACTCACAAATCTATGGTCCAAGTCCATCAGTAAGGAGGTCAGTCCACAATCTGTTCCCTGGATATACTCGTGAATCCGCGGTGTGCCCAGACATAATACATGTGAAATCCCAGCACGCTGTAGATTATCTACTATCACCTATCAAATAAAACACATTTTCATTAACATTATAGAATGAAATGACTACCTAAGAAGATGAATACCTGTAACACAACCTAAGTTTAAGTGGTATGCAGTTAAAACATTTTTATTTAAAACTAGCTGTACCCGCCCGCTTCGCCGGTCATAATATTGAGTTTGATTTAGAACCTAATAGCTGAAAGAATTTGAGCATTTTTGCTTCTTCTACCAATATTAGATTTTTTAGGAGGCATGTCATAAAAAGTAAACTGCAAAACAAATAATTATTTATTTTTTATTTTCACGTTTCACCACATGTTTTAATTACCGAGGAAAAAAGGTTAACACCAAATACAGATCACCTGATCAAGTAAAAGTAGTGTGTGCTACACTCTTAAGGTGAAATGTAGAACTACAATAAATCAAAACATATACAGTACTGTTGTTGTGAGAACTTCAATCTGCTTATGGCATGTGAAACTACATTAAACCACACAGTCATATGTTTTTTGTAAACAATTCAGATTCTCCATTTGAATAACATGGGATCTTTAGGAGCCCGTGGGGCGGGACACTGTGGACGGATCTGCATCAAACTTCACAGAAACCATCTCGAGAGTATACAGGACAACATCCTATAGTTTCATGGCGATCGGTTGGATGGTTTGGCAGCGCATAAACTTGAAACATATATATATACTAGCTGAACCCGGCGGACGTTGTCTCGCCTTTCATTTTTCATTGACATACTAAAATAAAGCAATAAAAAGAATTATAGAAAAAAACCATTATTTATTAAATGAGTGCAAGAGGGTAAACAATATTTTTGGTCTTCTTATTTGGTGTATAAATGTAAAGGTTTTTTGTAGTGTGTGCTACACTCTCAAGGTGAAATGTGGAACTACAATAAATCAAAACATATACAGTACTGTTGTTTTGAGAACTTCAATCTGCTTGTGGCATGTGAAACTACATTAAACCACACAGTCATATGTTTTTTGTAAACAATTCAGATTCTCCATTTGAATAACATGGGATCTTTAGGAGCCCGTGGGGCGGGACCCTGTGGACGGATCTGCATCAAACTTCACAGAAACCATCTCGGAAGTATACAGGACAACATCCTAAAGTTTCATGGCGATCGGTTGGATGGTTTGGCAGCGCATAAACTTCAAACATATATATATATATATATACAAACATCCTCTTTTATAAATATAGATATATATATACAAACATCCTCTTTTATAAATATAGATACAATAATCAGTAACAAACTAACTAAATTTCAACACAAGGTTTTATGTATGTGATCAGTTTGAAGTCAGCTATATATTGAGTAGTGCATTCTTGTCTGAGTCTTTTACGTTAATACTCATACAGACATAACCTAGCCCCACTCCAGTTTACTGGGTCTGGGTGTAGACAAGCATTCTCCATTGTCACCTATCCAGCAAGATTTTCTCTTCCAACTATCTCTTTCTTGGCATTTTTCTAGCCCTCTTTTCTTCTTGTTTCACATCCACCAAGCTCCTTGGCAGATCAAACTATCCAAAAATATTCTGTCCTATTTTTCTCTTAATTTGTTGACCCTCGTTTCTTTCTTCTAATATCTCCAATTATTTTTCATTCAAGATAAACTTCTTTGATGCATATATAACAATATGACTTGCAAATTATCATTTTTAATTTCGTGAGTATATTCACACAGCACCACCACTACCACAATTACTTGCAACCACGCAGCATGTCTGTATCTTGTGCTGTTACATCACCATAGCCATATTAGGACCATGCACTCCTTACACATTACCTGACATATTCAAAATGGCATCCTATCATTAGTTGAAATGATATAATTTTTGTCAATACCGCACGCTATGATGGAGTTTCCGCCAATCTCCTTAAAGGTAACTTATATATACAGTGTAAACTTCTTTTATATTTTATATTTATTTTATTATCAATTTAGGTTTAACTTCAGGTCCTTTCCCAAACTGTTATGCTTTGACAACTTTGTCCCTATATACAAATTAAATAAAATCAGTAATAAAATTAATCAACACAACATAAATTACTACCAATTGTTCATTGCACTTTCAATCATTTTAGCGATTAAACATGTGTTATTAAAATATGTGCAAAGAATGCACTGAATATCTATGCCATCATAATAGTTTGAGAGTTATTTGTTTGCTTGCAGTTTATAATTGTAAGATATTCCCTACGCTTCTAGTGTATTGAATGCAAAACGGCAGTTTTGCTGGACTTTTCTTGTGCCCAAACTTTAAAAAAACTTTACTCGCAGTTTATGTGGATTTACAGGCCTTTGCATGAACTTGAATCAGAGTTCACCCACAGACCAACACACATGTAAAATGGTACTAACGCACCTGCCCACCCATACACGTACTTTGGTATTGACCCACGCGACCACATATACACGTTCATTAGTATTGAACACATATAGTGGAACTGACCCATACAACCCACCCATACAAGTACATTGGTACCGACCGTCAGCTCAGAGGGAATTTGAACCTTGGAATCTACAAAACAGAAGTCTCAACCACTGAGCCACCACATCGTGTTACGGCAAAACGTGTTCCTTTATTGTTGATGAGCTTTCTTTCTTTCACTAGACCAGGTTATTTCAATTCTTTTTCCCTCTGACCAACTTTGCAATAAAAAATTTTTTGCTGGAATATGTTGTTTAAAATCTAAATTTGGGTAACACCCGCTGCTTTTTGATCTTTTTTTTTTCATAATACCAAAGTTATTTATATTACAGCTTTATTTAAAGTTTCATAATATTCTACAATTTCTGTTGTTAACCTAGTATTAGGCTACTACAGATTTTCTTGTGCAAATATACTAAGAGAACACAAAATGTATAAAATTTGCAATAAATACACCAATTCTAATTTGTAAGATTTTTTCTGTATTAATGAAAGATATTACCAAAGGCAGTTTTTAGACACAATATTTTTTTTACTTTTCCTACACTGTGGACTTTATGGCTCATGTCCAAAATTTGAAAATTCTACAAGATAAAAAGAAAAACCTTAACTTAGACCACGTGTTTTATCTGTCAATTCTTTAACTAAAATAACATATCTTATATATACCTTTGATGTGGATCTTGAAAAAAAATATTGAGCTTCTTTCTTTGAGCCTTCTTTTGGTTTCAAAATCTGGAAAACCAAGCAAATACAATGTTAAATAAGGACAGTAAAAGCCTAATCTTAAGAACAGTAAGATGTCAAATTTTATATAAAAGTACTTATCAGCATATATTTTATGGTCGGAGCAAATGATGTTCGAACCTTACCACAAAACCGTCTAATTTTAAATTTACACACCATTTTTAACTGTCTAATTTGTTCATTTACAATTAATTGTCTAAGTTAGTTTATAATAGCTTAGTAGAAAGTCACATCTGTTGTTCAATAGTGCTTTGAAGTTTTTCAAGTAAACAAAATTTAAGTAGAATTTTTATGATATAGAAACGGGCTGATAGAAGTATAATAAGATTAAGGCCTACAGTATCTTGTTTCAACCATTTTTATTTCCCGTCTCTTTTAATTTTTGGAACCATTGTTACATACAGGTTATCCACACAAATTTTGTCACAATTTTCCCTGAGTTTCCTTGACCTTCCCTGATCATTTTCCCTGACTCTCGCGATTTTTCAAAAATGCATTGTAGTCTAAATGTATTTTAAGCATTACATTAAAGTGATTTTCCTGGAGATATTAATCTTGCTATTAACAACTGTAAATAAACATTGCAAAAGAAAGAAACAAGAAAATCCAGCCTCCTCCATACCCATAGCTGACCTAACATTTTATTGAAAATACAAATACATTTCTACGAAGCTACGTTGCTAATATTTTCATTATGAACACTTACAATAAGGAAACCAATAAGTAAATATATATATATATATATATATATATATATATAAGTCTCACAAAATTAATCTTACAAATGAAGAAAACTTACATTTTAATTCTTAGTTCAACACTGGAGAATATTAACAGAACATATAGGTCCTGATTGTACACCTACAATAGATATTCCATCTAATAGGAATATTTGTGCCTGTAATTTTGTTAGTTAGTAAGCTCCAAAGCAAAATAACTTGTGACAGGGCAACAGAGCGAAAGAGATGGCTGCAGAAAGAAATCATCTATTTGAGAAACTATTTTCCGTATCATAAAATTACAACTTAAATTTCTGCAGAACGATATCTGGTTTTGTGTATTAACAATTAATTAGAACTATTTGTTTTAGAATTATTTGTTGTGCAACTTAGGAACAAATTATTTATAATGACTGATTAAGAAAGATACATGGCTTTTGCGATTTTAGGAAATGATCAACAGCTGAAAAAGCAGGAGCAGACTTCATTCTGCAGAGACGAAAGTCAGGTGCCGGTCACCTTCAACGGATGCGCAAGTTCGCAAACGCTAACCACACTACGCCACTCTAAAGATGGGTAACTTGCAAGATTAGTATACGGCTGAATCGTTCACTATAATGAACTAGGTGAATGAACTATTTCAAAGTGAGGTAACGAACGACTAGTACAAGCGACGGTGGAGTGATTTATAGTTTTGTTATGAGCTTTGTTTTTATAGACACTTTTTGATTATTTATACATGTAAATTTGTTCAACCAACCTTCTCTAAATGTAAGTTTTTATTGCTAATATTGATAAAAATAAATAATTATGTTTAGTGATTTTTGTAATGTTTGAACTGAACTAGTTCTAATCATAATGAACAATTTGACTCTGACTAGTTCATTTGAATTGATCATTCCTGATCTCTCCACTCCTGTTTTCCAATTACAATCGGAAAACAAACTGATAATGGCTGCCTTTGGAGAGTGTATTGTTTATAGGAACTGCTCAGTGAAAATACCACGGAAAAGTATTCAAACACTTATTTCGGTCAGGCTTGGTAATAAAGAACTAAAAAGTTTAAGTGCATGCTAAAATTGACATTTGCATCCATCGTCAATGAATTATCGTTATAATCATGGTCAAAGAAACTTGAATTAAACATAAATAAACAGATTTTGTATCCCTTAATTTAGTATTTTACTTGCATATTAAAAATACGGGAATATAATTTATATAACTATTGTGGACAAAAACAGTAGGTTTACACGATTCTGGGTTATTTACATGACTAGAAGATGCAGCTCATTCTTGGAACAAACGGTGAAATAAAATATTTTAATAACAAATTTTACGTTCTTCTCTTTGGTATTGGTAGTTATAAATAAAATATAATATTACATGTATATTATCAACCAATTTAATAATAATACTGTGAGCGAAGGATATTTATCAAACAAAATAATTCCTTTCCAACCAAGAATAAGATTAATACTGAGAGAATAAATACAAATTCCAAATAAAATTTATAATTCAACTATATAGAATCGCTCCCTGGCAATGGCAATGAGTGAGTCCCTATTGTCTTCATTGTTTTAAGTTTTTTTTCTCACAACAACCTTGACTTATCAAGTAAGGGACACAACCTGCATTCCTCTCTTTTTAGAATCGTCTTTCTATACAATTATTATTTTACTATTTATTATTACCAGAGAAAATTCCTTTGTTTAGGTTAATAAATAATCGTGATTTTGATCATATTTTTAGGAGTCCAAGAATAATAGCTTATTTCCACGCAATTTGTTTGATCTCCAAATATTAAAAATAAAACAGTTTAAACTGCAATTAATTACTTTATTTCAACTTTCTTATTTGTGTATTGAGTTTAAATGTAAGGTAGGCTAACCAAAATAATAATGTATTTAAAAAGGCCTTTTAAAATATTTTAATTTATAACATTGTGTTTCTATCTTATTATTTTGGTAAACATCTTTAGGCTACATTCTATAGTTGGAAAATAGACAACATAACTTATTTTTTTCTGGTTGATATTTTACGCTGTTGGTGCCAAAATATAGTACTTGCAGATAGTTTTTGTTTTTTTTAAACATCATCGCAGAACGATTAAAAGTATTATGCTTTGGGGTTAGTGAGGCCTGCAACCACAGCTAGTTTAAACTGCTTTACATTTACATGGGTCTACACTAGCGCTCCATAATGGACCTCAAAAACAGCTGATGTTTAGACTCAAAATTTAACATTGCATAGTGAATCTATGTGTGTATAAAATCAATGATATAGGACTTTGCACTATTGACCACCACTTTAATTAATTGTATAACATAACTAGAAAAATTCAACGTTAGTTGAGGTTAAGGCTGACTGGAGAACAAAACAAGTCCCTCAAATCCTTGACTGGGGCAGATTTCCCTGACTTTCCAGAATTTGTGTTCATTTCCCTGACTCTCCTGACCAAATTTGTTTTCCCTGACTTTCCCTCAATGTGGACACCCTGTACATGGAAGAAAATAACCTGGTACAATCTCAAACCCATAATACAATACTAGAAATATGTCAATAAACCCCTTTGTTTAACATAAATTAAAGCTCTTTGTGCAAAAACCAGGTTATATAGGACTACATTATACTCGGTTCTGCTCATCATTCTAAAAGAATTTAATTTTTTTAAACAAAAAAACAGCAAAAATTCAATGCTTAAATAATTTTAAAATTAAACAAAAAACTATTTAATAAACAAATCTTATTATCAACTTCCTTTTTACCTCCATCTGGCCTTTCCTGAAATCCATTAAAAATAAAACAGAAGCACATTTTCTCTTTCAACACACTGCGGGTGAAAGTCGCAGTATATGCGTCATCTCGGACAGTGGACCGGAGGCCAAATGCCGCAAACGCTGTGACACTGACCTTTGTTTAACACAAACTCTTTGTAATTCTTATTGATGCCAATAGATAGCGTTTAATTGCAGTCACTTACATTATTTGTAGAGTGGTTGTATTAAAACATGGTAGATAGCACTCACAAGTGTACACTGTGATTTTGTCAGTTTTGTTTGTTCATCTCAGTAAATGAGAAATAGTTGCGCCTATCGCATGCTATGAGAAATAATTTATGTTCTGAAATCAATTTATTTTGATTATTTAAGTATTCTTATATGAGAGTATACATTATAAATCAATATATAACAGTACACATACTTTTTAAAATACAAAAGAAATGCAGAGTCCAATCACAGAAAGTTAACTAACTGTTGGTGTGCGGCAAATAGACACAGAACTGGTTGGTGCTGCATATAACTGCAGCCGCTATGCCCAGCGCACCCCGAGTTTTCTCCGTCCGCAATGGGTTATCCTTGCCTCAAATCTTGATGAGGAAGATTGAAGAAAGACAGGTTACATGCCTTTTTAAGATTTCCAGGATGACTGCAAGAAGTAAGTAAGTAAAGAAGAGGTGTTTGACTCCCTCATTGGGAGCCAGCTATTATGTTTACCTCAGAGGGATGGCTCAGAATGTGATCGTTGATGGCTGTCTGTACAGAGTGACTTCTATGCTGCTCTGTTCTGTCAGTGAGATCCAACTGGCTGCATGTGTGGCAGTAAATACGGTTCTTGGGGACTGCCCTTCTCACCTCATTCAACCTAGAGAAATCAAATGAATAAGGAATGTTGGTCCAACATAATATATATCTGACAGGAAAAAAATAACTGTAAGTAATGTTCTTATAAAACTGAATGTAAATATTATGTAATAAATCTAATATTTTTCACGCCCTGAGTGAACTTTCTAGAACTTTAAACACGAGCTCCAATCATTGATGTGATTCTCTGTGAGAGAAATTGAAGTACTATTGTATAATAATACGTATTTGAGTAATAGTCTTGATTAACAATTGAGAACATTTTTTTATATACATTAGCCAATAAGTACTACGCAAAATATACAAATTAGCTTATAACTAAACAAAACATTTTTTGTTAATAATAAATAATTTTACTATAATTTGTCATTAATAGAGTAATAACGGTTTTATAATAGCGAACTATAAATTATGGAATGTTCAAACAGCGTTACAGGAGCAGGCATAGATAGTGTGTTAAAAACCTAATAATATTTACTACATATAGATCACCTAATTTAGTTCAAATTCTATTAAAAGGGATGCAGTCAAAAACTTTTTATAAATCATATAGAGATAGAGCAACAAGTTATTTCTTATCTAGGGTGAGCAAGGCACGTACTACTACACTTACACTAGCTGCTGTAGTTAAGTAACCTGATCTAAAGCTAAACTATGAACCAGACAACTCAAAACTGTGGTATTAAAAAAAAATTTCTCTGCAGTTTCTATGATCTAGGGGAAAAATAGGGTGAAAAATGTTTTTAATTTTTTAGATCTTTTTGTTTCCTTTCTTATATTCTGGTGTTAAATTTAATTTAGTACAGTACTTACCATAGAAAGAATACTATTGTAAAACTAGTTAAAACTGACTTACATTTTAAATTTTACAGTACAAGTAAACGTCACACAACACAAATTTATTACCATATAAGCATAAATGCACAAATATATTACAATACAAGTACAAAATGCACAAATATTATGGTGATCGATTTCAGTGAACCAATCTCACCTTCCTCAGACCAGAGGGATTCACAAAAGAATCTTAAAATTTTTACAACTCACAGGACCCAATAATATACTCTTTTACTTAAAATATTCTTAGATACGATTATATACCACTGATCGTGTATGGGTGGGAGGGTGGGTATATACCACTGTACGTGTATGGGTGGGAGGGTGGGTATATACCACTGTTCGTGTATGGGTGGGAGGGTGGGTCTATACCACTGTACCTGTATGGATAAGTTATCCCACTCACCCACCCATACAGTACAGTGATGATGACATCACTACATGACATCCCCCACAAAGAAGTGGGGGAAGCAAAATAAATACTTCCGGCTGAAATCTGACAAAATCATGAGAAGTAAGTTCTGATCCCGTATGATATACCACTGTTCGTGTATGGGTGGGAGGGTGGGTCTATACCACTGTACCTGTATGGATAAGTTATTCCACTCACCCACCCATACAGTACAGTGATGATGACCCACCCGCCCACCCATACACGTAAGGTGATGATGACCCACCTGCCCACCCTTACACGTACAGTAATGATGAACCGTCCGCCCGCCCATCCATACACAACTTTGAGTGTATTTTAAGGCGAACGTGAATGATTACATGAGTGTAGATGACCTGTGTGGTCTGGTTACTAAATGAGTTCGACTGTTCCTCAGAAAGGGCCGTTCATTAATAGCACAATAGCCAGGCCAACTAAAGGACCTACAGATTTACGTGGCATCCAAATAACGTGTGTTAGTCTAATTTTCAGCTAATTGACAAGCCTGATACTCAGTTCCCTCCCCTTCACAACATCTAGACTCTGATCACCACCCAACATCGACACTCCAGTCTTATCTAGTAGTGTCTATGTCAATGGCAACCATTAAGCGGACCATGTCAGTATTAAGAGGACCGAGCATAGAACCTCCTTCAATCGCCAGAGCAATTTGTCCTCACGTAGCTGGGTTACAGCATTGTGCTACTAGTGCTGACTGAAAAAAGAAAATTTGTATGCATAATAATACACTAAAAGAAAGATATCCCGACAACAAACAATTTTTCAAGTTAACACACACAAAAAGGTATGAATTTTAATTGGAAAAATCAAAAACTTATATAGAATGTAGTATAGGAAAGAAAATAGAATACAAGAGCAGTGTTGATTTCTTATAATATATATATATTAATAGAGCATATATTTCTATACAAATACATGTAACAAACATACGCTGTGGAACAATGTAAAGTAACCTAACACATGACTTTTGGCTGAACATTATAGAATTCATTATTCATTTCTAAGATGCCGATCGTTGAGATATGGGTGAATATGAGGGGTGAATGAGTGTAGATAAACGAGTGTAGTCATTGTTATTATCTGAGTTCGACTTGGATCAGAAAGGACTATTTATTAATAGCCCAATAACCAGGGAAACTATGGGACCTACAGTTTTACGTGGAATCCAAACCATGTAGTCTTGGTCTGATTTTCAGCTAACTGACTGGTCTGACACTCAGTTCTCTTCCCCACACAACATCCAAACCTTGACTATTATCCAACATGGACACCCCAAACCTTTCTAGTAGTGTTTACATCGCCGGCAACCATTGAGTGGACGCCGTGTCGGTATTGAGAGGACTAAGCATAAAACCTATCACCAACAATCTCCTCAACACTTTTTCCCCAAGTAGCTGGGTTACAAGCACTGCGCCACCAGTGCTGATTCTTTAGAAACACTTAAGACAATACTCTCCACAATGATAAGATGGTAAAACAGCTTAGACATAGCTTGTTGGCTTTCTTGTTACATCATTTTCAAATTTATATTGGAGTCATCTCATTAGACAAAATACTTTCAACCAGTTGTTGATTTGTCAGACATATCTTTGTCTTCAAAAATAATTTGTTCATCGTTCTCCATAGTTTTTTACCTTTACAATCAACAATTAAATACAAATAAACATACTTGGATGTCTGTAAATGATAATAGTAGCTATCAAATCTAATACACATAATTCATATTGCATGTTTTTGTATAATTTTAATTGTAAAGTACTGTTATACGAATTTGTTATATTTATATGATATATACTGGTTATATATAAAATGTAAATGTACATTATTTAATGTAAATATTAAATGTATTATAAAATAAAAAAGCCGAGAAGCCACACACTATAAATATTTTTTAGGTGGATCTGAGTTACTAACCGGATTATTCATTTAATATTAAAGCGGTTAATTATAAATATCTTTGCTGCTTGGTGAATTCATTCATCGTCAATTCTGTCAAGATTATCGTTTTAGAAAAGATCAGTAATCACATTATTATACCATTACTTTAGATTTTATTACACAAACTTTATTACATAAATTTACAGAGTCTAACAAAATATTAATGGATGTATACGTCACTTATAGCATTTCATATTTTGTTTAATGGAGCACATTCATGGAGGTTGCGAGGACATTCGACACAACCCACATGACGTCACACAATTTTCCTACCATAGGCTGGTACAGCATTTTTATCGATCGGTCATATAAAGCTTATCGAAATGCCAGATAAGCTTACGCTAGCTGTAAAAAAGTGTAATCCAGTGACAATTGATAAATAAATACAGTATATAAAACAGCAAATCATAACAAAAGCGTCTTAATGCTAACAATAATAGGTCTGAAAAAACATACCTATTTTCCAGTAAAGCATGATCAACTGAAGGTAGCAATCTGTGTTTTTCTAAAGCCCAAACCGATTGATCGTCGGTTTTATAATCATCAACAAGAAGAAAAAAGCTGCAATCCTTACGATCCCTATATGTGGAGCAGGCAAAGAATTCTTGAAATGAACCATTCTTTACCCTTACAAATTTAAGAGTGGGGCCTAAAACAATTTCATTACCGATAATTTTACTTAGCAAATATAAAAAAATTAAAAAGATTTTTTATCTGTCTAGAATTTTTGTTACTATAACCATGTTCTCATTTCCCATAAAATTTAGCACTTTTATGCTATTTTGGGACTGTTTACCAGCCTTGGGTTCAAAGTTTAGAGTATGTCCTTTTTTTATTGTTCTTAGAAAAATAAATGCTTGGTAGTAAATAATCTCGATTCCAGTAATATCAAACTTGAATAATAGAGGACTTATTAGTGCTAACTGCACCTCTTGAATAATGGGGTTTTTTCATTTTATCCCTCTGACTGCAACACTCACAAGAAGAAATTTCATTTATTGTATGTAATATATTTAATTAACTAGTTTTAAATTTAAATTGTAAATATATTCCCTACACACAATCTCTTGTGGGCGACAAATTAATGTACATCTGTATATATTTTTTTAAAAGGTAATAATAAATTTTCAAAAACTAAGTTCATTATGAAAAAGATCGAGTAACTAAACCCTTTTTACTCACCTTAAAACTATAAAAATATCTGTTTAACAGTTTTTTATCATATGGGAAATACGTTTTTCCAAAAAACCTGAAAATACTTTATAGAGGAATTAGGAATAGAGGATTATCTATTCTTGTTTTTCCGGGCATTTTTATTTTCGAGTCATTAATATTTTTCCGGACCTACATCTTTTTACAGGTGATCAGACTTTCTAATATACATACATAAAGAGAAAATATTCCCACCTTTAAACACAACATCTATTTCTTTCGAAAAAACATTGAATTGTACTGCATTAGGCTTAAGTTTTTTTAATTCTCTTTCGGCTTGTTTAAAGGTGGAGATGCCTCTACACACCTTCAAAATTAAAGAGACATCCTAATAATAGCACGCTTTACAGTGTCCATGATATAAGATAGTATGTACAGCAAAATAACTAGGCTTTTGTTGAAAATGATTTTTGTATTGTTTGTATTTGACTGTTGCTAAAATGCAGAAATATGTCGTACAGCAATAAATTATTCTTGATTCTTGACAGACTATAAATGGGCTTCTTGAGAACATATGGCTTTTAACGAAAAAAAAAAAAAAATCTATATGTAAATAAGATTAAGGTTTCCTTTTAATAGGACTTAAGAAGGAGGCTGTGTCATACTCTAGGAGATAACTATCACACAGGAGTATGACGCTAAAGGTGCATAAATTTTACGCAAACAATAAACTTGATAAATACTGTTGATCTCATTAAAAATGGTTTAATAAAAATCTCTAATACACGAAAAAGCCATTTGAAAATCAACTGTTCCTATATTTTGTTAGCTTGTATTACAAATCTCAGTGACTGCTAAATCCCATAAGACCTCATTGAAAAGTATTTTTTTCACTCGTAAGTATTGTGTATAAATTTGATATATTTTTCTCTTTAAGTTTTGAAATATAATACAAACTTACATTATTAAATACTTATTAAATAAATAAATAAATGACACACAATTGATAAATTACACAAAAGGGAGGGGTTACGACAATGATTAAAAACTAATTTAGAGCAAAAACATCATTTGCTTAAAACTTAACATCATTTCAAAATTGTGTACGATGCCTGTGTCGGGTTAATTAACAGGAGATCATTTTGTCCTACAGATTACTTGCTTTAATAAGAAAATTTAATAGTATTATTAATATTTAAAAAGTTACTGTTATGAAGTTGTAATTCATTTAATGTGATTACATTTAACTGAACATGAATATAATTATTTTGTAATGTAATTATTATTTTGAACCATAGCAAACAATTTTCATGAACGTAACCTAACATGGCCTAAAAACATCCTTCACAAGAATTCAAAATTATTTGTTACTCTACTAAAACGTTTGGTACAAAAGAAAGTGATTTTTGCAGGATGTACTAAACTTGATAAATATAGAAGGTATCATTTTACTCACAGTTACAAAGTGAACAAATCAGTATTTAGGCTAGATTTAGTATTTGATCAAAGCTTTGTGTAGTGCAATATTCTCCACACCTGAATAAACGAGTGACTAAGACAGGATTTATGAGGTAGTAAAGAAATGTATCAAAGAATAAGAGAGTACTGCTTAAGAGGGAATATACTGCTAGGTGCATACAAGATACAAGTGGGACTACATAGTTAATACCGCTTTGAGATCACTAACTTATTGTGACCCTCCCCCTTACTAAAAGATTATAGGTGTGTATTTATATTAACTTTCAATAAAGGAGCAGTGGCAAATATTTAAATGATAAGCCTACAACTAAAAATTAAAGTGAGGGTGCAATAAAAAAGATGAATAGGCTGGACCTATCATAAAATTAAAATTAAGGCAAAAGAGGACCACTAATAACCTTACAAATCTATATAAAAACCTGTCAGATTCTAGTTATTTTATTACCAGGGTTGTTACGAGTTATGGTTAGGAACAACCACTTCACGTTAGCGTTAGGCCTATGCACTCACCATGGGGACAAGAAGGGTTATTTTCTATATGTTTACACACCACTTTAACTATTGCCATATTAGATAAAAACGTCAATTTTAACTAATATAATATAGTGCAGGCAACACAAACTACAGCTTGGAAACCTCATTCCCAGTTCCACAGTAAAACATAACTTTTTCTCAAGTATTTTGGACTGCATTCAACTCTATTTACTTTGACAACATCCAGAAATATAAATATATTCTTCCATTTTTCCGAGTAATCAAGTACATAACATGTATTCTGTTTATAACCAATTTGAACTTAAACACATTATTGATGTCTTTGTCAATTACTTTATATAGACACATGGTCTTTTTGTTCTTTTGTCTTACTTAAGGCAGGCTACAACTTCGAAGTTATGGTACCGCGATGTACTATGGACTCTTACATCTTCTTCTTCTCCGCAATCCTTGAGATTGGGGAAACGTCAAATTTCTTCCTTTCGGGGAAATGTGGTTGTAATAAGTTTAGTTAGTGAGTTAAGTCAATGAGTTGTGTTCTTCTAAGAAGTCTGATAGTGAATAGTATGGGTTGAGTATTAGATAGTTTTTTAGTTTTTGCGGAAATAGTTTTGGGCTATTAATTGATGTATTTTTTAGTTCTTGTGGGAGTAAGTTATATAGTTTAGATCCTACGTATGTTGGGGTTTTGCTTGATTTTGATAGTCTATGTTGTGGTAAGTTGTAGTTCTTGCCTGCCCTGATGTTATAGTCATGGCATTGGTTTCGGGTTGGAGGCGGGTTCTTTATAGATAGGATTATTGTTTCATAAATATATGTGGATATTAGAGTTAAAATTTTATTTTCTATGAAATAGGGTTTGCAATGGTCGTTAAATGGTAATTTGTTTATTGTTCTGATGTTTTTTTTTCTGGATAATCAGTATTTTTTGAATTTCTTGTTCACTAGCTGATCCCCATGCGACGATACCGTAACGCAAATGGGAAGCAAATAGTGCGTGGTAGGCTATGATGGCTGTTTTTTTATTTGTTAGCTGTCTGATTCGTTTTATTGCGTAAGACGCGGTTGATAGTTTAGATTGTAGTTTATCTATGTGTTTTTGCCAATTTAGTGTGTTGTCTATTGTTATCCCTAGGAATTCAGTGCTTGGTGCTGTTGCTATGTGTGTTGTTGCGATGTTTTTTTGGTTAGGTTCGGGGCCTGTGTTATTGTTGTTGTTTCTGAAGTTTATGTTTATTGTTTTTGACATGTTAATTTTGAGATTTAATTCTTTGCAGGTGTTTATTGCTCTTTGAATTATGAGATTCGTTTTTTCTTCTTTGTTGTCTTCATTGTTTGTTGAATATAATATTGTAGTGTCGTCGGCGAACATGGTGCAGTTTTCGTTGTGTTCTAGGTGTTGGGGGAATGCGTTTATGTAAACTAGGAATAGTAGTGGTCCGAGAATTGATCCTTGGGGTACTCCATTATCTGACGGTACTTTTTAACTTACCTCTCTCTCTCTCTCTCTCTCTCTGGGAACCAAACTGACCATTGTCTTGTAGTTACTATGGTAAGATGGATCTTAAATTGGATTCAATATGACGGTTACCAGATGCATTTTTAACAATTACCATCTTTTTAAGTCGCTTTACTATGTTGGTCCAGTAACAACATCAACGAATATTGAAAAGTTAAAATATGTAGAGGAATCCTGATTGGATGAGATACACACATGCCAATTAATTATTATTCGTGGCAACGTAACAGTGCACTTATCCAATTCTATTTCGGTATTAAGATCTTTAGTTAAAAGCCTGAAGCTGATATGAAATTGTGTGTAGTAACATAAACCTTCTAGGTATATTAGAGGGTCTATCGTAGTAGCCAGTGCTTTGGTTACTCAACTAGTTTATTTTAAAGTGTTTAACATTTAGACCGGTTTACCATCGACTGTTAAACTGAAATAATTTCTTACATTCTTTCATATGAGACGCCGACACAACTTCATGCGTATTTTAAAACGAATCTACATGATTATATGTGTTTAGGATGAGTGTGGATGACCTGCGTAGTGTGGTTCCTATCTGAGTTCGACTGTTCCTCATAAAAGGCTATTTACTAATAACCCAATAGCCAGGAAAACTAAGGGACCTACAGATTTACGTGGAATATGACAATTAGTATCTAATTGACAAGCCTGGTTCTCTACCTTTCACAACATCCAGACAATGACGACCATCCAAGAGACTAGATATTATGACAACTGTAGAAATGCGGCCAATGGTCACACAAATAGTGCAGTGATAGTGACCCACCATCCATACACGTACAGTAGTAATGACCCACTCACCCTCCCTTATAAGCTTAGTGGTTGTGACCCACCCACCCATCCATACTCGTACAAGTAGTATGTATGAACCTACCCAACCACCCATACATTTCAGTGGTATGGATACACCCGCTCACTCATACACGTTCATTGTTAGTGAGACATCCACCCACCCATACAAGTACATTGGTAGTTAACCACCCGCCCACCCATACATGTACAGTGGTAGTGACCCACTTACTCAACCATAAACATACAATGTTAATGGCCCACCCATGCATGCATAATGATATTGACTCAACCACCCTCAAATACAAGTACAGTTCAATTTTTTTAATGGTAGACTTGGGCTCGGGAAGTGGCGGTAGGCGAGGAAGAGTATCATTATAAAGGGCGTCTTACAAACATTCGCTCAAATTAGGACACTCGTTGCTGCAATGACCTATCGGACTGCATCCAATAGTTTAGGTTAGTAGTTCACGGCCGAGTCTACGGTTATAAAAAAATTGTATTGTACTGTGGTGTTGAACCGCTGGGCGTTTATAATTTGGTCACTTACTACCACTGTGCGTGTATGGGTGGGCGGGTGGTCCATATCACCGTGCGTGTACGGGTGGGCGAGTGGGTCATTACTACTGTATGAATATATTTGTGGGGTGGGTCGTTACTACCTACGTGTATGAGGGGTTGAGTGGTTGTATAGTCTCTGAACATGACCTTTCATAATGTTAAGTTTAGGGTCCTGTTAAGGATAGGTCTCTCTCACCAAATGCACATGAAATCCCAACCCACTGCTTATCTCCACTAAGTGATTGAAGATGTCCAATTTCACGTGGGTTTCTGTTTCTAGAAAACCTGATAGTTGAAAAAGAATGGTCATTTTGAGAAGCTGATTCTGGAGAAACCCTTACTATAAAATCCCTAACATCACTAATAATCTGTACATAATACTTCGTCATTGTAATTTCTACTTAATTCATTACGTTTTATCTTTATTGTTAATGGCTATTTTTTTAAATGGTATATCATGATTTATGATGAGGTTAAGTGGTAGAGAGAGCTTTGCTGCCCTACTCGCTTCATGTAGCAACAATAAAGTCGTTTTTCGTTTGATTTCATCAAGGTCACTCCCAAAAATTAGCTTCACATTTTTTGAATGACGGGCACGATCGTGCAACTCTACTCCTTAGGAAATCATATACGAGTTGCACGATCGTGCCCGTCATTCAAATTTATTGAAAGAATTATTGAATTATTATTGAAAAAATTATTGAAAGAAGTTTGAAAAATATCCGTAAAGATCGCCATAGCTTTATCAACGTCTATTCAAAAAAAGGCATCGTTTTCTTATTTATAGATGCCAGGCAAAAATGATTTCAACATTTTATTTTATTCCATTCCAACAGTCAAAGACCAAATTACAAACATGTTACATAATACAAATGAAATAACACTTACTTATAATTAAAGGGCCAACCAAACATCCAAGTGGACTATTAATATTAGGCATGATAATTAATCATAAGTGAAACTGTGTAACTAATCAATAGTGATGAATATAAATTAAGAATGTATATATAAATACAGTAAAATAGATGCGGCTTCTATGAAGAGATGCAAATATGCACAAGCTATACAATAAATAACAGTGAAAATAAACTATCTATAATAATAGCAATTCCAAAAACTTTAATGATTACAGTGTAAAAGCTTTGAATAATAAATAATAACTATACCACAAACCATAGACGAATAACAAGTGTATAACTATAAAGGCAGGTGGGGGGCAGCGAGCACGCATCTTCTAATAAATGTTAGACTGTCATTGAAAATATCGAACGTGTCACAGAAACTATTCCCGAGCCTCATCATTCTGGTGAGCGGACCATGGAATTCATAGGAGCGTTGGTAGTGGCGCCTGCTGGATAAATCACGAGACCGGGTTCTAGCTGTTGGAGTACGGAAGTCCTTTTGTGACAGAAGCACCGGGCAATCTAGCTGTCCATTTACCAGTTTGGTCAAGAACAGAATATCAGCGACGCAACGTCTCACTTGAAGATCAGGGAGAATAAGCTCAGCCTGCAGTCCAGCAAGAGGGATTTCCCTGTTGTACAGTCCTTGTCGAACCCCCACCAATCGTATGAACTTCCTCTGCACAGCTTCCAGTTTCTCAATAATTCCCAGATGGTAGGGATACCAGACAGGGCTAGCATACTCCAAGAGTTGGCGTACAAAGGAAGAGTAGAGAGTTTTCAAGACAAGGGGATTTGTCATACCACGAGTTGACCTAGTGATGAAACCCAGCATTCTGTAGGCTCTTCTGCAAAGGTCGTCAACATGATCATTGAATGTAAAGTCAGACACAAATGTAACACCCAGATCCTTTACTATTTGTGTGTAACATGTTACTCATTTATAGCCATGACCCTACAGTATAGAATATTGAACTTTTACCATGGTTTCCTTATGTTCATTTTAAAGAAATAAAGGCAAAATGACCTCAATCTGCAGTAATTATTTAAATGTCAATAAACTTTTTGAAACACGTAAAAGAGTTAAATATCATCACAACAAATACAACGGACTATTACCTTTTCTCTGTTATGCAGTTCATCGTTGGCTGCACTGTTTCAAGTCAACCATATGTGAGTAAATCTTGCTTTTGTAATTTTCATCCGTCCAATCGCTCCAATCTGTTAGTCGGCCGTGAGAACCTGATGTTGAAGGTATTACGAATCGCTGCGTATCGCGATTTCCGACAGACACAGTACCGATAACACCATCGTTCGGTTTTAGATTAGTTGGTATTTTACATCACAATGGCAAGTTTGAGACAAACCCCTTTAACTTGTAGCGGTCATACACGTCCAGTCGTCAACTTAGCTTTTAGTGATGTGACTGATTGTGGATATTTCTTGATATCGGCTTGCAAAGGTTAGTAACATCCAAGTGTCTTGCATGTTTACCTTGGCCTATTTTTGTTTTCGGTTATATCATAACCTAATCAAGTTATTGTATTATCTTTAGAGGATTATTTTAACTTTACTATGGTTGCATATTTCGTCTTACTTTCATATCCTTATTCCTATTTCCAGATGGAAAACCCATGTTGCGGCAGGGAGATACTGGAGACTGGATTGGAACTTTTGAAGGTCATAAAGGTGCTGTTTGGGGGGTTGCTTTAAACAAAGATGCAACCAAGGCTGCCACTGGAGCTGCAGATTTTATTGCAAAGGTAAGCCAGGTTTATATTACAGTCTAATTTTTACGTTACTCGCATTACCCCACTAGAATAGGCCTGTAAGTTCAAGTTGTTGTTAGGACAAGGACCTAGGTTTGTTAAGGGGGTTTAGTACAATCAATATGTAAGTTGGCCAATATATTAGTACTGGATTAGTATCATATTGGCATGTACCACCAATGTTAACATAGGCGTAAATAATTTAAGAGAACGTTTGTCATAATGTCAAGGCCTAATTTAATGCCACCAAATATTTGTAAGTTTTCAATTTTATAACACATAATAAATCCAAATATTTCTTTTGTCAGAATTTAATTAATTATTAGTGGAGCAATTTTTTAGCTGTGGGAAACTTGTTACCATGGGAAAATTAAAAATAATTAAAATTTTCCAAAATTGTTTTTCAGAATAATGTTTCATTTAGCATGTATTTCGACGCTGAATAAATAATTGGTTTTGTGGTTAAATTATTATTTAATTGATAAAAATCCCTTTTCTCCAACTGTTAACTTAGCATTGCCGAACTTAGCATAAGCTCTTAAATATTAGATTATCTTAAAAATCAAATTTCTGGGCTCTGGTACGTCCTGCATAATGTCACGCCTATATGCGCTGTTAGCATACTGTATTTCAATAATTTCGTGTTTTTGTAGCTGACGTCGTAAGGCGTTACAGTATTTTATTGGTACTGAGCAATAAAACAATGTGTCAGTTACAAAGCTTAATTTTATACATATATTTAAGCATAATAACAATATTTAATAGAAATAAATGATCATAACAATTAAATTTGGAACAATTTACTCATGATGAAGTATAATTATAAATATCTAATTATAATTATAGCAATATAAACAAAAATTAAAAATGAATTGCTGTTTAGTGTAACATAAACTATACAAGTGAGTGTGGTTTGTCACTAACTGCAGTATGACCTTGCCTAACCCACCCGCCCACCCATACACGTACAGAGGTATTGACCCACCCGCCCACCCATACATATACAGTGGTATTGACCAACCCACCCACCCATACACATAGTGGTATATACCCACCCCCCGCCCATACACGTACAGAGGTATTGTACGTGCCTGACATGGCATCTCAGGAAATGGCGAGAAAGTAAACCGTGCCAATCACAACATGCTTCGCCTATGGGCATCAGCCACATACAGTGTGATGTTACTACAACGTTTATCAGCGTTATCCGCAGAACGTGTTAAACAGTTAAGAACAATAATTCATGTTTTAAATGATGTAAGTGACAGAAAACAATTAACATATCTGTGCAAAGCAATAATAAATAGAATGAAACACTGATTAATAAGTAAAAAGAGAAAACAGGTATAGTAGAACCCCGATTATCGGAACTAATCAGGGCTGGGCCCGTTTCCAATAATCCAAGGTTACGTTAGTTTGACAGTCTAGGTGGGTAATAAATGTATATTGAATCATATTATTATTATCTAGGTGGGTAATAAAAATGATTAGCAGACCATGTTGCTAGTATGATTGTCAACACACAATCATAACTGTAAAGTTATGACCGCATTCAGAAGCTTATATAGAAAAGCGATGTTCTAAACTGCTCGTCTTACCCAGTCTTCCTTGGAAATCTTGAACCTGGACCTCATGATAAGGAATGCCGAGTCGAACATCAACCAATCTTGTGAATTTGGTTTCTATACTTTCCAGCCTCGCTTTTTGTCCAATCAAATACGGACACCCACCCACCCTCCCATACACGAACAGTGGTAGTAACCCACCCACCCACCCATACACGAACAGTGGTATTGACCCACCAGCCCACCCATACACGTACAGTGGTATTTAACCCACCCATCACGTACAGTGGTAGTACTATATTTATTAGTAGACCAATATCCAGGGCAACTAAGAGACCTACAGCTTTACGTGGACTTCGAACCACGTAGTGTTGGTCTGATTTTTAGCTAATTGACAAGCCTTACATTCAGTTCCATTCCTTACACAACATTTGAACCTTGAATTTCTTCCAACATGGACACCCTAGACTTCTTTAGTATTGTCCACGACGGTTGCAACCATTGAGCGGATGCCGTGTTGAGAACCGAACATAGAGCCTATCGCCTACAACCTTCTTAACACTTTGTCCCCAAGTAGCTGGGTTACAGCACTGTGCCACCAGTACCTACAACCTCCTCAACACTTTGTCCCCAAGTAGCTGGGTTACAGCACTGCACCACCAGTACCTACAAGCTCCTCAACAATTTGTCCCCAAGTAGCTGGGTTGCAGTACTGTGTCACCAGTACCTACAACCTCCTCAACACTTTGTCCCCAAGTAGCTGGGTTACAGCACTGTGCCAACAGTACCTACCATAGTAATCCAAATCTATGTTACTATGGTACTGACCCACCCACCCACCCATACACGTACAGTGGTACTGAACCACCCGCACACCAATACACGAACAGTGGTACTTTTTTATTTTAAAACTACATTACATGTTCAGGATCACTTAAATACAAAGGTTGTAAATGTTCTTCGATAAAAATAAGAAACAGTTTGTTACGTAATTGAGTTTGTTCACTTTTCCTTAGCTTGCATAAACCATAAATTTTTTGTTATTTATTTATTCATAAGACGCCGATCATCAAGATATGAGCAAATATGGATTTCGATTGAGTGTCATGAGTGTAGATAAGCGAATGCAGTCCGACAAGGTGTAAGAGAAAGAAAACTGATGTTCCACAACTAAATTGGGATGATTCTCCCACAGTGAAGACATTTTTATTTACTCAGTACACTGGATTGTGTGTGAGTATACCTGGAAAAACACTCCAATTGATTTTTTTCAATTTAATAATAGACAATACTTTTCTTCAGGGAATAATAAACAAAACTAATGCAAATGCTGAAAAAATATTTTTGTCAGCAGATGCCATTCAATCAAATCAAAATAACTTTATTCAGCTAGCATATATGCGTACAGAATGGCGTCATACAAAATTTACTTAAAACAGATATTATAGGTACATAGAACATATTATATTATATATTATAAACATAAACACTTAGTATCATCGTTTACCTCAATATGTCAATAAAATATTATATTAATAAAAATACTCCTCTAATGAATAAAGAGGTTTGTTAATCATTAAAATCCTTAGTTTTTTTTAAACTTGTCATAACTTGTAATATCTTTTATATATTGTGGCAAATAATTATAATATCTGACTCCCGCATAGTTAGTTTTTTTTTCGTAAAGTTTTAACTTACGTGAATTGAAAGCAATATTGAATTTATTTCTCGTATTATAACTATGATGATGTCTCAGAGTATGAAGTATAGTAGTATTACATTTTATTGATAATACTAACTGATATATATATATATATATATATATATATATATATATATAGATATATATATAAACACTGAAAACTGTCATTATTCCCAAAGCAGGAAAATGATGCTTGGCCGACTCAAACCATTTCAATTTAAGCATAATCCTAACAGCATTTTTTGCATTTTCAAAATTCTGTTTAAATTTTCAGTTGATGTTCCTCCATATACAGAAATTCCAAAAGAAATATGTGAATGGATAAAAGCAGAATATACAGATTTCAGTGTAATTAAGTCACAAAGCCGAGCCAATTTCCTAAGAGCAAATAGTCCAGTTGATATTTTTTTGGAAATGTTATTGACATGCGAGTCCCAAGTAAGATATTTATCAACTTGTAATCCAAGAAATTTAAGTTCATTTACTTCTTCTAAAGCATTGTTATTTATAAAGATATTTGTATCACTTCTGCTAGATATTCTTTTATTTGCAGTAAATGTAATATAGTTTTATTAGGGTTTATTACTAAATTTAAGTTTGCTAGATATTTTTGAATAGCTGTGAGATTACAATATGCATTAATTTCTAAATCTTGTAATTTTTGGCTGGACAATTTTAAATTTATATCATCAGCATATAAAGTGACTTTGCAGCTAGCACTTGATTTTAAAAACCGGGGAAGTCCATTAATGTAACATAAAAACAAAAGTGGTCCCAAAATAGATCCCTGAGGGACTCCATAACGTAAAGTGCTCTTAAGTGAATTAAATGTTCTTAGGTTGTTACATTTCAAATGATTTACTTCAACATAAGATGATCTGTCAAGTAAGTATGACCTAAACCAAGAAAGTGCATGATTTCTTATACCCAAGTTTTGAAGAACATCAAGTAACCTACAATGACAAACACTATCAAATGCTCTACTAAGATCCATAAAAACCCCAATTGTGTTTTCACCATTATCAATAGAGTCAATGACTGATTCAATAAATTCAATAGAGGCGCTTATCGCTGATTTGCCACATCTGAAACCATGTTGATCACTTGTAATAAGATTATTGTCTTCTAGATATCTAATCAGCTGATTGGCCATTGCCTTTTCATATAATTTAGAAAATGAAGACAAAAGTGATAGTGGTCTATAATTTTCTACGCTTTCGGGGTTACCTGTTTTAAAAAGAAGCTTGATTTTTGAGATTTTTAGCCGTTTTGGAAAAATTCCAGATACAAAAGATGAGTTTATTATGTGCGTTAATGGTTTTATTAAATGGACCTTAGCAATCTTAATTATAGGCATAGGAACTTCATCATAACCTGTAGAGTATTTGCTATCAAATGAGTTGATTATACAATTCATTTCCTTTTCAGTTAAAAATGTAGGGGAGAATTTTTTATTAGTAGTATTGTCTGATAAAGACAAAAACTACCTGCAGGGCAGACAGATTTCAACTGGGGAATGATTTGAGTATCGACCATGTTATTGTAATAATCATTAAATACTCTAGCTACATCACTAGGATTATTCACTAATGTACCATTAGATCTTAATCTAAAGTTTTTCTGTTTTACATAATTTTTAGGACTAATTTCATTATTAATAATTTTCCATGAAGTTTTACAAACATTACTAAATCTACTTAACAAAGAGCTATAAAAGTCATGTTTAGCTTTAATAGCATTTGTATAGTATTTTTTTTTTCTTATTTTGAATCATAAACTTCAATTCAGGAGTTTTCAAACGTCTGTATATTTTTGTCAAATTAGTAATTTCATCTTTATTTTTTAGTAATTCAACTGATATCTAATTATTTCTTTTAATTTGTTCTCTACATTTTACTTTTGGAAAGCAAAAATCAAAGTAATAAAAAAATATACCAAAAAAAACAATCAAACTTATCATATACATTAGAGTTATAGACATTAATCCAGCTTTCCTTGGATATCATATCAAGAAATAGCTTTTTATTTTCTGAAAATTTTCTTTTGAAAAATGTAAACTTTTATTATTGTTAGAACTCAAAGCAGGGTTATCCAATTCAAGAACCTGAGCATCATGATCTGACAAATTTGTAATCAATCCTCTAACATTAAGCTTATCTTTGGGTAAATTAGTAAGGATGTTGTCGATACATGTCTCAGCTGTATCACATATTCTAGTAGGAAAATCTATCAAATAACTAATTCCATGACTCCTTAATATATTTTTGAACTCTCTTGTTTCTCTACAATTAATCGAGACATTTATGTTAAAATCTCCACATATTACAATATTAGGACATTTCTTTACAATTCTCAATATTAAAATGTTTAATCTTTCCAAGAATTCAAAAAAATTAGAACTGGGTGAACGATATATTCCTATTACAATAAATTGAAAAGAACCAAAAATAAATTTTGTAGCACAAAATTCAAATATTTTGTCCTCACATATATTTGTATCAATTAAATCATTTAAAACTATTTGTCTGTACTTGATATTCTCTTTAGAAACAATCATAATCATAATTGTTGTACATCATAAATGTATAAATAAATATAGTAATAATTGTGTTCACCCCCTTTATTACTATATTTTCTGAAATAAAAAGCATTCAAGGTATAACCATCAATTTTTATGCTATTAATTTCACTATCCTTAACATTGTGTTCTGACAGAATAACTATTGTGGGATCAATTTCAAACAAAACAATTTGTAGAGATTCCAGACGACTAACTAAACTCTCAATATTTTGGTGAAATATGGTAATTTTTGTAATTAATTTTTTTCCTTAAGCATATAAACATCTTTATCCGTTATGTTACATCTTTTGAATGAATTAAAGGAAAATTTGTCATAGATTGATCTGTTTTGTTTTGTGGAGTATTATCAGTATTTACTTGACAATTATTTACATGCAAAAATGACTCATTCGTCCCAACACTTGATACATATTCATCACTCAAGGTATCAGAACCTGAAATTTCACTCGGTAAATTATTAAAATCATCACTTCCAAAACAACTTGCTGATCCTTGATGGTTTGTAGGAGCATCAAGCTCATAATCATCCACAAGACGAAGAGCAGTAGTGTATTTTTTCAAGTTAGAGTCAACAGCTACCCCCTTGACTGCTTCACTATAGGATGGCACTACTGGAAACAACTATCAGGGAAGGAGTCTCTGTCAGGTCATAGGTTGCAAGTTCTGGACTTGGCCATCCTCGCCATGGTGAAGATGTTGATATGATTGATAAGTCTAAGTCTTGATTCAGCAGGCTTTGTGGCAATGTCTTGAACTCACAGATTGTTCTCTTTAAACTATTTAAAAAATCTTCATGTGAAAGTCCTATTCTTGACTCGTTCCAATGCTTACTATATAATATAATGTTAATGGTGGCTTGTGTTTCTTGTTGAAATTTGCTAAGATTGGCAACAAAATGGTCAAGTTGTATCTTGTCTCTTATACAACCCATGGGAGAGAGAATCAAATATTTGAAACCACTTTCCTTAAAATCTTTTAAAAACTGGTTAAAAGCAGAGTCATAATCCTCCTTATTCGGTTTAGTGTTGTATTTTGGTTTTGTGGCTAAACCATAAACCCCGGCTTCACCATTTCTCTGCTGGAAAGTCAGTTTTGAGGACACATAATCTCTAGCAGAAGGTTTACCAAACATTTCCCTAAATACGACCGCCACCCCAGCTGACATATGGTGCTCCTGACCTAAATCTGCTGATATGCAGTGAGAGAAGGCAACTGATGGGTTCTTCCTAAGTCTTGAAATCATGGTTCCCATGTGAACATCACTTATTGATCATTGATAGGTCTTGTATTACAGAATGGAAAGATCTTACTCTGACTGAATTTAACACTTTTTTGGGCCTTCTATTTAACACTGGCCATGTACGTATGCCCACGCTCCAACACTACTGGAAAACTAGTCAACTATACAAACATTGTTTTAGAAATATATGTCTAGAGATTGTTTCATCATAATTTTTCGGTGTTTACACTTCATAAAAAAGACCCTAATTCTAAATACCGCATTTATAAAATAAGACAAATAGTGGATTTCTTCAATAACAAAATGATTAACATTTATTTGCCTGGCAAATAACTGTCACTGGATGAGTCTAGGGTTTTATGGAAGGGACGTCTAATTTTTTGGCAATATATTAAGAAAAAAAAAAAACACAAGTATAAGATCAAACTTTATATTCTGATAGAACACAATGGCCTAAGTTTAAAATTTTGCAACTATGCTGGTGCTTTAGATGCCTTTTCAGGTTTAGGGCACACTGAACAAGTTGTGATTCATTTACTAGAAAAAAGGCTAGGAAAGGTCCTTTCTTTATATGTAGACAATTTCTACAACAGTGTTGCTCTCACATATTTATAGCTGAGAAAACATATATAACTAACACACTACGAGTTGATAGGGTAGATAATCCCAAAGCAATAGTTATTTTAAAACCGGAAAAGGGAGTGACTTATGCCAAGTACCATTAGGGAATAATGGTAGGAATTTGTAAAGATAAAAGGTCAGCCCTTTACATATCCAACCACTATGAAAACAAATGATTATTAGCACGAACAAAAGAGGAGAAGGAAAGACAATACCTTTGCCAATTAATTGTTAAGTATAATGAATTTATGAGAGGTATTGACCGAAAGGATCAGTTACTAAGTCACTACCCTTGTGAAACACATATCACAATTGTTTGTACACATATTATAGATCAGTGTACTGAACGATTTTTTTATAGTAAATATAACTTTGGAAACAAGTTGTCATTACTAAGTTCTAGAGAAAAGCTCGTTGAAAGCCTTTTGACACCACTAAAACCAAATAAGCGTGCACTCAGACCAGTTGCAAACCAACATCTTCCGTCTAAATTTCAAATAGGCCTAAATGGTAGACCTCTCAGAAGATGTGTTCAATGCAATACAAAGCGAATCAGAAAGGACACTACTTATTTCTGTGGGGCATGCGATGATAAGCCTACCTTGTGCCTTGGTCAATGTTTTGAAACCTATCATAATCGAAGGTCTTCCTCAGTGTACATAGTGTAATTAGTGTTGAAAAAAATCTTATGTGCTACAAAAATGACAAAAAGAAAATACATTTGATTTTACTAAAACTAAGTTTACAAAGTATACACGGTAAAAAAAACATAATATAAAAAAAATTTAGCGTTTTATATAAATATGTGTAAATAATATGTGAATTTTTACATGTATAATATTGTTAAACTAACCATTTTATATAGTGGTAACAAAAAAACAAGTATTTTTTTGACAATTTCTAACTCTGCAAATGCTGTAGAACAGCTAATTTAGACTGCAGTGAACATGTTAAGCGAAATGTTATTTTAGAATTATTTGATTGATGTTATAAAAATTCTGAATAGTGAAAATATTAATACTAGCTTATTAGATAATTAGTCTGAGAAGGCAAAATCAACTTAAACAAGTCGCTACAAAATAAAATTATGTTAGTAACCAATACAAGCCAATAGGCAAGCTAATGCCCAGAATCATGAAATGATCATTACTGTGGCTCTTTAGAGGCATTACCTCACATAGCATTGTTCACCGATATGTATTACATTAATTGGATCCGAAAAAGAACACACAATTGAACTTTGTTTTTGAAATTTTTTTATGATGGAGTATCAGATGAGGGAGACAAAGGTAGTTGGATATTTGCCATCATTACGTGAAAATTACCAATCACGACGTTTCTATTTGGTAAAACCCAAACCTTTTTCAAGTGCTAAAAACTAAATTACATCTACACAAACATGTTATAAAGCTACGTTCTTAAACTAATCTACGTGAACAGTTATCTACATTTTAACCTAGATCATACAATGGGGTACAACAAAATGAACTTCTACTAAATATAAAAATGTTATCAGGGTTAAATTAATGTGACCAATTAGGCGTTGCCCAGGTCACGATATCAACGAAAAAAATGTTAAAACACAGTTAAATTAATATTTAAATCAGACTGAAATAAGATTACATCAACTAATCATAAATAAAATAAATATATATGGTACCTGAAAAACAATATTAATTTAAAATAACATTAAACATGCACAAAAAATGATATATGTGACTCGGAAGGACTGAGACTACTATTCAATCTAATTAACTATTATAATTACATTTTAACCTGAAAAGACAACAATTATTAGGAATAAAACAATACAATAAACAAATATTACAAAAATGATGAAGTCTTACGACCCTCACTTCGTGCCTGGGACGTCTAGACGCCATCGTCACTGTAGATCTTAAGACTTCCAACCGGATTGGTTGAATTAATTGCGGGTCCGGCCAAATTAATTCAACCAATATTCATTTTTATAATTAAATCAGTGTAATTGAATTGGATAATGGGACCGTTATAACAGAACCGCGTGCTATCGCACAAGAAATCAACAATTATCTTATCTCGATACAGTCTGGTCTGCCAAGTACACTCACTGCCGAAATTGTCCGTCCCACCAATTTTTACCTAAATTCTTTCTTCATAGCTCCTACCTCAGTAGATGAGATCAAAACAGTTGCTCTTAATTTGAAAAATAAAAGATCTACAGGTTATGATAATTTTAGCGTCAATTTATTAAAACATGTTATTGATGACATTGCCCCGATATTAGTGTATATAATCAATATTAGTTTCAGTAATGGTATTTTTCCAGACAATCTTAAATTAAGTTCTGTTGTGCCCATTTTGAAAAAGCCCAATTCATATAAATTAGACAACCTAAGACCGATAAGCCTGCTTTCTGTTTTTTCTAAATTATTTGAAAAAATAATGATGATAAGATTAAATAACTTTTTAATGAGAACGAACCTTCTAAGCAGTAAACAATTTGGTTTTATTAAAGGGAGATCTACTGAAAGTGCATTAATTACAGTAACAGATTATATTTTCACCGGTTTAAACTCGCAACTAAAAACAGTTGGCCTCTTTATTGATTTTAAAAAAGCATTTGATATGGTGAATCATGAAATTCTTCTAACAAAATTAGAGATAGCAGGAATTAGAGGTGTTGCTCTAAACTGGTTTAATAGTTTTATCAAAGAAAGGAGACAACAAGTAAAAATTAACAACACTTTTAGTGATTCAAAAATTGTCCAAACGGGTGTCCCTCAAGGTTCTGTGACCTCAGCCACCCTTTTTCTCATTTTTATTAATGATTTGTTGAACCTTAATTTCCATGGAAATATTATCGCTTTTGCAGATGACATAGCACTTTTTTATACTCACAAAGACCTTAATTCACTAGAAATTTTAATCAACAATGATCTCTTAATACTCAGAAAATGGTGTTCTGCAAATAAAATGCAGGTTAATGTAAATAAGACCAAGTTTATAACTTTTGATTTTTTTGGTTTTGATCTACCCTCCCCCTTGATATTTCACTCCACATCCTGTAATATCCAATTATGTACCTGCCAGCCCTTAGAAAAAGTAAAAACTATTAAATATTTGGGAATTTTGCTCGACGAAAAATTGACTTTTGAACCTCATATATTAGATTTACACGCAAAACTAAGATCACAAATTAGAAAATTTTATTTTTTGAGAAATTTTTGTAACTTGACACTCTTGAGATCACTATATTTTGCCCTTATCAACTCAAGACTGCAATACGCTTTACCATGCTGGGGAGGAACATACAAAACATTAATAGATAAGTTAAGAACCACGCAAAATTACTTTTTACGTATAATTCTTAAAAAAACCAAAAGAACAACTTCTTTTCCATTATTTCAACAATTAAAAATTTTACCCTGTCAGCATCTTTTCGTTTTTAAAGTTCTGAGATTGTTTTATATCAGAAGTGGGAATAGAGAAAACACAACGCCAAACCATTTCCACAATACAAGAAGTCTTGTAAATAACTGTTTTAAATTACCCAAAGTCAACAAAGTTATTTTTCGTCACTCTTTTCAATATCTAGGTCCAAAATATTTCAATCAGTTGCCACTTCAAATTAAAAATATAAAACATTTCAAACACTTTTGCAAAGAAACAATCACTTGGCTTTCTTCACAACAAGATGTAGAATATCTTAATTATGTCTTAGTATAATTAAGTAGTATATAGTAGTATAAATAATTGTTATTTTCTTAAGAGTAGTTTTCTATATAAGATTTAACTTTAACCCATTTATTAGGCTTAATTATTACCTACTTATTATAAAATATTTTATGTATTCACTATTTTCATATTCATTACAATTTAACTTCATGCATTACTTAACTTACATCATATTACTTATACATCTACTAATATTATTTTCTTCTTTAAAGATTATTATTTGTAAGTAGTTGAACTCACAGATGTTACAGTTGGCGATTTTCTTATCTAACTAAGTATTCTAAATGCTAGACTCTGATCTACTATGTTAATGTATTTTATATTTTGTATAGTTTCAACTGGTCACGCTACTGGATAAAGTGGCCAGTTTAATTTCTCGCATTTGCCATTATTGTATTGCTGCCTATTACTTATGGGAAATAAATTCATTTATTCATTTATTCATTTATTCATTTATTCAATGTCAGATTTGGAAGCAATCTTTAGACGGTGACATTTCCCAATGTACTGTAGTATGATTCTTAAATATATTTGAATTTTTTAGTCACCTCCCAATTCTCGGAGGTTCAACATTTTGAAAACTACTCTTTTTTAAGCAGATTCTCATATCAATGAAGATTGCCGAAAACTGATTTCAAATATCTAAAATTTAAAAAAAGTTAAAAGAGGAGTTCAATTTACTTTTCGATCACCATACAAGTGTTTTGATTTTTATTTATTAAGTAAATTTTTTTTAGAACTAAGACCATTAAAATTAGGTTTTACACAACTTAGTGTAACATTTGTGTAAAACCTAATTTTAATGGTTGTGTAAATTTTAACTTAACAGTTGTGTTAAACCTAATTTTAATGATCTTAATTCTCAAAAAATTTTTCTAAATAGCATTAACCTTATCACCTGCTCCTCATGGAGGTAAAAAATTTTAAAACTACCCTTTATTAATAGTTTTATTCAGGTAATATTCAGGAAGATCAATGATAATTGATTTGAAATGTCAAAAACGATCAAAAAAATTAAGGGGGGAGGATACAACTTACTTTTAATTTTCCGTATATTTTGGTGCTGCCATTTTTCAAAAATGTGATCCAATTTCAGTTTTTTTAAATGCATTTTATTCTTGTCTTACCTAGACCTTTAAGTGCTAGACCTGACCATGAGTGCTATTTAATCATTTTTAGATACCTCACTCCCTCTGATGTAGCCTTTTTTTTACCTCCACTACCCTTTTTAGATACCTCCACTACCCTTATTGATGTAGCCCGTCATATCCAGGAATTGCTGGAAACTGATTTCAGTCATCTAAAATGGCAAAAATGTTAGAGGGCTGTGCAACTTCCTTTTCCATTGTCCTATATAAAACCATTTAAGAGAAAATATTTTATATTAAATGAATTAAGCGTAATGAGTACAGATTAAATTAGTATCATTTAGAATACTGTACCTTTAAATTCAATTTTGAATTCATGGTTAAGCTCACATATTTTCTGATTATTTTTATTTGTGTAAACATTAAAAGCCATCCATTATTTTCTTTTTGTTTATTTTACAATTTCTGGACGGTTTTTATTTAATTTTTATTACTATTTCAAAGAAACTTGATATTTGTGTGTAGAAAATAAATTTTAAATCTCTTACATTAATTATGTTCAGGTTAAAAACTTATGTTTTTTAAATTATGACTGTACAAAGTTTGTGCACTAAATTTATTTTATATTATACATAATTACAGAGTACCTCTGTGCTCTTTTACTGAGGGATTAGCCAGCATAAACAGAATCAGTGAGGCAGGTCTTGGATTTAGCTGCCATCCAAATGGCTCAATGGATTGGATTTAGCTTTGTGGCAGGAGATAACTTTTATTTTATATACTGCATGACTTTTGGATCTTAATCTAAATATATATCACAGCTTTATACAAAATTATTAATGGTAGCTGACAAAAATCCATACGATATATGTATATTTTATATATTAAAGCAATGCGAGTCGTAGATTCAGCCAAAATTACCTTTGATAATTAGACCTAAGCTTTAATTTATATAAAACTTCTGTCACTATTTATCAGTCAGTAGGGAACAGTTTAGTTGCATAAACAATAAACTCATCTAATAGCAAGTCGACATCAACAGTTTCATTTAACTTCAGTAGTAGGCATAAAATTAGGCATAGAATTCAAGAACCCTGAGTTTCTGGCTGACTCATCAGGACTGAATCGCAACGATACTGTTACTTCAGGAAATGCATTTCTTTCTTCAAGTATACAAAGAGCAATGAAGAGGCATGACCTTGTTGATACTTTCTTCACATCCCAAGGCTGAAGACGTGACCTCCATCTGTTCTTCCTTGTGTCGTTGTCTCTATCTTTGTTTATTGGTGTTGGGATCAGTTCCAACAAATTTGTTGATGCCATTTCAGCTTCCATGTGTACACTTTGCCCTCAATTTTGCTAGAATTGCTATTTTTGTGCACAGTAAAGAGTGCCAAGACTAATAATAACACATGTAAATTTTTATAAGTGGCTTCGTTTATAAAACATTGGGTGTAAGTGATGTTTACCTAAAGAATTAAATGTTTACTCTTGCAGTATTTTATTTGAACTGTTTGGAAACATTCTGGGTCCTATTTTCCTCTGGCCTAGTTTATAACTGTAGTGCTCAATATTTCATATATATATATATATATATATATGGCAGCTTAAATAAAAACCTTATAGCAATATTTAACAATTTAACAACCAACTGCTGAGTCTAAATCTCTTCCATTTAGTTGATGCTTGGTTAAATTACTATAGAGATTTTCATGAACTGATAGTCATATAGTTCAAATATCAGTCCGAGTTTGTAAATTGTACCTATGAGGCCATCTAAAAAATTGTTGAAAATGTCAGTTGTTATGACTTCAAAACCTTATATAAATGTGTTTAGGGTGATAATTTAATACCAAGCAAAAATTAATATTTCAAATTTAGGCATATTATTAGAATTTTTGTACTTTGTCTTTAGTTAATTTTAATTTTCTAAGCTCTAAGATATTTTATAATGAAGATGTTCACAGCCACAGATTGGGGGCTTGATTCCGGTTTGTGCTGAAATTTTTCATGAAACTTCATCAGAGAGTTAAGAGGATTGGTGTTTCTATTTTAGTTTCACAACTGAACACATGTGTTTTGCAACTTTTTATTTGTAGCCAGAGAAGGAGACATATTTTTTTATTGGTATTTTATGTATTGGTATAATTGTTTAAAGCTATGATGTACAATTAAAGGAGAAAAACAATTGTTATTAGATTTTTCGTAGGCCTCTTAGTTTCTTAGCAAACAACCATGAAACTCAAAAGTACACATAATTTATGCGTCAACAGTGGGCCAAAATATTACATATTTTACAATAATAATATAATAATTTGTATGTCCTTCAATACATAACAATTTATTTACAAAAAGAAAACTTAGGACTATTCACTTGACATTTTCATTAGTATTTATTTCCAAAATACAAAACAAAATATGTTAATTTTAAATACACTGTATATTTATTATTCAAGAATAAATATAATAAACATCTCAATTCCGTCCATATTTTTATTATTTTTCTAAGCCATGCTCTCTGCCAGTGCCTTTAGTCATCTAAAAATTGTGTGAACTGATCAAAGAACAATAATTCAGACATTACTATGACTTTAAATTTAAAAATGATATTTTCATACAATACAGTTTACCTCTTGTTCGGCTTCTTTTAGTTCGGCTACTGGATGGTTCAGTTAAGTTATGACTTATGTGCGCAGCCGATCCGAGCATGGTGATAGGTCGTATCATTTGCTTGCGCACTTAGCTTAGGCCTTCTTAAATTTTTTTAAGAGTAGAATTACACTGACGCCCCTTAAAACAACTATCGTACATGTTTCCTTAGTTACAATATTTATATAGTTAAAAAATTTTGATTTTATTAACTTCACTTCAGCCAAGTAGACTTCATTATAGGTTCTGTGTTTTGTGCCTCAGGTTTGGGATGCTGTAAGCGGGGAGGAACTCCACAGTTTCCAACACAACCACATCGTCAAGAGTGTCAGCTTCTCGTCAGACGGAAATTTGTTTGCAACGGCAAGCAATGAGAAAATCGTTCGACTGTTTGACCTCAATAAACCTGATGCAGGTCTGTAGCAACTACCAACAGATTGCTAATTTAAAATTAGAAGAAAACATTTGTCAATTCGTCTTCTTTTTTTCGATTGACCAATTTTGAGTTAGTACGATAAGTAAATTATTCATTTATGTTCATTGCCTTTTTACCTCTTTTCGTTTCTCCAATATTCTTTTAATTGTAACCGTTTTCAAGGCATTTTTCTAGTGTTGAGTTTATGTTTTTCTTGGGACCTCAAATGTTGTTCTTTTAGCTTGCTTCAAAAATTATTTCACTCTAATAATTCTCTCGTAATATTTACTTTAGTAAGTCTTCTTGAACATTCTTTATCAATTGCCTTTTGTTTTTCTGTAAATCTCTTATTCTCCATCCTAAAGATCTGTGCATAGAATTATTCTTCTGTTCCTTACATCATCTGACAGATTATTTATCTATATTTTATATACTTTATTATTTGAATTTAATTTTATTTTATTATTTCATAAATATTTTCGCTTTTTATTTTCTTCAGATTTATTTTACTGTTTAAATTTCAGTAAATATGTTATGTAATTCAGTACATAATAGTGGCATAATTCTATAATTCATACAGCAAAGTCTCAAAGCTTGATATAATTGTTGAGCTTTTGAAGACTACTTACAAAGGCGTGTGGACATGTTCTGGCAGCTTTACATGTGTATTCGTTTTGGCCTAATTTACATGTTTATTGAACTGAGCGCCTATTATTATTCCATGTTAAACTTAGTCATATGTTTTAAATTTGTAATTACTTATAGTTATCCAAGAATTTTTTATAAAATGCTTGTAAACTTGAGTTTAAATCTATAGTACTTTGTAGTTTATTTACAATTATTAATTATGTTTACAAATAATTGTTTTACCATCTATCATGACAATATATAAGATATTAAGACTATTCATTGAAAAATACAAGTAAAAGGCTCTTGATATCTGAAATTGCACTGCTAAAATAGTTTTGATAATGCTTGCATGCAATTTAATCCATGATAAGGCTAGATATTTATAAGGTCAAGTGAAGAAAGCAAGGCGTGTGTTGTGATAAGAAATGCTTTATAATGTAAGTGCACACATGTAAGATAATTATCAGATAGTTGCAATCTTAGACCAACTTGCTTTAAGGACACTAATTAATTAGTTGTATCGTTAATGCTTATTTATTATTTATTTACCAACAAGACACTACTAATAATAGAAATATGGGTGAAAATGATATGCGAATAAGTGTAATGAGTACATAAGTCGGGTGGTTGGTGATGTAGGGAGAATATGGAGAAAAGTTAGAAATTCTTAATTTTAGCCAGGAAAGTGCAACATTTTACCATTGGTGTTATGTTAATCTAAATTTGTTAGTTAAGTTAAATGGGTTTACCAAATTAGGCTAAACTAATTTCATATTGTAATTATATTTTTTATTCACTAATAATTCAGGATTATTTTTAATTCTGAATAGGGATAGGTATTCAATTTTATATTTTTTAAATTGGTACAAACATGCATCCATTTTTTGACATTTCAGTTTATTATGTAATATTACATAGTATATTAAATATATGAAAATAATTGTAGGACATAAATAATGAACCTGCAAGTGAAGGGCTATTGAGCCAAATTGAATTTAAAAAAAATTCAATAGTACTTGCAAATATTAGGAAATTCAAACACTTAGCTATGTTAACATTTTTAATTATGAATTTAAATAAAGAATTGGAAAAAGTCAGGTACTGTATTTTATATGGAGTTTAATAGATGGTACAAAGTACAAAGTAAAGTAGCTTATCCTCAGAAACTGTAAATAATTAGTTGTCCAATGACAAATAAGCTGGCAAAGGCTACCAAACAATTTCTTCCAATTTTTCTTTACTCTGAAATATTGAAAATTCTGTATACTTACTAACTGAATAACGGTTTGTCTGATATCCTCTTATACCCTTTAGCTAAAAGCCTTTGGAGAGGAAAACTAAAATTCATGTTCTATACAGTTTCAATAGCATACTTTGATAGGAACTTTCAATGTTACGTTATTACAATTTAAAATTGTTACAGTTGTTTTTTAATTGGATTTAACTGGCACATTCAGCCTGAGAAAAGACGTTTGCATACCCACATCACACGATAATCAATTTACACTCACCAAAAACTAACCTAAAACAGATTTCTTACAAAATTTAAAGCTTTTAATTTGAGTTATTTTGACGAGTGCTAAAAATTTGGAAGCAACTCAAAAAGTCAAAGTAAAAAAATCATCCTTACAATATGTGTATGCAAATATGTACAATAAGTGATGTCAAAAAGCAATAAAATAATTCATTTATTACCTTTGTTATGGACTTTTTGGAGATGATATATAATATTTATCTATATGCATAGTGTAAATAGATTTTTGGGTTTAATAACCTTTAAAATTAAATTTCTTAAATTTTTCTCATTTTTAAGTTTCCAGGAATTTTGTTTAGAAATAAACAATTATTTGTCAGAAAATTCTATACAAATAATGTGAAAATAAAACAATGTCAATTTGAGCATTTAAAAGTTCATCACTTGTTGTGACTAGTTCAGCAATCTTGATTGTGCCTAATACACTGATTGGTAACATATGGAATCAATCAAGTTGACACAAACTACTCATTAGTGGTAGAAGACAATATGTGTGATTGTTGCTGCCTAGCCGGAAGGCAGCCTGACCTTGGCAGTGGGCCCATGCTACAGTTAGCCATGTAGTCTAGTCTGTGGCCTCCACAGCTGGCTTCCTGACTGTTTACCTTCAGCCGAGGTCACCACAAGGACTTCTTTATCTTGTAACTGTCCACTGTCCCCCCCCCCCCCCCAGTTCTCATAATATTTATAATAATAGTAACATAAGCTCTAAATATCTAAATATTGTGATAAAAATATAATCATATTAGATAACCATTTATATAGAATAATTTTTCTGGGCAACAGCAACGGTCATGAAAGAAAAAAGTATTCTTACTTCAAGACAAATAAGAACAATGTGCAGAATTCCACAGATTAAATTGTTTAAAAAATTAAAAATCCTTACAGTAGCCTCTGTTTATATAATTGAATGCTGCAAGGTATGTTCATATAAATAAAATATAATATCATATGAAAAATATTTTAACACATTCACAACATAATACAGAAAATTGCTACCTGCTTGACATTCCAATTTGTAACTTAACATTTGTGAACAAAAAGGATTTAATTGTGCTATGTAATATAAGAACATTTATTATAAATATAATATGTATTAATTATAGACTTTTTAGATTGAATACTTTTATTCAAAACTATTATTTTCATATACATTATTTATAAGAATCAAACTTCAGCCTTATGTGGGTGTACACAAACTCAAACTTAAAAATGGATTCACTTAAAATTGTTTAACAACACACATTTTTGTACAAGAGTGTTTTTGTTTTTATATATTTAGTTCCTGAAATTGTTAACAAGAACCCCTGTTCTTCATTTCATGTGTTTCCTGGCTTTAAGTTACTTTATTAAAGATAAAATCAAGTAAACAGTCAACATTTATATTACCAATAACTAAAGTAAAAAATTTTTAATATAGTTTTTAAGTTGCCATAAAACAGTTAACCAGCTAAATTTAGTATATTTAGTTACAGTTTGATAGTTTATTTTTGTATACTGTTTCTATGTATAATGTTTCTTCTGTTTTAAAATAAAATGTCATTTAGTATTCTTTTGTTACTAAAATTAAATAAGAGGTAATTTTTATTGTTTATTAGCGAAGTACTTGCCCTTTGTACGGGATTTATGTTGATTTATGTTGTACTTATTGCATTCAGTAATACAAAACATGGATGAAATCAGTTAACTCTAAGTTGATTAAACGATTTTTAGTATGATAATGTTTATAAAAATGAATTATAAATATGATTTATAAACAATATTTACAGCTTTGTTTCCCTTTGTGAAAATGTACAGGTTCCTTCCGCTTGAAACACGTGAATGCAAAAGACCGTTGTGGTACCTAGAAAAGAAGACGGTAGGCATCACGCACATCTCCCATGACGTCTCATGGGCAAAATGGCAAAAATAAACAAAAAATACTGTTCTAATTTCTGTAGTTACAATTCCAGCTGATAAATGGTAAATAACTTTTTACTATTCAGCTGAATGTTTCTGTATAGTTGGTAGATTTAGCTACTAGTATTTAATAGAATAAACAAATCAGCCGATTTTGCCAATGTGAAGTCAAAGTCTACTGCGCAGCCTCATCGTGATACCTACCGCCTGTTCTAGTTACCGTGCATTGTAGTTAGGTTTGGTACGGTATTTACTTCAGAATTAAGTAAGTTGTTTGTATATTCCAACAGCTGATTAATGAAACTATTATAAACAATTGTCAAATTGATATTGCTGTAGGACTTGCATTGATAATTTTTTGAACCCCTGGAGCGGTGCCCTGATGGAATTTCAAAATAAAGGTAGGCCTATGTGTTAACCAGAGACCCTGAGAATGTCCGTGCTAAAATTCAGCTGAATGGGTCCAGTAGTTTTTCGTGATTGCGTAACACACACACATAGACAGACAGACATCATTAGATTTTTTTATAATCGTAAGATTGAATGACCTGACATGGAAAGTGCAAGCCATCTGCAACACCTTTACATCTTACATTGTTGCCTACTTGTTTGGTATTGTGAATTAGATTTTGACTAAACATAATTATGATCAAAATGTTCAGTATAATTTTGTCTTATTACTTTGAAATGTTGTGTGTTTTCTTCAGGTCCACAGAAGTTTACTGGCCACACGGGAGGTATGCGTCATGTGTTTTTCCTAAACAACGACACTAGACTTGTATCGTGTTCTGATGACCGCACTGTCAGAGTGTGGGACCGCAACTACTGTCAGGTATAAAAACTGTTTATTTATTTCACTTGATAATGGAATAAATCTTATTGTATTAATAAGAATAGCTTCTTAATAATTGCACATAAGAAGCTATTCGTCTTCTGATTTTGAGATTTTACTTAACCCTTTAGATGCAAATGATTGAAAATAAAGGTAAGAAATTAGTGATTGTAATCTTTATAACTGACAAATAGCATTTTTCCTCAGCACTAGATTGATGTTGAAACTACGTACCTGCACAAAGAAGAAAGAAAGAGAGGTCGCGTCTAATAGTCAGGTAAATGTGTGTCGAGTAGTTAGTTTTCCAGTTTACTATGAGAATGGTAGAGGTAACACATTGTCAGATCCTCGCTTTATTTCACCAAATCCGTAAGGATGAACATAATAACTATTATTACAGGTGTATAAAGATTTACAGTTGTTGTAAACTATTTATAAATGTACTGAGGTGTTCGCTGTTGTCATTAGAAAGTGACCTCTGTTTTTTGTCTCTGCGGTACCTTTGGTGTAAAACATGGCTTTTATGTAAAACTTCATTTAATTCTCATTGAACCATTAAATAAAGCCATTTGTTTTGAAATATGGATCTCTAAAAAAAATACTAATAAAAATCGTGTTTTTACAATATAGCATTAAAAGATTTCGTAGATATTCATTTACCTTGAGGTACGGACAGAAGGACTTGTGCAAGAGATAGAGAAAATGAAGCTCTTTCTTACCATATGGAGTACTGTACATTGTTTTGAGTCAAAATGCAAGTGTACAGTATTTTCCTTAGAAAACAACATAAAATAAACTTACAATGCTGCATCTACATTTCAAACATGTTTTGTTTGTTTTTATTTTTATATGCTTAAAAGAATTATTAGTGTTTGTAAATTTATTACCAAACAAGACAAGAGCAAATGCTGGAGGGTTCAGGAGGTTTGTCAGGAAAAGCAGACCTAACTGATTTGTAAGTCAGTTTCCAAAACAGAGACAATAAACTAAACAGAATTGAACTAAACATGAAATTTTCGTAATCATTTATTACGTTCGGTTTTGAAATAATTGTTCAAATTTAAACTAGAGAAACAGCAGTCATAATGCAGCATCGTGAATTTGAAGGGTTTCCGTTATGGCACTGATAGTGGATTACTGTTGTCTGTTCGTATTGTATGAATAATGTATTTACTAATATTTGTAACTTACATACATCAATTACTGACATTGCAGACTTGTTGCCAATGTCCATTTTCAAGTGTTCTTGCTAACACAGCACTGTTCAATGGAGTAGTTGTTATAATGTTTTTTTTTATATAATAATAATAATTTATTTTTCCAAAATATGCATTACACTTTATACATTACAATTAATTAAAAAAACCATTACTTATTAACAGACATATAAGACAAAGTTTAACTAATTTATTTTTAAGGCTTATTAATAATAACTTATGTTATATAAATATTGCAATGTTCTTCTTCACTCTTCATACTCTAATCCAATTATCAATTCATATAGGACTAACTGGAAATACGAGAGAAGAAATCAACCGTCTCATAATCTAATTTTTTTTTTTTTTTTTTTTTTTTTTTTTTTTTTTTTTTTTTTTTTTGGAAAAATAAATAATATGCACCTCAAAGGCTAGGCCTGTCTGAAGGTTGCAATCTTATTTAATTTACTTTTACCATTTAGAGCTCGTAGTACTTTTATGAATTTGATTCTTGAATAATCTAACAATAACGTGCATCAATTAATGAATATTTCTGAATTGACTTTTTATTCCTATTGCTTTATTTATTTTTAATATTTTAATTTATTATTTTTTTTATTTTTTTTATTTATTTATTTATTTATTTTTTATTAATTTGTTACTGTGGAATGTTCAAAAGGAAATCTACTTCCTCTAAACAAAGTAGCCATCTTTTCAGTCTTCTTGTAAATAGTTTTTTACTAGTTATATTTTTAATATCATCTGGCATTTTATTAAAAATTCTTGGCCCAACAAAGTTAAAAGTTTTCGTAAAAAAGGTTGAATTTGGTTTTGGTATATCTTTATTATTTACACTTCTAAGTTTAGATCTATGGTCTAAAACAAGACCATTCCCAGTTCTATTTCCGCTCTTAATAAAAAACATTTTCAAAACTTTAAAAACATACAGATTTTTAAGGGGTAGTATATTTAGGTCTTTGAATAATGGCATTGTGTGTTCATATCTGTCCTTACTCTTTATTAACCTTATAAATTTCTTTTGCATTAAAAAAATAGGTGTCAAGTTTGTTTGATAAGTCCCTCCCCATACTGAAAGCGCATATTCTAGTCTGCTGTGGACTAGAGAGTTGTATATCATCCTAAGAACTACTTCTGGACACAATGTTTTCAAGAAATAAAATACGCGAAGTACATTGTTCAATTTCTTTTTCAATACATTTATATGAGTTTTCCAAGTTAAATCTTGTTCTATAGTTACACCCAAATACTTCACATATTTTGCATTTTCAATAACAACACAATTATCTTGACATTCTGTATTTCTGTTCAAACAATTTATACATCTATATTTTATAGGTATTTGAAAAATATTATCCCCTCTCAGACTAAAATTAATATAATTTGATTTCTCTGCACTTAGTTGCATTTTATGTACCACGAACCACCACTTAAGTGCACTTAGATCTTCTACTATTGCTTCTCTAACTTCCTGCCATGTGTTTCCTAAGTAACAAAGTGATGTGTCATCTGCAAAAGAAGATAACTTACCCCTAAATTTCCCTTGACATAAATTATTTATATATATTATGAACAGGATTGCACCCAAGACTGATCCCTGGGGGATTCCATATTTTACTATCCCTGCTTCACTCAGAGTGTCCCCTACTCGTACATATTGTTTTCTCTTAGATAAATAAGAACAAAACCATTTATTTGCTAATCCTCTAACACCTGCTTTCATTAGAATGTTCAATAAAATTTCATGATCAACACTATCAAATGCTTTACTAATATCCAAAAATAAGCCAGTTACACACATGCCACTATTTACACCATCTGCTACTATTGACACCAATTTTGAAACTGCATCTTCTGTACTTCTGCCAGTTCTAAAACCAAACTGGTTTTCACTTATAATGAACAGTTATAATATATCTAATTGTGATTGTTGTGTATAGGAGGTGATGAAACTAGAATTCAAACATTCGCCCACCAGCTTAGAAGTGTCTCGCGATGGCTCCATCCTCACCGTCTCACACGGCAACACAGTGTCTTTCCTCAACTCCCAGACGTAAGTTGCCTTTAATACAAATTTTGAGATTTAGCTTTCCATACACAAAGAACACTGATTTGTTCTTTTAATGACACATCAAAACCAAAATTCCAGAACAGATTTTCCTCTTCTCCTGAAGACCGATGTTTGGTTTTGAGGAATTAACGTGTTGTTTGCAGGTCACTCGAACGCAAGGGGCTTAGCTTCGGCGCATGGTGCGAACTCACTCCTGTGTCCCGCACTCAATTTGTTAACAGAAAGACCATGTTAATATAGTATTGATGCTGTTGTAGTGGTGTTTGAATCAGCAGCAGGTGTATTAGGTAAATGGGGAGTGTGTTATTTCATATGCACACGTAGTGCAATTATACTCCCAAGTATTGTACACTGTCATAAAGACCATGTTAATATAGTATTGATGCTGTTGTAGTGGTGTTTGAATCAGCAGCAGGTGTATTAGGTAAATGGGGAGTGTGTTGTTTCATATGCACACGTAGTGCAATTATACTCCCAAGTATTGTACACTGTCATAAAGACCATGTTAATATAGTATTGATGCTGTTGTAGTGGTGTTTGAATCAGCAGCAAGTGTATTAGGTAAATGGGGAGTGTGTTGTTTCATATGCACACGTAGTGCAATTATACTCCCAAGTATTGTATACTGTCATAAAGACCATGTTCATATAGTATTGATGCTGTTGTAGTGGTGTTTGAATCAGCAGCAGGTGTATTAGGTAAATGGGGAGTGTGTTGTTTCATATGCACACGTAGTGCAATTATACTCCCAAGTATTGTACACTGTCATAAAGACCATGTTCATATAGTATTGATGCTGTTGTAGTGGTGTTTGAATCAGCAGCAGGTGTATTAGGTAAATGGGGAGTGTGTTGTTTCATATGCACACGTAGTGCAATTATACTCCCAAGTATTGTACACTGTCATAAAGACCATGTTCATATAGTATTGATGCTGTTGTAGTGGTGTTTGAATCAGCAGCAGGTGTATTAGGTAAATGGGGAGTGTGTTGTTTCATATGCACACGTAGTGCAATTATACTCCCAAGTATTGTACACTGTCATAAAGACCATGTTAATATAGTATTGATGCTGTTGTAGTGGTGTTTGAATCAGCAGCAGGTGTATTAGGTAAATGGGGAGTGTGTTGTTTCATATGCACACGTAGTGCAATTATACTCCCAAGTATTGTATACTGTCATAAAGACCATGTTCATATAGTATTGATGCTGTTGTAGTGGTGTTTGAATCAGCAGCAGGTGTATTAGGTAAATGGGGAGTGTGTTGTTTCATATGCACACGTAGTGCAATTATACTCCCAAGTATTGTACACTGTCATAAAGACCATGTTCATATAGTATTGATGCTGTTGTAATGGTGTTTGAATCAGCAGCAGGTGTATTAGGTAAATGGGGAGTGTGTTGTTTCATATGCACACGTAGTGCAATTATACTCCCAAGTATTGTACACTGTCATAAAGACCATGTTCATATAGTATTGATGCTGTTGTAGTGGTGTTTGAATCAGCAGCAGGTGTATTAGGTAAATGGGGAGTGTGTTGTTTCATATGCACACGTAGTGCAATTATACTCCCAAGTATTGTACACTGTCATAAAGACCATGTTAATATAGTATTGATGCTGTTGTAGTGGTGTTTGAATCAGCAGCAGGTGTATTAGGTAAATGGGGAGTGTGTTGTTTCATATGCACACGTAGTGCAATTATACTCCCAAGTATTGTACACTGTCATAAAGACCATGTTAATATAGTATTGATGCTGTTGTAGTGGTGTTTGAATCAGCAGCAGGTGTATTAGGTAAATGGGGAGTGTGTTGTTTCATATGCACACGTAGTGCAATTATACTCCCAAGTATTGTACACTGTCATAAAGACCATGTTAATATAGTATTGATGCTGTTGTAGTGGTGTTTGAATCAGCAGCAGGTGTATTAGGTAAATGGGGAGTGTGTTGTTTCATATGCACACGTAGTGCATTTATACTCCCAAGTATTGTATACTGTCATAAAGACCATGTTCATGTAGTATTGATGCTGTTGTAGTGGTGTTTGAATCAGCAGCAGGTGTATTAGGTAAATGGGGAGTGTGTTGTTTCATATGCACACGTAGTGCAATTATACTCCCAAGTATTGTACACTGTCATAAAGACCATGTTCATATACTGTAGTATTGATGCTGTTGTAGTGGTGTTTGAATCAGCAGCAGGTGTATTAGGTAAATGGGGAGTGTGTTGTTTCATATGCACACGTAGTGCAATTATACTCCCAAGTATTGTACACTGTCATAAAGACCATGTTAATATAGTATTGATGCTGTTGTAGTGGTGTTTGAATCAGCAGCAGGTGTATTAGGTAAATGGGGAGTGTGTTGTTTCATATGCACACGTAGTGCAATTATACTCCCAAGTATTGTACACTGTCATAAAGACCATGTTAATATAGTATTGATGTTTGTTGTAGTGGTGTTTGAATCAGCAGCAGGTGTATTAGGTAAATGGGGAGTGTGTTGTTTCATATGCACACGTAGTGCAATTATACTCCAAGTATTGTATACTGTCATAAAGACCATGTTAATATAGTATTGATGTTTGTTGTAGTGGTGTTTGAATCAGCAGCAGGTGTATTAGGTAAATGGGGAGTGTGTTGTTTCATATGCACACGTAGTGCAGTTATACTCCCAAGTATTGTACACTGTCATAAAGCAGCTGTGTAAATAACACTGGTCTCAACATTGATCCTTGTGGACCATCAAAAGGAAGTTTAATATTATTAGTTAGTTGTGAAAAATATTTGGTTATTTCAGACTCACAACCTATAATAACTTCCAAACTACATAGAACAAGTTCCCCTAATTTTTCAAGCTAGTTAAAGATCATATCATCTTCCAAGCAGTCTAAAGCTATGAAAAAATCGTATTCATATTTTGTGACCAACCTTCCTCATTCTAAATTTCAGTAATGAATGTTGCATGATTGATAATCATATAGACGCTTATAGGAATCCATATTGTTGGGTGATCTGTAAATGAGTAGTGTTACAGTGTTTTTTAGTGTGTAAATTACAGCTATCTCTCTTTGTTAGTTTAGAAAGTTTCAGTAACGCCTTTAATGTGTTTCAGTCCTTGGATTTCATCCAGATTAGGTTATTTGAGAGAAAAATTCCCAGTGTTTTAAGTACATAAATTTACTATATAATTTAAGCATGGCACAAGTTGTCTACTCAAGTGTTTCAGAACCTTACTGATTTATGAGGATGTTAATGAACTAATTCCTTTCTGATTGATATGTATCAATCATTGATATGTATGAATCAATTGATATGTATCATCAAATTCTAATGATTCCTATGAGATGTAGATAAGCAAATGTCACGGTGAATTTAGAGTACTGTTAAGCCTTGTTCGCACTAGGCTAGTAATTTAGTCGAGTAGTGAGTAGTTTAGTAACTAAACATGTCCGAACACAAATAATTTAGTAGATTTGTTTAGTGATCAATTTAGTCAATGTATTTTATTCTATTCTCAACGGTTGAGTAGCTTCCCCCACCACACGCCACTAACTACTGGTTCATTGTCTGAACAGCTAGTTTTAGTCGAGTTCATTAGTTACCACAAGAGTGGCATTTTCCTGGAGCGAGGAAACAACTTTAAAGTTTAATAATAAATATTTTCAACATAGATGTATGTGGAATATTAAGTCAACAACTTACAAACACAAACAAATTAAGCAGTTTTATGCTTCTATTTTAATAAAATACATAAAGACAAAAATAAAATGTATTTAATAAACAAAAACAATCTGTTTTTTTTTTCTATTTACTCACAAATTTCTTCCTCCACTTCTTCAAAACTAGTAAGTGAAGTGATATTAGCTTTATCAGTTTGTTTATTTTGTTGGGTCGGAGAGCATTCATCTTGTATAATGATGCAGAGCTCACTACTTATGTACTTTACTCGACTGTAGTGCAAACAATTGTTGGGTAATAGCGAGCATTTTACCTACTAAAGTACTCTCCAATAGACTAAATTACTAGCCAAATATCAACAAGGCTTTAAAGAATTATGATAGTATTTAGTAATGCTCTTAAAGATTGTTCGCACTAGGCTAGTAATTTTTTCGAGTAGAGAGTACTTTAGTAGCTAAAATACTCGCTAATGCCAAAAATCGGTCACACTAGCAGCAGGTATAGTACACAAATAGTGAGTTCTGCATTATACAAGATGAACGCTCTCCGACTCGACAAAATAAACAAACTCATAAAGCTTATATCACTTGCTTTTTAGAATAGTTAGAGGAAGAAATTTGTATGATAAATTGAAAGAAACAGATTATTTATTTATTTTTTTATTAATGTTATTTTATATTTGTTTATATTGATATTTTATAAAAATAAAATTTTACACATTGCTTCATTTGTTTGTTTTTGTAAGTTGGTGACTTATTCCAGATACATTCATGTTGAATGTATTTATTAAGAAACTTTAAAGTTGTTTCCTCGCTTCAGCGAAACGCCATTCTTGTGGTAACTAATGAACTCGACTAAAACCAGCAGTTCGTACTGTTAAGACGATGAACCAGTAGTTAGTGGCGCGTGGTGGGGGAAGCTACTCGACCGTTGAGAATAGAATAAAATGGATTGACTCGACTAAATAATTCACTAAACAACTCTATGACATTTTTGTGTTCAGACATGATTAGTTACTAAACTACTTGACTAAATTACTAGCTTAGTGTGAACGAGGCTTATTAAGAGTGGTCTGCAGTAGTAGTAGTAAAAACAGAATTTTTGTTAATTTACTACCACTGCTTTCTAAATATTCTTAAAAGGGCGAATTTAGCGTCACTTGACCCTTTCTTACAATAATGTTCACTACTATGTAAACAGGTGTCTACAGGTTGTTTTGGTTTTTCCGTGATCTTATCACTGAAAAAATGAGCGCTGTTACAGGTTCATTTAGTCAGCTTTTTTTTGTATTTGGAAACGTTTTCATTAATTTTATTTTAGAGTTATTTGTCCAAAAGTGTTAGTTTTCATGTCCGAATGTACGACTTGCCAGATAGGTTTTGACACGGCTGATCTGCAGATAACACGAATACGTGTGATAAGCCATATAATGCTAAAAGCTTACCACTCAAAGCTGGATGGAATCACTTACCTTTCTTTACTTTTACAGTCAAATTTTTGTTAATTGATCTTAGTTAATGAAAATTACTTTTCAAGAAAGGCTTTAAAAATCATGATCCAAATTTGACAAATTCATTAAGTCATATTGTTAAATTTGTTGGAAATTTCCAACGCTTCAAGTGTTTTTAAAACTAACACAACGTTTCGACAGGTACATATAACTCCTGTCATCTTCAGGTGATACTTACTACCTTATTCTACAAATAAAACTATCTAATATTCTAACTATTTGATCTAACTATAGTTAGAATTGCACTTTAGGTATTAAAGAAATCTTGTAATGCTAAACATTGACAGATCGCCAAACAACTGGGATTCTTCTTAGTGCAATCTACAAATATGACTATCATAAATCTAGAACATGAGAATTGCTGAAATATATAATCAGGAAGATTTAAGTAAGATGTTCTGAAAGTTTTTGACTGCGTGGAACCCAATATGGTCCTCAACATGTTTGAAAAATCAGGGAACCACTCAAAGTAATTAGGAAGTAATTTTAGAGACTGAAAAAACAAGAAATTTTTTTTCAAATAGTAAGAGTAAACATCATTTTGTTATTCTACTAGGATCAATGCCAGTGTTATTTTCTCTGTCGCCTGGTTGATAAGCTGCAGTACTTGGAATCTTGAGTGTAATTTAAAAGAATGAGATATACTTTCTCAATCTTTTCATCTGGTTAAACTTTGATATATTTTAGTCTTTATATCAAATAAATAACAGGTTATTTTATTGATGTTGCAACCCTTCTTTTGTATTCTTTAAAATGCAATTTTTTTTATGTTCGTGTATGTTTTCTATAACGGAAAACTACATTTTTCTGCTACAAAATGTTTAATCCTTTGCCACTACCATGATTTGAAGTCATCTTAAGCCGATGGTCCAATAAGTTAAAAAAAAAAAAAAAAAAAAAAAAAAAGGCTTGTCTAAGCAGGCAATGGGAACTAACTAATTTTTATTTCACATCCCTCCCCACTAGAAGCTATACAGATTTTTATTTATTTCCTTCACCATCACCAAAAATCATTTTAAATTATCATAATTTAGTGATTTTCAATTAAATTCCAATTATTTAAATTTAAGTGAATCAACCAGCCTTTATTGATTTTATCAGTCGGTTGAGCAAAACATTGCATAATAGTGTGCATGGGAGTGACTTACCATGCGATCAGTCCACGTTATCCCGATATGACTCACAATTATTACCCCACTGCTCCCATGGTTCGGAAGTCGCTTTAAGCTGTTGGTCCCCAGGTTAAACGTTTGAGAGGGCTTATCAGCCCTAACTTTGCTCGGTAAAAGAAGACATACTATTTTATGCTGGGCATAGATGTCACAAAAATCCCTGAAAAGCCCACATTTTGATTAGAAGTCAAGGAAAGGCTGGAATATGAAAGTCGAGGACACTGTTACATTTATAAAGGATATGATATTACAGGCCCCAATGTTACTAATGAGGACAGATACATGGCTGTAACACTATATAACTGAGCTACTATTTGTAACAATGCCATTGATAGTCAATGATGCAATCCCTGTGACAACACGAAAATTCCCCCACTCGTTAACATGACGAAAATGTACTCTCCGGAACAGTCGGCTGCAAGCCACCTGAAATATGGCCTTGGCCCAGATGCAGCCGTCAGTTGGATAGAACTGAAATTGAATTGAAAAGAGATTTATTCATAAAAGTACAAATATTAACTCTTTTAGTGCTATGCTGCCTGGTCTATGGATATACCCAAAAGTGCTAAGCAGTTTTGTGCGAAAATGTAGAGCTCATAGATTCGTTATTTGTTGTCATATCTTTATACTTTTTGTTTTGTAATGTAACAAAATAATAGAGAACAGCCCCATGACAAGAAAATACATACAAAAGTATTTTTTATTTATTAAAAAAATAAATAAGTTTGTTTTTATTTTTGTATCTATGAATAAAAAAGAGTAGGTACCTGAATATTTTGTTATATTTTCTTTAACTGTTCCACTGAAAAGAGCATATAATTAAGAAAAAATGTCATATATTTTCAATTAATTTTTATAAAAATATTCTCCTCACAAACATTTGTTGAGAACTTGACATTTGAAACATGTGTTTTGTACAAACAAGCAATAACTATTCAATCATATCTATATGACATTGCCCTGTTTTATTTCTATAAAACCATTATTATAATAACAGATTATTACAGTAAATGAGGTATTTTGGTTTTGAAGCATCAGCTCTTCATCAATAACATTGCATAGCAAGGAATCGTTCACGGCAAAGTTTTTATTAGCTATGCTAAAAAAAATTAATTTATTATAAATATGGAACACAAAAGTTAAAAATGAACATTTTATAACACTAACTATTTATATGTACAATGCATTACTGTTGAGTATAAAATACAACTGAACTGCATATATTGTATATATATATATATATATATATATATACAATATATGTATATAAGAGAAGAAGATATATTGGTAGATGGAAGTATACTAAAAAAGGTAGATGATTTCAAATACCTTGGAACGATGGTGTCAAGTGATGGAAGAATGGAACAGGAAATAAATGCCAGATTAGGAATGGGAGCGGGATTCTTCCGGACGGTGAAACACCTAGTATGGGACAAAGAGGTACCAAGGAGGGCCAAGGTAATGATGTTCAAGAATTACTATAGGCCTATAATTACTTATGCGGCAGAGACATGGCGGATGTCAGAAAGGGAGTGGAGTAGAGTACAGGCAGGGGAAATGAGGTTCTTGAGAGCAATAAAGGGAAGAACTCGAAGAGATAGAATTAGGAATAGTGAGATAAGGAAGGATGTAGTGGAGGAGAGTATAAGAGAAAGAGTGGAACAAGCAAGGTTGAGGTGGTATGGTCACGTAAAAAGGATGAGTGTAGAGAGGTTGCCGAGGAAGATGGAGGAATGGGAAATGGAGGGAAGGAGGCCCAGAGGAAGACCACGAAGAAGATGGCTGGATGGAGTGAGGACAGACGTGGAAAAGAGAGGGAGTGTGTGGGGGGAAGTGGTGAGAGAGGAGATGTGGAGGGACAGGAGAAGATGGAGAGGCTTGGTGACAACCCAGACCCAGGATTGACTGGAACGGGACCGGATAAGTAAGTAAGTAAGTATATATATATATATATATATATATATATATATAAATTTCATCATCTTTTATTGTTTAAAAATGATGACAATTGGCTTAGAAATGGAACAATTAATGAAAATGTTACAGAAACTTGTCTGCTCTGAATAATATAATAAACACAGATACAATGTCATTCAACTTTTTCGCACCAACTATTTTCTTAATTTTTAAGATTATCGATGATTGTTTTTCAGACTTGAAGTCTTGAGAGAGGTGCCTGTAGCCACACAAGTTAACTCTGCCTCCCTGCACCCTGACCGAACCATCTTTGTCTGCGGTGGTGACGACCTCAAGATGTACAAGTTTGACTTCAATACTGGTGCAGAGATTGGTAGGTAGCATAATTCTATGTTCTAGATTAGAAGTTTAGAACAGTTGTTTTTTAACCATTTTAAATATTATACTGAGATTGATTTAGGAAGAAATACATAGAAAAATAATAATGCAGGAAGAAAATTGTGTCGTTTGTTTTTGGAAGGACTAAATAAACATTCTTATTAAAGAACTATCTGTTGTGACAGATAAACTTAATGTGAGGATAAATGACAAAGTTAAAGAAATCTCACATTTCATAAACTATAAGGCTCATCCCCTCAGATGTCAATGACAGTTTAAAAAAAATTGTATTAATAAGCTTGTTATCACACATTTTGAATCATGGTTTACTCACAGACAGTAACAAGGGTTTTCAACACTAGAATGAAGACAAACTTGTTTCTCAATAATACAGTAGCCAGGGGAGAAACTATGAAAAGAAACTATGTTGGAAAATAGTTGCCAGTGACACTCAAGCAACATCGAGCGTGGTTGTGCCTTGAATATGTGAGTGATCCTGTCCTTGCATGACTGTCTCAGAGTCACTGATTATGGTACAAATGTCACCGTGAAGCTATTGATTCCCAAAATAAAGTATCATAGAGGGCCTCTTAGCACTAACTTCTTCACCCGGCAAAAGAAGAACTCTGTAACTTTTTAGAAAAGTAGAAAGTAGTTGTATTTTTGAGATTTAAATAATAAACATTTCTTATAATTTTATTTGCAAATGGAACTTATATCCCAGATAGCCTTAATATTGGTTTTAAAAATAATTTATGTAACCATAAAATAATTTATCGCTGAATTATTACATTTTGTATTTTATTGTTATTATTGACACTATCAGCTATTAATAGGCTTGACACAGTATCTGTGGCTCTGTTTTTGGTAAGTATTATGCAATGCATGCATATTGACAATAAGATTATGTGTTGATTAAAATTTTATATCTTAACACTCTTTACTGCAGTACTTCATTTCTCTTATAGCTTTTCTCAGTTTATACAAAATGCATTCTGAAAATTCATTTTGTAATTTATTACAACGAGCATTGCCTCACGAAAAATAATCAAAGTGTAGTGTGTAAAAATTAGTGTCTATAGTAGAAATCAATTCGTAACCATGAATAACCACTGTTTGATTATTGTGACAGCCTGTTACAACTCTACTGTACGTTATCAAGTGACAACATAAACTGTGACAGTAGTTTAAACCACCAAATCCTGCCACTGTACAGTGCATAAAGTACAAACTGCCATTGGCTGGTGATGCTTAAGTTCAGGAAGTTATTATTATTTTTTTTTTTTTTTTTTTTTAACTACTAAGAAACCATAAATTTTTAATATTAGTGTATTGAGTTTTATAAAATTTCAAGGCCACTTCTCTGTGAAATTAATTCTGAAATTATTTAGTTTATAGGAAAATAGATTTCAGTAAAAAAATAAAAGAAAATGAAAGCAGCATACCTGGTAAACTTTAGATAGAAACACACAGCACAATAAAAGAAATATTTCACTAACTATTTCTGTTTTTGTATAATGTTTGAGTTTTATCTTCAGTTTACCATTCATGCTGCTTTCCATTTCCTATCATTTTGTACAGAAATTCAAGGCCTATTGCCCTAAAACTAACCTGTCATTGAAGATTTAGCCATTATGATGCCATAAACTTGTTAAAATGACAAGAAAATTTTAAGGAAAGTGCACATCCATTTTTGGAATGTCGTGACATTTAGGTCTGATTGGTTTTCAGCCATAAAGTAATTTAATTATTAGCCTTGAGTGTCCTTTCACATTAAAAGGTGGATCAATTAAAAGGTGGATGTGTGGACAGCCTGTGTTATTTGGTAAAATAACTATGAAAAAGAGCTTCTTTTCTGTGTGATGTTAATTTATTTTCTTAAAGAACTAGCACCTAATAAGCTTAGTTACATTCTGTTTTATTAAATTAACAGATATATAAAATTTAGAAAGATTTCAATTTGATTAAAATCAAAGGCCAGGATAACGTGGAATGAATCATCATGTTTTTTTACAAATGAGGTCGTCAGCTTTTTGTCTCAGGGATGCAGGTTTACTGTCAACACGGTCATCAGACTAGAAGTTTTTTTTACCATACAGTCCTTAGATTTTTCAATGTTAATATTTTGAAATATTTTTCATGTCTTATTTAAAATTGAATTTGCACGTCCTATGTCAATTATTTTTATATAGTATTAAACTACCATATTTCCTTTTAAAGTGCTATTGAAGTAAAATATTACAGCAAGTTCAAACAATTCAAAACACCTGTGTCCTCACAATAGTTGTCAACCTATAAATGATTAATGTGGATCTATGACTAGATGAATCAGAAGGGCGATGCTTTTTTCTGTGAGGGTGGGAACTCAGCCTCTTCGTCTGCTCTTCGTTGTGTTAGCCCATTTTACCCTATTGTATGTAAAACTGAAAATGGCATACTCAAGATTCTTTCACAATTGATTGTGTTGATAGAATAGGAGAGTGTAAGGCAGTAGAACAAGGGTAGTGAGAAGAAGTAGTGATAACAAAGGTGCTAGTAATAGATTTTAAAGGTAAATAGACCATCTTGCCACCTCTCTTCAACAGAAGTCGATTTTCTGTATTGCCATGATAATCAAAACAGGATAATTTGTCTGTGCAGAGTCTTTCAAGGGACATTTTGGGCCCGTGCATTGTGTCCGCTTCTCACCAGATGGAGAACTCTACGCGAGCGGTTCAGAGGATGGAACACTGCGGCTATGGCAGACGACAGTTGGCAAGACGTATGGTCTGTGGAAGTGTGTCGAGGGTGTACCACCTCAGGAGATGAACAACTCCATCCCTGAAGTTGTTGCCAACTGATTCAAGGCTGCTCAAATCTACAACACTACTACATTCTTTCTAAATTTTGTAAAGCTTTATATACATTTTAGTCGTTGTTGTAGGTTGACGATATACTGTTAAAGTTTTCAAAAGTGTGAAAACTTGTGAGAGACTGTAATTTTGTAAAATACCAAAAATTTTTGCATTTTTTCACTTAAATTAAATATAAAAGACATAACAAATTGAAAATGTTATTAGCTGTAATTTTATTATTTGTATAGAAATATAGGATATTCTGTCAAATATGTGTTTAACAGTTGTATTTAAAAAGTTAACTAAAAATTTTGATTTGTTTCAAAATTGATTTAACTTTTTTTGTCAGTAATAGCGCCCCAGATTTGGACACAATGTAAAAATTACGTCTCTAATGTCAATTTAAATAAAGCATATAAAATACAGAAATATAGCATTTAAAGATATGGTATACAATCACATTCCATAATGCAGGATGGTCATAAAGTCTCTATATCAATTATTATTAAAGTTAAACAAATAATATGTAAAATATTGTGTAATTGCTGTTTTGTTTAATTTGACTTTATATTTCACTAACAAAAACATGTTCCTTTGTTGGACTTTAAGGCCATTTTGTATATGTTTATAGAATTGCAATTCTGTAGTTGTTTTTAATCTTAAAAACGAAGTATCAATTTTGATTCATATTATAACATTATAATTCCACGAATGTTCCAACATTGATTCCACAAATTAGTCAAAACGAAAATGTTTTATGAATTAAAGTTGTATTCTGATCGCTAATGATGTAGGAATTTCCTTATAATTTTACATTTTAAGTATGTATTATCGTAAAAATAAATGAAACGGAATCCTCATGTGCCTGTAGACTTAATTATTTACTAATTTTCATCAATCAGTTTTATTTATTTATTTATTGCCATTCCTTCATCATATTTATTGTTACGTCTATTTCAACAACCACCTGTTATGATCTGATTGTAGATCTCACAGATGTAATGTTTTGCCCTGGATCTGAGTATTGAAGAGGTCTTGTGTGACGGTCAGTAGACGGGGTAGATACTCAGCCAGAAATTGCTCAGAATCTGAGAGATTTTTTGGCTTTGTTTGACCGATTGTGGGTACTAGTTATTTACTTGTTCACCAAGAAATTGGTTTGTTAATGTAAAGAGAAATAAAGTTTTGTTTGATTTCTAGTTGTGTTTATGTCAATATTCCCAGACAATGTGTATTCTCTGTATGGTTCTTGACTTTTATTTTGTTATTATATTTGATTTTTTTTATATGGTAGTGTTTGAGTCACAGTACAAGAACATCACCAGAGTTATCACCCAAAGTTTTATCTAGCTTCGAATTAGATGAAAACTTAAATTAATTGTAATAATACAAAGACTAACTTTAGCATATGTTATGTCTTAGAAGATTTTAAATAATGTGTTGGAGCATTTTGTTCTCTTTAAGAATTATGATTATATTTCACTTGTGTTCAACAAGTTGACAATCTAATTTCATTTCCAAAAGTCTATAATAAAAATTGACTAAATTTAGTAGTCAATAGGTTTATTATTTTTACTATTACAAAACACATATTTCGTGGAGGAAATTTAATATTATGTACATTTCTTTTAAAACTTTGGAGCATTGTGGTTATGTCATGTAACCACCATTTCTGTAAGTTATTACTCCTTACTGCACAGTGGTTCAGGCTTAAAAACAATTTTAATATGTGACTGTGAGCGATACCTATTGGAAACTGCACAAGTTAGCTTGTCAATCAGTCTGCAAACACAACAAGACAAGATTCTGTCCATCACTGCACAGAGAGTGTAAGTCTTCACGTCACAATCCAAGTTTCTTCATTTCTAAGCCGAAGTTACTGCTTCAAGGTTAGTTTAGTCCTATTATTTACATAAATTAATCCTAATTTTCAATATTTCTTACCTGCTTTTTGTATTAGAATCTAAGATTTAGTCTATACATTCACGTGGTTTCACTGTGTAACCACTATGCATGAAGGTACTGTGCCAGGTGGTTTCACTCAGAAACCACTATGCAAGTTAGTAGCAAGAAATTTAAATATAACAATAGAGATATATGTTGATGTATCAATTTATAGTAAAGTTTATTTTTTTCAGACATGAGTGCAAGCGTCATGAAGAAGAAAAAGACATTACAACCTAGCTGGCAGAGACGGATGAAGTTCTTTACTAGTTTTACCTAGTCTATAAACACATAGTGGTTAGAAATTGTAACCACCAAATTCACATATTGAAGAGGTTTTGTGTGACGATCAGTAGATACTCAGCCAGAAATTGCCCAGAATGTGTGATTTTCGGGTTTTGACCGATTGAGGGTACTAGTTATTTACTTGTTCGCTAGTAAATAGAATGGAAATAAAGTTTTGTTTGATTTGTAGCTGTGTTTATGTCAATATTCCCATACAGACTGTATTCTCTCTAATATGGTTCTTTTATTTTGTTATTAGATTTGACTTTTTTTTACAGGGTTTGAAGTGTTTGAGTCACAACACAAGCACATCACTAAAGTTATCCTCAAGGTTCTATCTTGGATCCAACATTATTTTTATCTATATTGATAACCTACCTTCAGTATTACTATTCGATATGCTGACAATTACTCAGTTATATTTAAGGAGCCTGATGTGTCATCACTTCAAATTAAAATCACCACATCAACGTTAAAATTAGATCACTTGTTAATGTACATGACCTAGAACTAATGTTCTCTAAACAGAAATGATCCAATTCAATACTCACCAAGATAACAATGTACTACACATTTTTTTTAAAGTGCTCTATAAAATTTTTTCTTCGTATTAGATGAAAACTCAAATTGTAATGTACAAATAACACAAGGACTAAATTCAACATATGTATGTCCTGAAGATTTTAAATAATGTGTTAGAGCTTTTTGTTCTTTTCAAGAACTTGTGATTATTTTATTTTATTTTTTTTTTTTTTTGTGAATGCTACATAACAGCAATGCCAATTACAATGTAGCATTAATTATTATACATCTAACAATACATGCAGCAGAGTAAGAATTCTTGATAAAGTTCTTCGATCAGTCCAGCACAAAACATTTCCAATTTAAACCATAATACACGAACCATAAGACAATTATAAACATACATATATATATAAACAATATAACTTAGGCTATAAAAAAGATATACACTAAATACGCTTAACATACAAATGAGGATTATATTTGACTTCCGTTCACACAAGCTGTCAATCTAATTTTATTTCCTAATAGTCTATAATAGAAATCGACTAAATTTAATGGTCAATAGGTTTATTACTACCATTACAAAGTACAATTTTTCTTGGAGTAAATTTAATATAAATTAATAATAACTAAGTTATCAAAAACTTGTATAGATCATATTTTCATCAGAATAAATATAAAAGTGATGTATTAGATAAAAGTATTACAGACCACTGTATACAGGTCTGTCAAACTTGAATATTGATAAAAATTTACCTGAAAAATCTATTATTGATTTTGACTCATTTAAATACAAACTATGAAATGTAAATTGGGATGAATTTTATTTACAAACCCATGTTAATTTATGTTACTATAAATTGCATGATATATTAACTGGTTTTATCATTAGCTGTAGTAAAAAAAGTCAATAGTAGGCGTAAATTAATGAAAGCTAAATCTTTGAGTCCATGGATAACATAAAATATTTTGAATAAATTTAACAGGAGGAAGAAATTATATAGAATTTGTAAAAGAAGACCTTATGACATCACTTTAAAAAAAACTATTTTAATAAATTTTGTTCAGATCTAAACATCCAAATTGCTTACTCTAAAAATAATTATAATGCAAAGAAAATTGACAGTTGTAATGGAAATGTATCACAGCAGTAGAAAATAATTAATAGTCTGAAGGGAGAAGCCACAAACAAAAACGTAGTAAGAATTGAGTTACAAGACCCAAGTTATCGCTGAAGAGTTAAACAAATACCTTATCTCTGTACATTCTGACCGGCCTCACTCAGTCCCCACATTTAATATTCCACCTATTCCTACTTATTTTCAATCTTTCTATATAGAACCAAGTAATGTAGAAGAAATAAATCAAGCAATTATTGTGCATTTGCTGAAATTTATTATAGATGAAATCGCTCCAATACTAGAGTATTTCATTAATTTAAGTTTTAGTACAGGCATTTACCCTGAAATGTTGAAATTAAGTTTAGTCATACAAATATTAAAGAAAAATAATTCTTTTCATTTAGATAACATTAGACATATATCTTGCTTTCTATTTTCTCTAAGCTATAGAAAAATAATTTTTAAGAGACTGCAAATGTATTTGAGTAATTTAAATTTCTTTAACGAACGTCAATTTGGTTTTATTAAAGGAAAATCTATAGAAGATGCATTATTATCCATAATAGAAAAAATGTTTAGTAATTATATTCAAGATTTAAATCTACAGGACCTTTTATTGATTTTAAAAAAGCGTTTGATTTGGTTGACCATGGCATCCTTCTAAACAATTTAGAATATGTTGGTGACTGCGGGTCGTAAGACTTCATCATTTTTGTAATATTTGATTATTGTATTGTTTTATTCCTAATAATTGTTGTCTTTTCAGGTTAAAATGTAATTTTAATAGTAGTCTCAGTCCTTCCAAGGCATATATATCATTTTTTGCGCATGTTGAATGTTATTTTAAATTAATAGTGTTTTTCAGGTACCATATATTTATGATTAGTTAATGTAATATTATTTCAGTCTGATTTGAATATTAATTTTAATTGTGTTTTGACATTTTTCGTTGATATTGTGACCTTGACAGCGCCTAATTGGTTATATTAATTTAACCCTGTTAATTTTTTGTTATATTTAGTAGAATTCCATTTTGTTGTACCCCATTCTAGGATCTAGGTTAAAATGTAGATAATTATTAAAGTAGATAAGTTATTAGTTTAAGAACGTAGTTTTATAACATGGTTGTGTAGATGTAATTTAGTTTTTAGCACTTGAAAAAGGTTTGGGTTTTACCAAATCGAAACGTCGTGATTGTTATGTTTCACATAATGATGGCAAATGTCTAACTACCTTTGTCTCCCTCATCTGATACTCCATCATTAACAAATTTCAAAAACAAAGTTAACAAATTTCAAAAACAAAGATGTTGGTATTGCTTGGAACTGGTTTAAGACTTACATTACTAGTAGAAAGCAACAAGTTAAGATTCAAAATAACTCCAGCTCAACTAAAACAGTTCAATCTGGAGTACCCCGAGGATCTGTCACATCTGATGTTATGTTTTTAATATTTATAAATGATTTGTTAATTTACCATTTAATGGGAAAATAACAGCTTTTGCAGATGATATTGTAATTTTTCACTCACATAACAGTGAATTTGGTTTTAATGAACAAATAAGTAGTGACTTATTACTGTTACGTAAATGGTGCTTCATAAACAAAATGCAAGTTAATATCAACAAAACAAAATTCACTCTCCATCTTGTAGTATGAGACTATGTGACTGCCAACCGTTACAAAAGGTTAAGCATTTTAAATATCTAGGAATTACTCTGGATGATAAATTTACTTTTGAACAGCATGCTTCCAGTTTACACAAGAAAATTAGATATTTAATTAGAACATTTTATTTTTTAAGGAACGTTTGTAGTATTGACATATTAAGATCCCTTTACTTTGCATTAATTAATTCAACAAAGTCCTGAGATTATTTTTGATCAAAAGTGGCAATTTAGGTACTACACATTTATATTATTCAACAAGATTTTTACAGAATAGAAATGATCAACTGCCAAAAGTAATTAAAGCCATTTTTAAACATTCATTTGCATACCTAGGACCTAAATATTTTAATTTTCTTCCATTTTATATTAAGAATTCAAATATTTTAAAAACATTCTGTAAAAAATCAATTACTTGGCTTTCCCTGCAACAGGATATCAGCTCAATTAACAATAATATCTTATAAAAGATATAAGTAGCAATGTATTTCCCTATATAAACATTCTTTTCTAGAAGTTATAAACATAAAATTGTATACATGTATAGTTCTATAATGTTTTGTTACTTTCTTCAATTGCTTCTTTTGATTATATATTAGCAGTAAGATGGTTACTTTTAGAAATGTAAACACTGCAGACGACGATGTTTTTAATTTAAAAGGCAGTAATGCTAGACTCAAGTTTTTCAGTGTAATAAAATAGTTATTTTTCATTTCACACACTGGTCGCACAACTTAATACTGTGACCAGTTATTTTCCAAACAAAAAGCATGTAATAATTATGTAATTACTGATTGGAAATAAATTTATTTATTCATATTATTAGTGTAGAATAATATATTATTTATTCATGTAGCTGGAAAAGAAAGCTTACATGAAGAAAGTAATGAAAATGGTGTAAGGTTACTAAGTTTTGCTTGCTCCACAGACTTATTCATAGCAAGTACTAAATTTCCTAGAAAAAATATATACAAACAGACCTGGGTATCACCTGATGGACACACGGTAAACCAAATAGACCATGCCCTAGTAGATAAGAGACATCTGAGCTCAGTGACCCAGGTAAGAATCCTAAGGGGAGCAGAATGTGGCACTGATCACTATTTAGTCTTAATAAAAATAAGACAAAGATTAAAAATAGAAAAGAGAAAAAAGAATAAAGCTGAAGAAAGGATATTGTTTGAACCAAACAAGATAAATGAATACCAAATCGAACTGAAGAATAGGTTTGCTGTATTAGCACAAGACGCCGGAGAGGATGTAGAAAGAGTATGTGAAACCATTAAGAAAGGGGTCAAAGAATCAGCTGAAACAGTCTTTAAAAAAAGTAAGATTATTAAAAAACCATGGTTTAATGAAGAGTGCCAAAAACTTGTTCAAGAAAGAAGACAAACGAAAAAGAAAACTCGTAGATAACACGGCGGAGTCAAAGGCAAGATACCAACTCCTAAATAGAGAAGTAAACAAAACACTAAGAAGAGAAAAAAGAAAGTATATAAACAACACTATTACGAGCAGAGCAGGACTGCAACCAAAATAACTCTAAAGACTTTTACAGAAGAATTAGGTTTTTCCAAAAAGGTTTTAAACCAAATGTAATAGGTGTGAAAAATCGGAATGGAATAGTAACATGTGAGCCAACTGAAATTTTAAAGAAATTTGGAAAGAATACTTTTGTGAACTATTGAACTGCAATGAAGATGAAGCAAGGAATATTGAAGATGAAGTTTTGGCAGAGGAGGAAGAAGATCAAGTAATCGAAGAAATTCCTTGTGTTGAGCCCACAATACAAGAAATAAAGGATGTTTTAAAAACATTCAAAAATGGCAAAGCTCCTGGTGAAGATGCGATCCCAATAGAATTAATAAAGAATGGAACCGAAGAACTTTTCATACATCTACACAAACTGATTCTACAAGTATGGAAAAGCGAGAAAATGCCAAAAGAGTGGACTGAAGCAGTAATAGTCCCACTGCACAAAAAAGGGGACAAACTAGAATGCAAAAATTATAGAGGTATATCCCTTATAAATACAACATACAAAATACTATCTAAACTTGTCTTAAACAGACTCAAATGCCATGTAGAAGAAATAGTAGGAGATCACCAAGCAGGTTTTATGAAAGGGAGATCAACAACAGACCAATATTTATTCTAAAACAAATAACCTCAAAGTATTGGGAATACAACAAAGATATATATGTAATGTTTGTCGATTTTAGCAAAGCCTACGACTCAATAAACAGACATAAACTGTGGAAGATGATGAAAAAGTATGGATTACCTAATAAAATAATTCAGTTGGCAAAAATGTGTTTAAACGAATCCAAAGGGAAAGTAAAAATAGGGAAAGAATATACAGATACATTTAATATAAATAATGGAGTGAGACAAGGTGATGGTCTATCTCCATTATTATTCAACATAGCACTAGAAGAAGCTCTCAAGAAAACAAGAAATAGTGAAGGAGGGGCAAGACTTACTGATAAAATAAACCTTCTAGCATTCGCAGACGATGTAGCCATTATAGCTGAAAACAAAAATAATCTTAAAGTGCTAACAGAAGTACTAATTGAAGAAGCAAGAAAAGTGGGTTTACAAATAAATGAAAACAAAACCAACTACATGAAAATAAGTAGGCAAGATGATGAGGAAGACCACTTAGAAGTATTAAACTATAGGTTCCAGAAAACTAGTATTTTTAAGTATCTGGGAGTGATGATCACAAACAATAATAGAGAAGAAATAGAAATTCAGAGTAGACTCACAGCAGCAGAAAGATCATACTGGAGTTTAATAAAATTATTCAAAAGCAAACTGCTATCAAAAAACACTAAAATAAGAATGTATAAAACTATAGTGCAACCTGTATTGCTATACGGGTCAGAAACTTGGTCTTTTACCAAAAAATCCCAGAAACGCCTTATTACGTTTGAAAATGAAATTTTGAGAAGAATTTTTGGACCAGTAAAAGAAGGAAATGTATGGAGGATAAGGAAAAATAGAGAGTTAAAAGAATTATATGGTGAACCAGATATTGTGGGAATAGTTAAGAGTAGGAGGTTGAGATGGCTGGGCCATATTAACCGTAGAAGTGAGAGAGAGATGGTAAAGATGGTACTTAGAGGTACACCAGAAGGAAGGAGACCATTAGGAAGACCAAGGATGCGATGGGTTGATGAGGTGACGAAGGACCTGAGAAGAATGGGAGCAGATTTGGAGCTGGCAGAGGATAGAAGAGCTTGGAGGCACATGGTTGGCGAGGCCAAAAACCACCTAGGTTTCCAATGGCCACAGGAGTAAGAGTAAGTAAGTATATTATTAGTACCGGAAGACAAACTGACACTCAGCTGAATTTTGTATACTGAAGGGTTAGATCCATATCTCCCAGAGGATCCTGACAATCATTTCTTGTTGCTCTATCTTGTTGGTTATTAATACATTTTGTTTCGGAGGTCTTCCACGTTTACCTTTAGCCCCTTTGTGGAACTCGGCCTATGACCTCACGGGGGAAAGTAAGGCCTGCGGCCAAACCAAAGCACTATTGCTATAATCCCATTTGTGGATCTCGGCATGTCGCTTTGTGAGGAAGATCAGTCTACGGCCTCGCCAGGATTCTTAAGCAGTATGACCATGAATTTTGTGGCAGTGGAGCTCATAAACATAGTCATTTTTTAAATCTGATGGTATAATAGTAAGTAATTAAGAGACAAATACCTTTAATTTGATACCCCACTTGAGTATATTATTAGTTTAACATTACCCAATTTTTTGTTTTTGAAGACATTTTGTTTGGGGGAGGGGGCGAGCCCTTAAATTTTATCTCTTCCAAAATGTAATGGTATAATGTGATTTAGGAGATAAAAGTCTATAGTTTGAAACCCCTTTCTGTTAGAAGTCGATAATGGTTCCATATTGTTTTTCTGCTAGAAGCCGATATCATGGGATGTCTAAGAGCCTCTGGGGCAAATATGAACATTTCCCAGGGTTGAGGCCGGTGCCAATCGATTTCTCATGGTCGGGAACCCCAAAACAAAGTAAAAATCCTTGGAGCCAAAAAAAAGTGTCCAGACGTGGCTTGTTTTACATAATATATATATATATATATATATATATATATATATATATATATATATATATATATATATATATATATATATATATATATATATATATATATAAAGTTAAAAATTAGGGCTACTTACGTATTTCTAGGATGTAATAAAATTAAAAACTGAGTACCCTTTAAAATTTTTTATTAATATTGATTAAACACATGTTTCAACAACTTTATGGTCATTTTCAAGTGTAAATGACCATATTTTATTTACACTTGAAAATTACCATAAAGTTGAAACATGTTGTGTTTAATCAATTTTAATAAAAAATGTTAAAGGGTACTCAGTTTTTAATTTTATTACATCCTATATATATATATATATCTTTCACTACAATATGAGCAAACACTAAGTATAGAATTATTTCTACTAACATGTTTCATTATTTGCTATTATGTAAAATGTCAATATTTTGTGAATTAAAAAAAAAAACTAATCAACATTTTTGTAATGTTCCATGTAGGAGAGCTCAAAGTAACATCAGCCAGTTTCTTCAAGGAATGCATCATGTAGGATATTGTGAAGGCAACAGACAGTCATTATTAAATAAATAATTATGATAATTTGGCCATCACTAAAATAGAAACTGTTTCTTGATATTTTTCTATTTATTATATAAAACCATTATCTCCATTAAAAAACCAACAAAAACAAATATAATTATTTAAATAAATATAAAGTCATTATTAACTTGTCTGTAAGTTCTGGATTGACTGCTGTTAGGTTTTAAAAAAAGCACAAAACTTGATACAGTAATGTAAAGGAATTTGCTGGCACTCTCTTTGCCCGAAACGGTCTGTAGTTGAAAACCGCTTTTCTTTTATCAGCACCATCTTCTGAGCTTGTGAAAGGTTTCATTAAATAAATTAAAAGTTTGGAGGATTCACCAGCAACTACATTGTAAGAAAGCTCTGTTGTACCTAAAGTCCTTGGTGGACGATATAACTGTTCATTTCTATTTAGCTGCTGTAAGTCAGGTTTTCCTGTAATAGCACTGTCTCCTTCATATCTGTAGGAACTATAACAAAATATAATTTATGATAATAAATTATAGCAAAACTATTGAAATTACTCTCAAATTAAAATATTGGGATCCACTGCTTGCCGGATAAGAAGTCTATACATGTTTTCCATTCACTGCTAATATAAAATTGGGGAAATGCCATAACTTTTCAAGGCCTTTGACAATAACAGAACATCTTGAGTGGTAGCTGAAGTCTTGCAGTGCACAGTCCTAATACCTACTTTCCTGACAATATGACTTACACTATATAACTTGCTGATATTCTGAATGCAAACATGAAGAAGTGAAGCTTTCTCCACTTGCTAAATACCTAAAAATAAATTTAAAAATTAATGCCAACATTCTAAACTCGATTGAAAAATATCAGAGATACAAATAAATAAGGTGCAAAAGAGACAAAAATTTCCACAGAATCTGCTATCTGTAATTAATCTTAGAACTTATGTTTAAGCGGTCGGTGTCATAACTAGAATCTATATTTTTTACTGAGAAACTTGTAAAGCTGGGCATCAGTCAACCAATTAAACTACCAATTTAACATTTTTTAAAATAATGTTCCTAAAGATACATATTGCATGTGGTATTAGTATATTGGAGAGATAGGACATCAGCAAACTTACCTTAGAAGACAAGTTCACTAACACCAGAGTAGTAGTAACATACACAAAATAAACACAAAATCACAGAAAATGTGTGTGATTTTGTGTTTCTTTTGTGTATGTTACTACTACTCTGGTGTTAGTGAACTTGTCTCCTAAGGTAAGTTTGGTGATGTCCTATCTCTCCAATATACTAATTCCTGGCCTAGTGCCCTTTAACCTAACCTAATATAGCGTGTGGTAAAAATATGAAAAATGTGTACTTGCATTTAGCTAACATGCCCTAGATAGAGATGTATATGTGTTCTTAAAAACTAATACACTCATTTTGGTTTGTTTTAGAACAATCACAAATACCATTTGGCAATTTGAGGGACATGGAGCTGAAAATATTCGACTGGCCAAAGGAACTTTTGATTCTAGGATTCGCCACTTACAAAATCTTTACAAATATCAATCTGAAGAACCCAAGCAGCCCAAAGATGATGATGTGCCGAAGCAATCAAAGAAACGAAAAAAATGACTAGTTTATCAGAAGAAAGTATTCAGAAATTTTTTAAAGAGTTATGCTGAAGATCTAAAATGATATCAACTATTCTGGATAAGACAAAAGTGCAACGTAAAATTGATGTTTATCCACTGTATGGCTATGACAGTTACAACTTTTTTTGCCAGTAAAACAAATCTGTGCCAGGATGCAAACTGTTAGCCAATTGAAGTTAATCAAGCAAAATATTTCCTACAGTATGATGTTATGTCCTCCACTTCTCACGGTTCAAACATCATTTCAATCTCTGCCTCTTACAAATAAAGTCCAAAATAACCATCAGCTGATATCTGGTCCTCAGCATTTCACAGCTGGAACTTATCACTTCAATCACCGTATGTTTTTGATGATGGTGTTCAATATTAACTGTAATTTATTGACCAACACATCTGGTGTAAATTTTAAATACGCTGCACTATACATGCAAACTAACCTACCATTGATTTAAGGCTATGTTATGATGTTTTCCAATCTAATATTTCTCTATTAAAGATATTGCTCTAAAAGCAGTAACTGATTCATTACATTTACCTTAAGTAGAGTCAAGTCCAGTTTTTCTTCAAGGCTGAAGGGCTGTTTGACATTGTTACATGATTTTCTGTTTGAACCGATTTCAATGCACGATAATATGAGATCAAACTGGACTGTATTAAAACGAAAAAGAAAAAACTCTGAACATTGAATTGTCCTGTTAACCTGTCGACTAGTAATATATTTTGATCCCAATCGAGGAAGCACGTCACATGACGTTTGATCCTAAATGAGGATCCACGTCAGGCGACGTGGCTTTGTGTTACCCGCCCTTCCCATCATAGGATCTTCTAATGGTTTCTTGAACTCGAAACCAGTGTCTTATTACGGTGTCTTATTAGATTAAATATTAGATTTGTCATTTCAACTTCTCAATTCAAATGATAAAATGATAGCAATTAGATGATGTTATCATAGACCAGTTACAATGTCATCTACAGTAATAAAAATTAAATGGACGCTGTCAATACTAGAGCTAAGGAAGAAAAAGTAAAACCAAAATGAGTTATAAATTATAAAAGGGATCTATAGATAAATTTGATATGATTTCTTACAATGACTATAAAAAAGAAATAGTGAAATGGTATACTAGGCTCTAATTTTGCTTACTAGATATCATCATCCTCAATGCATATTATATCTAGACATTTCATAAAAAAAAAAAAAAATCATAATTCAAAAGTATACATAATGGATTTCCAAATGAACCTTATGAGGCAACTTAGTCACATGCATATGCAGCCAATAACGCTCGTCGTCCCACCCCGCCCTGATCAATGACTGGTGACAGTAATGCCCAGTGATAATAATGACAGCTCATTGCACGCTATTTTCTTCGCCTGCTACCTATGAATAAGAAACGTAAAAGAATACAGCAAAGATAATATTATATGTGTGCTCACTTTTACAGAAGAGCCTAAGCGTAAGGATACTTCATTTGGATGTTATGTTTGTAAATTTCCTTTTTGTATATATATCTGCGTTTTCAGAATTATCGTGTATCAACAAAAATGTTAATTTCGTGATAATGAGATTTTGTACATTTTTAAATCTATTTTGGAATCATCTATTTGTAAAATAAAACAAATTATAACAAAAAGTAAACAAAACTTTCTCTTACTCCCTGAGGGCTATTCTACAGTAAAACAAATACTCAATGAAGGCACTTGACACGTCATATGACGTGGATAGTCTTCAACAGGTCAACAGTCTAAATTAAAATGTTTTGAAACCCCTCTTTAAATCTTGATAGGTACAATGAATGTGGCTTTTCGTTCTCTTTTAGCTCGACCAATAATAACTCTTCTTCCTCCTCTCCTTGAAGTAGAATATAGGTTAACACTGATGCATCTACCATGACATCCAAGACGCAACTGCTGTAGTCACTCCAAAGAAGTGAACCTGTCAGCTACAGCCGTACCGCCAGACACAATTTTTTAAATGATTTATTTACAATTGATATTCAGTCTTTAATATTTACTTTTTTTAGTTTTAATTTAGTCTTAAGAAAGAAAAAAACACACACACAAAACATTAGCTCTATCTTATTACATTACTAACTAAGCAACTTTCTTTTTTTTAACTTCACTCACCAGTTCACATGGGCTTGCAAGCCTGTGTGTGAACTTTATTCTACGAGTCAAGTACCGACTGTTGGCTCAGTGGGGAATTGAACCTTGGAGCTTGCCCCGCAGTTTGAAGCCTTAAAGGCTCTGTCACACAGCGACTTTACTCGCCGCTACTCGAGTAGCGACTACTAATCGCTAGGTGTGACATAGTCATTAGTTGCGACTAATACTCGCCGGCTAGTGAAAATTCGGTAGCGCGAGGAATAGGACATGTTCAATTTTTTGACGCGACTAGTAGTTGGTAGCTGACCTAGAAATTACTCGCTGCGAGTGAATAGCGCCACAGTCGCCATGTGTGACAGGTGTAGCGAGCATAGTGATTAACCACTCGGTTGTGCTGCTTTGTTTTGACAGGTTCAGTGATAGTTGTTAATGTTTTATCTGTTGTGGTTAATATTGTTATTGAAACAATGACTGACACTCTGAAGTGGACAAGTGAGCAAATCATTACATTCCTTAACCCTTAAAGCGCTGAATAAAATTTGGCCTAAGTCTCAATAGCGTGCATATAACTTTATTTTTTTAATTTTATTTTTTTCAAAAGTTTAATTTATTTTCCACTTAATGGACCTTTAAGTAATAAAAAATAGCCATTTCATAAAAATTTATTTAATTTTACATTTTGTAATATGACATAATGATTAAAACAATTTTATGGAATACGCTGCTATATATTCAGTTAGTACAATAACTTTAGTCTAAATTTAAACAATATAAAATAAAATGAAAAACAATCTCATTATATGTTATCAAATAAACTATAATACAGTAATGGAATTAGTTAGTAGTTTTGGACAGTATGATACACTTCAAAACATCCGTCAGGGTGAAGTGTGGGATGTTCCGTGCAGGTCTACAACAACGACGTAGAAACAAAAACTCAACAATAAAATGAAACAAACCAACCAAAGAATAACTACAACGATGTAAACAAAAGCTTATAGTGATGTCAACTAGACAGACTCTTGGCTGTGACTGGCGACTGGCACTGGCAGGTGAACTGTCTAGCGAGATCCGGTTATATCCGCATTCCGCGCTATGCGTCAGTCGTCATGGCAACGAAAATATCATAACAGCTGTTTCTAACTTCCTGTTGTGTGAAATTAAACCAGCTTGCATCCGGTTGGCTATAAATAAGCATTTAAAGGCTTTTGTGCCCATTTCCGGTTATGTAGTGTACTATTAAATAAAAATAACCTAAAAAATACATCAATACGGATATGTCAGTATGCCGCGTTTAGAGCTATTTTCATTGTACTGATATATCCGTATGCCGCGTGATAAGGGTTAATGTATACAGAAAATACGAGTGTCTCTGGGACATTACGTCCCCAGACTACTCGAAACGTGATTTAAAAAGAGAGGCATATACGCAATTGGTGGATGAACTTGGACTATTTGATCTTCCTGTAACTGAAAATTAAGCAACTCACTGAATTTTGGTAATGATAACCGCATAATATTGAAGTACGACTGAGGTTCCTCCTAGTTTTTTTCTTATTTCTTGTGTTAAAAAGCAACTCCACGCAAAGTTCTGAGACACTCATCAACAACAGACGTCGTAAAGCCTGTCGGCTTATTCCCACAGATGATATGACACTGGTTATCACTGCGCACACCACAGAACCTCAATAGCCACTACTAGTCGCCTAGTGTGACTGCATGGAAGAATTTATTGGCGAGTGCGATTAGTAGCCGCGACTTGTAGCGGCGAGTAAAATCGCTCAGTGTGACAGAGCCTTAACCACTGAGCCAACACGCCAGTAACTTTTTCATTACATAAGTTCAAAAGTGTTTCATTTCATTTTCATTTTGTCCTTGTCAAGAAGATATAATTGACATAATAATACATGGTGTTTCTTTTAAAATGCAACCCTATTTACAAGTACAGAAATTGAAGGTTTAAGATAATTACAGGTTCATAGATTGGTTGCCCTGGTTCTTTTTCTTCCTTAGCTATCAGCTGATTTACATTGTTGCTAACTTTATTTGGGTTTCTTGCAGTCATTAAGTTGAGGTTAGAAACATGGTTTTGAGCAAAGACCAGAGAGTGATTATTGTGGAGGTATTTTAAAACAAAATAGTTTTAAAACCTAAACAAAAATATCATTAAAATCATGTAAATTGTAGTAATAAATGTCAATAATAATAAAATGTGTTATAGATATATGTTATGTATGTAAAATCATGGGTTGCGTTTTAAAAGAAACACCTGTATAATGTTTTATTAGATATTTTTTTTATTTAGCAATAATTCTGTTTGTAGTAAAACTAAATCTGTCCAACTATATTTTATCATAAGGCAGGTGCTTAAGGAATGAGGAACAATCTACCGGGTGTTTCAAAATGAATAGCGGGGTTTTAGTGTGTTATAATATTTATTACATCAAACTTACAGCCACAAGGGATATATCAAATGAAAGAGAAACTCAAACAGTTTTGTTTGTTGGCATCAGTGCGGAATATTTCCGCCACAATCCGATAGAAAGCGCTAGTAGCAAAGATGGCGACTAAAGAACAGAAAGCTTTTTGTGTTTTACAGTTTGCAAAGACGGAATCTGTTGTTACTGTGCAACGTGCGTTCCGGATTAAGTTCGGTTGTGATCCTCCAGGTGATAACAATATTCGTAGATGGTATCATCAGTTTGAAGACACTGGCTGCCTTTGTAAAGGCAAGAGTACGGGACGACCAAGAACTAGTGAAGTGAGCGTTGAGCAAGTGCGTAATTCGTTCATGCGTAGCCCTATGAAATCTGTTCGGAAGGCTAGTCGTGAATTAGCAATTCCTGTGACGACTGTTTGGAGAGTTTTGCGGCGACGCTTGCAACTACGTCCTTATCGTTTGCAGTTGTTACAGGCTCTGAAGCCTACTGACCATGTTTTACGTGCCAACTTTGCTAACGACATGTTGTTGAATGACAATGAAAATTTTCTGGATCTTGTCGTATTCAGTGATGAATCGACCTTCCACCTTAGTGGTCAAGTTAACACCCATAATGTTCGGATTTGGGGTTCAGAAAATCCCCGCATGATGGAACAAGTGCAACGAGACTCCCCTAAATTGAATGTTTTTTGTGCCATATCCCGACAGAAAGTTTATGGTCCTTTCTTTTTTGGTGAAGCAACTGTAACTGGTCCCTCTTATCTGGATACTCTACAGCTATGGCTCTTCCCTCAACTGACACAGGATGAACCAGAGAACTTCGTCTTTCAGCAAGATGGTGCGCCGCCTCACTGGCATAACGAGGTACGCGATTGGCTTAACCTCACAGTACCCGACCGCTGGATTGGCCGTAAGGGGCCTAATGATGGCGCTTGTTATCCATGGCCTCCACGGTCACCCGACCTAACGCCGTGTGATTTCTATCTTTGGGGGTTTATTAAGGATCGAGTGTATGTGCCTCCAATGCCAGCCAACCTTCCCGAATTAAGGAACAGGATTGAAACAGCTGTTGCGGCAATTACTAATGAGACAATAACCAAAGTTTGGGAAGAACTCGCATATCGTCTTGACGTGTGCCGAGTAACGAATGGTGCTCACATTGAACACTTGTAGGCTATTATGTAAAACTGTTTGAGTTCCTCTTTTGTTTGATATATCACTTGTGGCTGTAAGTTTGATGTAATAAATATTATAACACTTTAAAACCCCGCTATTCATTTTGAAACACCCGGTATTTTAATTACACCTTAACTCAATGTCACTGAACACCATTTTTTTGAAACTATAATCAGTTTTATTCTTAAGATTATATTATGTTTATTGGATATGGTTAAATCATTATTTTCATTAATTAGATATGAAAGCATTTATTTACAATCTAAATGAATTAAAGGTTCCAGCCTAACTCCAGCGGTAGTGTGCGTAAGCTCTGTTTGCTTCACACTGCTTGTGGAGGTCCTGTTTTTTTTTAATCACACGGCCCTAGAACATCCATCAGATATAGAATTAATGTTAACGAAGAAGAAAAATCATTGAATAAACATTTCATATACAGTAGAATCTCGATAGTTAAGCACATTATACTCACAGTTCTTAAACATTGACACCAGCCAATGCTACTTGATGTAACAAAATGACTGTAGCAGGCTGTGTAAGGTTTAGTCCAGTGCAGATAACAAAATATCAGTGTCAAAGTGAATAACAGTAAAAATTATCAACTGTTTGGACATTAAGTCACTCTACCTCGTAAATACTGGACTGTCCATATTTTAATTACTATGTTCTGTAACTCCATACCAATTCAGTTAGGATACACACTGTTGCATCAATAAATAGCTGGTTTTTTGTTTTGTTATATTTTAAACTATTCATGAATAAATTACAGTACAATTTCCCTATGTATAATTTTGTCTTTCATGTTTACAGTACGTTTCTTAAAGTTCGACATTTTAATACTTCGACACATCGAAAGTCCACAAAGTGTCAAACTACTGAGGTTTTGCTGTAACATAAAAACAAAGATCCAAATCACTGTAAGTTGTGCCAGCTTGACATAGAAACTGACAAATTAAACCCTTAAGATTTCAATAAGACATAATAACATTAGTAACATAAAATATTGTGAAAGGAGCACTATCGTTCCAGAACCTATAATTATTAAAGACAATAAACAAAATATTTTTCAAGCACTTGTAAATATTAATATGATTTAATTTAAAGGCATAACACTAAAACAGATCACCCTGTACGCTGTTTAATGAGTCATGTTCATTGGATAGAAAGACGGTGCTAAGGTGAGGCGGCAGCAGGTAGAGGCCCAAACCCAACTATAGCCATCTAGCTGGTGTCTTCAATCTAGCTAAAATGAAAATGTGTAACTTTATGGTGACCTTAAAATTGAGCATTAGTGACGTGAATGATATCTGGCACACTACTTTCAAATCGTAAGGTAACATTTAAAATGTTAAATGTTTACAGCAATATTTTCATCTAATAAGATAACATTCTAGCATAATTTCCGTTAATTGACTATCATAACCATAACTTAGGTTAACCTAACATGACATAACTCAACCTAACCAAACCTAACATAATATATACAAACCTAACTTAAACTAACCAAAGTATTGGTTGTGAATTAACGGTTAAGGTCCAAATTCTATCATTGTTAAAAAAAATATATAAATTATTTTTGATATCTTGTTTCAAAGAGAAAATGTATCATTTATTGAATTCATGCAACAATTTAATATTTTGGATTAACAAATCCAATACTATGTTTTCTCTGTTAACTTACTTGTTGAGAATTAAAACAGAAATCATAATTTCCCTTAAATATGTGTAAAAATATCTTTTTGTAATTTTCTTTTCGCAGGCTAGGGTCTACAAACTAAAAAAAGGAGTCACTCCTAAAATTCCAAAATTCTGTTTGTCCTTAAGACATTCAACATGATTTTTAGATGTTGTGTTCTGTTTCCTTATGATTAATATTTATATTAATATTAATTTAATAAAGAGGCGATAGAACAATAATTCTAACTTTATGGAATGTAAAATGTAAACACTTGTGCTTACCATTACTTAATATATATGATTTGATTTATGACCTATGATGTTTATGAGCACTTTTCCACATAAAAAACTGGGACTTTACAAAATAGATCACTAGTAAAAAGGACTTCTGCACTAAACACATATAAACATCTGAAGGCTACTTTAGTTAACGTAACTTTCTTCTAAAATATGTCTTATTAGACACATTTCACATTTGAAAAGTTCAAATACGAATACCTTATTATTTGCTGCATCAATCATCTCCAGAGCCATTTGGTGGGACCAAATGAATTTTCTGTCCTTCTGTCGTCCTGCTTCTATTAGCCAGTTCATCGATAAAAATACAGCTTTGCTTTCTAGAATCGGCACTGGGACCTGTTACAAATTTTTATTTTATTCTTAGATGAAGAAGACTTTACATGTTTATCCAATTTTTAATTCCTAAATCAGGTGGATTAGAAACTAACACAAATTAGATATGTAGATAATATTTGGAGATTTCTTCATATTTTGCATTTCTTATGTATTTCATATAGTATATTATATTTTGTATAATTATGTTATGTATGATAGTTTTTTTTAAGAACTTTTGATTTTAAACAGTAATCTTTGGTATCTAGCATGTAGTATTAAGTCTTTTCTGATTTAGTATGGGTTACTACGGTTACGGAAAAAAATTGTTTTAGATGTAGGCTAAGTTAGTAAGTACACATGATGACGGCAGAAGTTTGTTATACCTGTCGAAAAGTTGTGTTTGTTTCTTAAACACTCAAAGCATTGGAAATCTCCAAATATTATCTACATATAATGAACAACCTATTGCTAATAAATAACTTTCAAACAACACAAATTAGATTTTAGTTTTTATAAGAAGTATGATTACAATTTTATTTCTGAATTTCACTGACTAAATAACCTTACAGCTGAATTGGTGATAATGAAGGAAGTACCCTAGGGGTTGTTCCAGCTTTGATCAAAGTCGAGAGCTAAAGCAGAGATTTATCACTCAAGCAAATTATTTTTGCCAGTTTCTGCTCCCATTCTTCTACTATCCTTTCCACTTTCGTCCTTCCAGCATATTACAAAGGACATATATGTCCAGGACATTACAAAGTCTGCATCCTCTTGGTAGACCACTGACATCATCATGTTCTGTTCTCTTTTCGACACATAATCTGCCCATCTTAGCCTTCTACTTTTGATTTGTGGCACGGAGTCTAGTTCTATATGCTCTCGTAGGTCTTTGTTACTTTGAATCTTCCAAATCCTTTGTTTTATTATCATAAACGCATTTTAAAATGTTATTTTTTAACATTATTAAATTTTTCAGTCTGCTTTCACATAATCCATACTGAGTCATACAAAATTACTGGTTGTATGATGGTTTTGTAAACCTGTACTTGGTCTTTCTTGATGACATTTTGCTTTTCAAAAATCAGTAACATCGAATTCTAGCATTAATTTCAGGTCTCTTTTGATTTACTTGGTCAATATTTAGTCCCAAATACTTAAATTTGGTTATTCTTTGAAATATACAATTTTCCACTTTTAAATCATTTCTTATATTGTACATTTCAGCTTCCTCTAAGATATTTTTTTCAGTTCGTTTTCTACGGCCTTATTTTTATAGCATCTCTTATTAGAGTTTTGGCAAGGCTTTTCAAGCTATTTTCATTTTTTGCTAGTAGTGCAATAGCATCTGAAAAGGCTAAGGCATTACATTTTTCTCCTAAATATCCCTTGATATAGTATAATTGGGCTGGACAGTAAGCGACCTGTGTGTAATATTTGGCACATACAGGAGTTTAGCAGTCAAGAGGATTCTTTCCACCACTCAACTGCCATTCATCACGAGCATGACTAACTTCCGCCATCAAATATTCAACTTCCGCAATAGTGTTTAGTTGACAAAATTACTGTAATGGACAGTACCAGTTTTTTTTAATTGCTATTTATTGTTGTGCTATTGATATTATTAATTGTTATTGGAATATTTATGCTAGTAATTTGCTTAGTTAGTGAGTGTCTGCTACTACAAGCTGGTTTAAACTGCATTATATATACATGGGACTACACTAGCGCTCGACAATAGACCACAAAAACAGCTGATAATTTTAGATAAAAATTTAACATTGGATGAGAACACAAAATTTAACATTGGATGAGAAATCTATGCGTGCGTATCAAATCAATAGTATCGCCATACCTGGTAGGCAGCACCCCCTCTCATAACTCGGTTCAGTTGCAATAGAGGCTTACAATTTTCTACAGCGGCATGGAAAATCTTTAATGGATCTACTTCAATTTTTGCTTTTTCAACTGGATCTTGTTCAAGGTGATATTTTTGTAATTGATATCTCTTTATTCTCTCGAATAACTGAAACAAACATTTTATCATATAAATTGTATTTAGTGATATAATTTGGCCAAATATAAAACTAACATTGATAGAAAAAGGCATAAAGCAAATATTTTTTGTAAGTTTATACCTCTCTTTACTCTCTATTCACATGAGAAAAGTGTCAGTGGCACTGAACATTTGTGGTGTTATAAGACCTCTTTTATTTGTTCTCTACTACAAAGTGTTAGTGGACTTGTCTGCTTAGGAAAATTTGCTGATACCTCATCTCTCCTAATATACTAAAATAAAAGCAGGAATATTCTATAAAGTTACATTAAATAGTTTACACACTCATGTGTTGAAATGCTTCAAATACTCATTCACCTTTATCAACCAAGATGAAGACAGTTTTCAATTTTGCCGCAGGAAACATGAAAAAGAAACTATCTCAACAACATTTCAAGGACCTTATTCAGTATAAATTTTCTAATAGTTCTTCAAATCTTGCTTTTTTTAGAGGAGGGTGAGAAGGATGCCTATGAATAACCCTTTAGGCTGTCACCGTTGGCACCAAAACGTGTGATTAAATTATTTTATAATAGCCTCTTTACTAACTGAGATTTTCTGTCTATGAGATATTTTCAGTTCCAGTCTACTAAGATAATCAGACTTCTATTGTATTTATATCTTTATCAAGACTACTATGAGTAGATTAAAGAAAGATTATATTTATTTCATTATAAGAAAAATATATATTTTGAGCTTTACAATATTGAAAAAAACAGTAATTTTGAATTTTTATGAAAGTGCCACGTGAGGTATCTATTTTAATTAGACTTTTTTAGCAATTTGTACGTTCCTTTAATCCTACAATTACAGTCGAACTTGTTGAACAATCATTACAAAATGTTGTATGTAGACATGTCATACAAAGTAATATTTTGAAATTAACTGCCAATTGATAATGATAATTATGAAAAGGGAAGTGCTGTAATACTTTGTATTTATGTAATAACTGCAGTACATTTTAATTTTTGTTTCAAGTCCTTTGACAAAGTCCAGGGAGAATAATTCTTCTAACACTTGAGAAATCACTCTAAGAGATAAGTTTACGTTCACTTGACATCTATTAATTAAGTAAGGTTTTTCAAGCAAAAATGTCCCCTCTAGTTTAAATGGTATTTCAGGCCCATTCTGAAAAATGTTGGAAGTGGTTTGAATTAATTGTACACTTAATTATTCATTTTAAATAGTGTGACAATGTGATAATCTCAGGCTCGGAGAGATGCTCACAGCAAATTCTAGTAAGGTCATGAGTATAACGTGTACAGGGTACATCTTGTAAGTAACGTCTACGAAAATCAACTGAACTTAAAGTGGTATTTCTGTCCACAATTTCCTCTAAACTAATTACTATTTAATAAGAAATATATCTGTCTATACCAACCTTAAGCATTAAGATCTGAGCTCGAATCTTTTTCCCTTCTCTCATTAAGTAATTTGTAAATTTTCTGAAACAGCAAAAAAACTTCATTAATATCTATCAGATAAAATGTGCGACCATAAAAATCAATTGATCACTGCACAAGAGATGCAAATCGGTCCAAATTGAACCACCATTGGTTGTAAAGATCTTGTATAATCACATTAAAATTTTGAATAAAATATATCATATTAAAAAAAAAAAATTATAAAACCTTAACATTTCAAATTCATTTGAAATCATGAATCAATGATTTCAAAACACATTAAGTTGGTTATTTGTAAAGATTAAAATTATTACTAAAGATTGTATATTTTTCCATAATGCCCTGTGTACTAATATTGACGCTATTTGAATACAACTTATATGATAACATATACTGTAGGTAATGGATATGTTGTATATTTATAAGTATATAATATTAAATTGAATGATAAATATAATGAAGTACCCTTTTTATTCATTTTTATAAAAATATATGACCGGTTTCGGCTCTTAGGCCATCTTCAGATAGTAAAAAGAATGGTTACTATCTGAAGATGGCCTAAGAGCCGAAACCGGTCATATATTTTATAAAAATGAATGAAAAGGGTACTTCATTATATTTATCATTCAATTTATTAAAATAGTAGCCCTAACGTGAACTAGTTTATACATTTATAGAATATTAATATTTATTTTATACACACACAGCGTAAAGCGTTGTTTGAGAAATCTATCTGTGTGTGTATAAAATAAATATTAATATTCTATACTTATACAACATATCCATTACCTACAGTGCATGTTATCATATCAGTTATATTCAAATGGCATCAATATGGTGCTTGTGTAGTCCCATGTAAATTAAATGCAGTTTAAACCACTTTACTAACTAATCAATTTACTGGCACAAATAATCCTATTGGACTAGAAGACACTCCTACATGCTTTACATGCCCACCCAGTAATTGCTCGTGTAAACACGGTTTTCTGCCTCAGTCTGACTATTGATTACAAATATTAAAAGGTAAACTGTATCAAATAAAATGATAATATATAAATTTAATTACAGTAGCTTACTCACTATATTTACGTTGCTACCTACATATAAATTTAAACGCCCTATGCTATTGCTTAGTCTGTTTCAAAAGTGTTCATTTCATTTCTTTTATTCGACAGCTGATGATTAATTAAATTAATATAATTACACGTTTAGAGTACCATTGAAACTTTAAAGACCAATGGGGGAGAGCTCTACAGACGGATTTCAATAATAAACCTCCCCTGGGAAAAACTACTTAATTTCAGAAAGTTTCATGACAATAGGATTAACGGTGTCGATAGGACAAAAAGAGACACAGAGTGGCATGAATTTGCTTTTTATAGAGATCAAACATCCACTACATACAATTAAACACGAGAAAGATCTGTAACCTCCTAAATATAATAAGCATCGTTATTTATATTCCAATAGTTGTTAACATTTCATAAACATCATCATATATCTGAAAAGCTGTTACCTCTTAATTATTTTCAGTCTCTCACCAGGTTATCCTCACGGTTACTTATGGTTGAAAAACTTATATTGAAGGCTTTCTGTGTTATTTCGGGTGAAAATATTGAAAAATGAATACCATTATGCATAACTATGAATGGTGGTTACATTTTTAATATCTCAAAAATTAACCCATTGAGGTAGTAATTAATTTAAAATAAAATAATGTAAAGGCAAGTACTTGAATAACAAGCTAAAAATAAGCAAAACTGTTGCGGTGACTGGTGTTGTTCACTACAAAGTCAACATTACATTAGAAGCATCCTATCGCTTTTCTGTAATGTCGCCATACCGTTCTCTAACGTAACGAGCCCCCAAGGAAGGATGGTTCTAATGCAATTGCACTAGTCACCTTTTTGCGCCTCGACTGGGATTCGAACCCAGGCCCCACCGACTCCCTGGCCACAGGAAGCGACGACTTTAACCACTAGACTACCGAGGCGTGATGCGGCATTAGCCAAAACCGGTTCAAAAAAGCTGATGCTCTGAGCGGGAGAATTTTGTACTGCGATTTTGAATTAAATAGCTGTAGTTCTTCTTTTTGCAACTAGTTCTGCTCACAACAGGTGGTGCTCTCTGGTGAAATGTTTTCTCTCAACAATTTGACTGATTGTTTGGTTCCTTCATTCACTATTTAAATAATGCTAAACACTGAACGAGCCCAGCTTGTGGTTGCTCGCCAATGGTTTAAAATTGGAAAAGAAATAAGAGAGGAGTTGGGTTAAAAAAACGGCCTCACATATTATAGTATATAGGATGAGAAATCTTTATATATTACTGACTTGACAGCTGGGTCGTTGTAAACAGAAACATTTTCAGAGTTGGTTGCTGGCAAAATTGGGATGTGAGCCAACTTTTCAGCCTCCCCAGTCTCCATCATTTTGGCTAGTTTCTTGGGGTCTGTGATAGGTGCGATGAACAGTGGGCTGAACACTTTGTGGCGAACAGTGATCACCTGCCTTTAAAACAAAAGTACAAAAACACATATACATTATTAATAACAATTAATAAATAAACTATTGAGTTTACTGTTTTGGAAAACCTATGAAGTGTCTTGGGATGAAATTTAGACTAACACTGTTACTGAACATATCTCGAAATTCATTATACTAAATATAGTAAGTCCAAAAACTGACCTAAGAATCCACTGTTTGAGAAGCTTTACTGTCAGTAATTTCTGTTGGTTTTGATTTTATAAAAATGAAACTCCTTTTATAAGCTGACAATATTAAGACTTTTCGTTATTTTTTTTTAAATGGTCTTTTTTTGTTTCATACAGTACTAAAAAAAACCATAAAGATATGTGAAAATAGGAACAATTATGATATAATGACAATTTATTGCTAAATATTTTTTTAAGTGCTTTTTAGTGGTGAGAAAACCAAAAGAAATTTTTGATAAAGGTGGAATAAAAGGGTACAATGTTTTAATTTGTAAGTCAAATGTAAACATACGCTTATATACTAAAATAAAAATAGAGGTTTGGTCATAAGAACTGTTTTTACCAACAAAAAAAGATATCCTCCCTTGACATCGACCACATCCATTAGTGACTAATGTGGTGATAGATGCTGATGGCATTGGTATTCACCTCTCAGTGTACGATTGATGGTATCTTCAAAGATCGTCTCTTAACTCCGACCACATACATTACTGACTAATGTGGTGATAGATATTGGTGACATGTACAATTGATGATGCCTTCAATGATCGTCCCCCGATACCGACCACATCCATTACTGACTAATGTCGGTGATGTATAATGGTGGCATTGTCTTTACATCAGAGTGTAAAATTCATTATGCCTTCAAAGATTGTCCCTCAACACCGACCACATCCATTATTAACTAATGTGGTGATAGATAATGATAGTATTGGTCTTTATATCAGAGTATTGAGTATGAGATATTTGTTTGATATAGCAAATTATGCATTTTCAACGTTTTTTTCTCAAACACTCTTATAGTGGGCTAATTTTGAAAGTACTTCAAATATTTTTTGGGGGAAAACATTTTTCTTATGCGAAAAATAAAGCTTTACTGTGAAAAAATGTTTAAAATTTTGTTTTCTACAATATAGCATTGTGGGTACTCAAATTGTGCGAAATTGCATGCATCCTGATCAAGACTGTTTTGAAATTAGACCATTAATAATATTGTTAGCACAAAAAAGTGCCTATTTAGATAAAGTTATCTTTTATAGGTTAGGGTGGGTAGTTTTTTTTTTTTTTTTTTTTTTTTTGTAAGGTAGATTACTGTGCATTCTGTTAGGTTAGGTTTGGCAAGGTTAGGCTAGATTTATTTATTGTTAACCTATCCAAAACCTAGCCTAACCAAAATCTAATATAACTTAACCAAACCTAATGCAACCTTACAAATCCTAACATAACCAAACCTAACATAACCTTACAAAACCTAACTAACCTTACCAAAAGCTAACAACCATACTGAAACCAGCACATTTCCAGCTCTGACTCGCTTAGTAATTTTCCAATTGCAAAACTCTTGCCATATTTGTGATCGGGATGTAATTCTCCTTAATTTGAGTACCCACAACAATAGATTTAGGAACGAAAAAATTGTTCCGTTTTTCCTCATTTTCATAATTCCCCCCCTCCCCAAACTTTTGCAAGTACTTTCAAAATCAGCCCATTATATAAGTGTTTAAAGAACAAAAATTTAAAAATGCATCATGTTTATTGCATAATTACCGGTAATTACCTATGCACTTCCTAGGTACTTTAGAAAATACAATTTCTTGTTGTAAGTGGTGAAATATGAGTTTATATCTCTTGAGAAACTTGATTTCAACTGCAGAAAAATTGTTTTTACCAACAAAATTGAGAAGCTAGTTTTTTAACTGATACAGTAGTGAAACATCCAACTTAAAAAAAAGTCGTACTGTCTACAGTGGGAGACATTACAATAGGTACTGAAATACAATTTTTAATTTGATATTAATTTTAATATTAACCAAACACTTACTGTCTTCCAACCACAGTTAGAAGGGAGTCTCTGAATATACATTGCCCAAATAGCTTTTGCCTTAGCCCTGCCATTCCCATAATCAAATTAGGTTCTGCTCGTAATCTACACTACGCTTATAGTTAGATATAGATAAATTAAGATTAACTAATTGAATTTACTCTACACCATTAATCTGTAGAGATATTAACGATGATTTGATACTAGCCATTAACCACCGAACAACATCGAACATCATACTAGTAGCAGAAGAAACTAAAATTAAGAAAATATATATATATTTTTGACAGGCTTTAAAAACGCTCCATGTAGTTTCAAAGTGAAATTGTTCTGCTTTCCTTCAAAGAATTAAGTAGGTGCAATTTACCATCCACCTCTTCTCTATAGTCGTGAATACCAGGGGAATTGTTTTTTTATTTATTTGTTTATCAATCCGCTACACCGTGGATTTGTGTTGTTAATGCATGTACTGTATATGTTTATTTCCTGTGTTATTTAGGTTATTTATTTATTATTTTGTTGTGGTGTATATGCAAATGTCTTCCTTTTTTATATTGTATCGACGACCATTGTTTGGGATTTCATCTTCATTTTTGTTTTTGTTCAATCACATAATATACGTTCAAACATTTTTAAATGAACTTTTGAAGGCAAGTTACATGTAAGAGCAAGAGGGGACCTTAAAATTCTAAATGTGTTGATTGTTAGTGTTATGGGACAACCTTCTTGCCAGGAGTTAATCAAACATTATTTGTATCGATAGGAATTTCTATGGAAATTTGCACCGACATTTAAATAAAATATAGTAAGATCTATGTATATATAATTCATGTTTCATAGTTAAATAGTTGTGGTTTTTTATAGTTCCATTTACTGTATAGCTGTTATTTAAATATTCTTGTTATTCACTGTTATTTATCGCTTTTGCTTTTCTGTTATTAATTATTTTTAAGTCGTTACATTTGAAGTATTGAAATATTACACTCATGGTGGTTTCTAATTTTAGCCTTAGAATGTCCACTTTAGCCTTTCTAAATGCAGTAGATAATAAGTACTGTACATGGAAGATTGTTTTCATGAATTACAAGTCTCCAGTGTATGATGATTTGGAAATTCATGATGTTCAAACTCTTTATTGGGCCAAAATTTGCAATATAATTTTGCATTAACCAAGTCAAACTGTATAGTTTACACCACAATGAATAGAAATTAAACAAAATAACAAAAATATACAAATTAAATCTATACTGTATTGGCATAAGAGTGTAATTTTGCATTAACTTCAAGACGTATACAGAATAAAGATCAGATAACAGACTGGGAACGGGTGACTTCTTGTGTGCCCCAAGGCTCAGTCCTAGGACTTCTTTTATTCATAATCTATGTAAATGATATAACTTCATATATCTCTAATTGTAAGTACCACATGTATGCTGATGACCTTCAAATCTACTTGAACTTTATCCCTGAAACTATGAATGATAGTATATAATTAATGAATAGAGATACTTAAAACATAGAAGAATTAGCAAACAAAAATTGTCTCAATTTGAACAGCAATAAGACAAAACAGTAACTGATTGCCGACTTTGGAATTCCCTTCCTGTCATTGTCAACATATTTTCCATTTCCAGCCGACCCGATTTTTTTGGCATAATTAAAACAATATTATTTGGAGTGGATGGCTGCCTCTGGTTCATCATGAGTTGCGGACCTGGCTACCATATAGGAGGGTAAAGCGTATGATTGTGTGTGAGTGTGTTCAAATAGATATTAAGTTTTTAAAATTATGTAATTTATAACATTTAAACTGTACATTGGAACGATTCATTTTAGTTAAGGTTAAGTGAGACCCTAACAAACTTAAAGGGCCATGAGACCTTAACATCGATTTTTTGTAAATTACTGTTTTTACAAATAAAGAAATTTTCTATTCTATCCAAGACAAAAATTATCAAACGCTATAGCAAGCTTAGTTAAACAAATGGATTTTTCGTCGTTTTTTGAGACCTGATTGGTTTTAATCCAACCTAAGATAGTGGAATACTGTTAAAAAACGTTATACCATTGTACATAAAGTGGTTTTTGAAAAAAAAGATATCGAGTGTTTGATGTACAGTGAGGGATCTCGGTGACCCACAAATAAGATACGTTGGTGTCTATATCTAATAATGCATGACACTGAAAAAAACTGTTTATTTGATCAGCCACTTTTACTTTATATTTAAATCCACGCACTATCCGTTCTCCTCTACCATATTTAATTCAGCACAAGTTTATTACTGACCATTTTTTTAATGAAAACCAATCGCTAAGAGAATAAACTGTCAAAATATTGATATATTAGATTTTTAGTTAAAATAAGAGTAACAAGAAGTTTAGTTTTAGAACAACCCTTTTTATGTTCTACCTCAAAACACAATCAATGCATAGGTATATAAACCTTTTTTTTATAATTTGCACGCTCTCTGAAGATAGTAGCATAGACCTTCTATTATACCTATGATAGTAGATCAGAATGTCTAAGATGTATGCAATCGATTATTAATATTTATCCACCGGTTAATTGTGGTTGACCAATTAGACTTTCCTGGTGGATTGTATGAATTGGATAAAACACATGTTTCACAAAATATTCTGGTTGAACAGCTGGTAAGAGAACAGCTGTTTCGTGTTTGATTTAAAGAGGCAATGTTTATGCCTTCTGTCAGTTTAGCCGTTTGCTCCTGCCGTTGTTGACATATTCGGATGAACGTGTGTTGTATGTGTATGTGGGGAAGGAACATTCAAATCTTGCAACTTAGGTTATGATTGTGCTAATGTGGTAACTAAATTTTCTCCGTCAAATAAAATATCTGGTCTAAAATTTGAATCAAAATAAATAACATTCTAGTTAGAGGCAAAAGATTTTAGACTTGTCAGACCGTACCTAGCTAACAATTCATTCAATATGATTCTTGATAAGAGATTTTTAAACGTGTCCGTTTTAGGGCTTTCGTTTATGCTGGTTTTCACAGCATTTCAAACAATGGGAAACATTGAGGTAAGTGATAAATGTTCAATAACTCAACGGTAAACTATTACATGATAAATAATTAATACTATGGTGCTAAAATGCCTCCTTGTTATTAATCTTCATGTCCTCACCATAGATAAATTAATGGTGTTTTCATAATTAACAATTCTTATTAACAGTTATTCAGCTCTGGGCTCAAACTCGGATACTTGGCTGGTCAATCTCCTTAGGTGTCATCCTCTTATCATCAACTAGTGTGCGAATAATTTATGTTAGGAGGGAAAAGGTTGTAGAAACATTTATTGACTAAACAAATAGGCTATTTGTCTAACTTTGTATGGTTTTACTATTTCCGGTAGGAAACGAATCAGGTTTTTCGGCCTGAAAATTCTAATTAAATGGCCTAGTTTCATTTTATCACTTCATCTATTTAAGATTATAGGTATATGGATTTCAGATGTGGCAACCTTTGCATTATCAGACCTGATGTTTTTATTCAGCATAAGGATTATGCTAATTTACACGTTTATAGGCTTCCTATGGTATATTTATATATAGTTAAGCCTAGCTTTTTATTTTGAAATATTGAGTTAAAAAGTAAGTAAGATAATGTATTGATATCTTATTGCTGCCTACATATTTATATTTATTTCAATTATTTTTGGTCAGTGTAGTTCACTTACACAAACATTGCTTGTAATAAAAAATATTATGAAGAGATATGTCAGAATGTTACAGATAATATACAGAAAGTTATGATACTTAAAAAGAAAGAAAGAAATTAGCTTATAAAACTGAGAAAGAAGTAGTTTTATCATCTACCAAAAATTATTATTATTAGATTACTTATTGTCGTTACTAACTACTATCAGTTTAATATAAAACATCATATCAAAATACACTATAGAAGACCAGATATTAATTAACAAAAGTAACCTATCAAACAAACAAAAATCACAAACAATATCAAATAGAGTGAATCACAGTAATTCTGCACTACTACTTACTCAACTTAAAATTTTTGTCATATTTTTATATGATGATGTGGTAGTCCTCAGTTACAAAAATGAAAATCAAGTGTCGGAAAGCCGTTGTTAACGTTGCAAAGTGATAAGAAGGTTAAAGTCCACGTATTATCACTGACATTTCAGAGACACCATGCCGCTGCAGTTATGGTTAGGTTAGGTTAGGTTATTATATTGAATGAACCTGTAATAACGTATTTTAAGACAGCAAAATTTGTAAAAACATATTCTAAAATTGGCTATGATAACCTAACCATAACTGCCGCAGCATGATATACTAATTTATCACTAATGATACTCTATGTTTCTAATACTTAATTTTAAACTAAATATTGATATTTAGTATCCCAAAAATGTATTATCAAAGTATGAAAAGATTTTACGTTGACTAAGTAATAGTGCAGAATTACCTGAATCGCTAATGGATAAATTAAATAGAAACTTACAATAATCATTTTAACTGCAAGGTTTGATCTTTAGGAGGACTGAGTTGGTTGCACTTAAATGGTAGTATTTTTTTAATCGATAGAACAAATTTCTATACCGTGTGAACAACTTTTATTAGTGTATTCAATAATGATTGATAGCTGCAGGGGAGAGATAGTTTCAGTTCCATCCACAAAGCGCAGCTCTTACTCACTCTATAGATATGTTGGTTTTAATTTCAAACCGCCAGCCACTGAATAGAAACATTCAGTTCCATCCACAAAGCGCAGCTCTTACTCACTCTATAGAAATGTTGGTTTTAATTTCAAACCGCCAGCCACTGAATAGAAACAACAGTGGTATAGCCTATTCTATGAGCTATTACCCGTATGTTTGATGTCTAATTTCTGGTATTAGACATGTAGAATAATATTTTATTTTGGGCCAGCTCATATAACTAGGTAGTCCATGAATCTATCTAGACATATTTGCTTTTTCTAAAGCTGAAATCTTAACAAATATTAAACTAGAAATTATTGTAAACCGCATAAAAATAATCTGATGACATTTTAGGTGGTGTTGCCATATCCTTGCTGACAACCACACAACCATATGTTGCATCTATGACATATATGCATATGTTCAACAGTGTCAATTTTATTGAAATTTTGCTTACAAAACTAATATTATTTAAAAACCTCTTTAAAAGTAATTTTTAATTTTTTTGTGATTTTTCTGATAGCATTTTGAAAATAAATATTTATAAATCAATAATTAAAAAACATATTCAAAAATATAAATTAACCCTCGACCTGGCGAAGTGCGCTTTTAGCGCACTGTTTATGTGTGTCGAAATGGCAGAGTGCGCTTTTAGCGCACTGTTGACACGACCGCATATAACTGTCATTATAGTACGTATTTATCACGCTACGACAAAGTTTTACATGCCTATGGATTCTACGTTAGTGGCCGATTCCAACGATATGCATCGATAGTCAATACATCGTTTATTTTGGTGACGTCATGTGATTGAAAACAATTCTTCGCAGCACAAATTCATCTATTATATGAGGAACTCCTAGCCCTACACTAAAGGACACCAATGTAAGCATTCAACAAATATTTTCAATTTATAGCTCTTATTTTTACCTAAATTCTGGTATAAGTATGAACTCTGTAGTGTATATAGTTTTTTTTTAGGAAATTATTGAATATAACAGTATCCGCGGTAACGAAATTTCTGATTTTTGTACTGTTTACATTTATAAATTTCCAAAATTTATTTTTACCTATAAGATATATATAATGTTTATATTTTCTGAAACTAGATAAAATTTATAAACTGTTGGCTATCTCACATTTCCTAATTTATTATCGCCACTATGTTTCCTAGGGGTACCCCCCACCCTTTTTCATGTTTTATAAAAAAACTTTTGAAATGTAACAAGTCACAAAAAAACCTAGAACATAACTTTTTTTTTCTTTTTATACTATTTGATAGTCTACTTCATTGTGATCATTTTGATACCAAACATAAATATATTTACAGTATATAACTATTTTTTATGAATTTATTAAAAAAGGCTTACACACAGGCCTAAAATCACCCGCCAGTACAGACAAAATCAACTGCCAGGTCGAGGGTTAATAAGTACAAAGTAAAAATATTTCTTCCACTAAATATAGACAATCAAAACGTGTATATTTGTTTATAATAACAAATGATGATGTTTGTTTACTGCAACAGATATTTAGACGGGTTATTAATAATAATGTTTAATGAATTTATATCTGACAACATTGCTGGGCGAGGAGTGATGAGGGAGGCTTGCAGCAGCTATCATCAGACTATCTTGGTGCGGTTTATGTTAGTGAGATGATTATATGATTAGATTAGAGAAGAGTTTTAAAGTGAAATTAATCTCCATTATAAACAGTCATGTCATGTAAACAGCCAGAACCTCTAGTTGTTTCCTCATGGAAACTTAAACACAAAATAATTAGAATATTATAAGCTCAAATTGCACTATCCTACACTGCTAGGATATCATTGTTATCCAGAGCACTTGAATAGAAAAGTGCGTATCCTAATTTTAATTTGTCAGAGTCTATCTAATCTCTTTGACAGGTGCGTTTCAAGCTATCAATTTCTGTCTCAGTTGTATTTAATACTGTCTTCTTGTTTCTAATAACCATTAAGACGCTGAGATTTGTTACTGCATTAGTTCCATCGTGAGAATGGCTACTGACAAACGGTTGTTGAACATACATGTCGCTGGGTTAGCATTGATGCTTGTGTTCACTGCGTTTCAAACGATAGGAAATATTGAGGTAAGACTGAACTGCGCTCATTATTTCTGGTTGTAAAATCTAACAACTGTTTATACTTAATAGTTACATGGTTGAACATTGGTACAAACCGGCGGAGTATCTCATTAACTTTAACCGTAGGATTTAAAATTAGCTTCGTTAAATTTATATTAACTACATCTGCTCAATGGCCTTTGTCACAATTATATCTGCTATGAAAAAAAAAAAAACGAAAAAAAAACAGTAAAAACAGGTTTTGTATCTAAAGAGAACCAAGGATCTAGCTTATCATTATAAACAATAAAAATCATCAGATATTTTATAATTTGTTGTCGACATTGGTGGCGCAGTGCTGTAACCTAGCTACTTGGGGACAAAGTGTTGAGGAGATTGTAGGTGATAGGTTCTATGCTCGGTCCTCTTAAGAAGTGTGGGGTGTCCATGTTGGATGGTGGTCAAGGTTTGGATGTTATGTAGAGGAGAGAACTGAGTATCAGGCTTGTCAATTATTTTTGTATGTATTATTGGATTCTTCAAACTCGGTTACTACACTCATTCTACAATACGCACAATGTTTGTCGCCTTCTCATATGTAATAATGTAAATTTATACAGTATAGTTACCCTACAATTCTAAAGAAAGGTTACATAATCGTTCTATAACAACATTTATTGAAACATTCAGTCATTTGAACAACCATATTTTCAATCTATTCTCAGTGACAGCTTTATTTTCAGACTTCCTCTTATTCTTTTCTTTTATGTGTAGTTATTTCAATTCAAAACTTAGTAGAAACATTTTTTATATAATTTTTATTTTAATAATTTGTTCTGTTGGATTACACCATTAATGATAAGTAAGTCTTAACATTAAATGCCATCTGAAACCAAATGTTTTTTAAGAACTGTAGCATTATAATTAATTGCTATTTATAATTATATTACTGTACAGTTTGAAGTTAAGAAATGCTTCATTTTTATTCCAGTTAATGTACCTTTTAGTATTTAGAACACTAAAATTAGATCTACGGTTCAATGACAAGAAAAAACTGACACACACTAAACCCCTAATCATTTCAGCTTTATTTTTGTTCTATTACGTGTATTTTAAAAATGAATTTTTAAAAATCTAAATTAGTATTTGTTCAATCAGTAAAAATATCAAAATTCGACTACTCTGAAAATGTATCAATCATATTTTCTGTCATCTCCACCTTGATGATTTAGTTAGTTAATACTATTATTGATAATATATTAGTTGTTCTTGGCCCACCCTTAATATATTTTCATTCTTTGAAGTTAGCATTTAATTTGCAAGTTAAAGTTTAGAAATAATACTGGTTTAAATTACCTTTTTTCTGCCTTAACAGTTCTTCAATTACATTACTGCTACTGCTATGTACATTTTAAAGCATATAGCTTCATCATCAGGCTTCCAAAAACGTCACTGTTTAAAACATTAAAACACTAAAACTACAAAACATTAAAACATTTAAACATATTAAAAAATGAGTACAACACATTTGCTGGCCGGCGATAGACATAGTGACGTTTTTGAAAGCCTGATGATGAAGCTGTATACTTTGAAATGTACATAGCAGTAGCAGTAATGTAATTGAAGAACTGTTAAGACAGAAAAAAAGGTAATTTAAACTAGTATTACTTCTATAATATAACAGTTCTGGAGGCTAATAAAACAAAATGAATAAAATTAAAGTTTAATTGTGACATGTGAGTAATGCTATATTTATTACTAGATGTTAATTTTTAAAGTCATTGTGGTTGAGGGCTTTAAAATTTAAATATTTAGGTAGTCCTTAGTTGTGTCATCATCTGTGTCTGGTGTGACAAAGAGCTCAGTTGTCAGACCCATGTGACAATAGCCCCCTTGGGGTGACAAGGCCACTCATTGGTTTGCTACAGCCGAGAAAGTTCAAGGTCACACTCCAAGTCATGATAATAATGTAGTAAACTCTGTTAGTTTTCTTCTATAAACGCTGGCAGATTTACTTAATACTTTTTTACGTTAATACTTTATTAAAACACTTTTTTTATCTTTTAAAGCTTTTACTGCTGTTAACAAAGCCTAAGTATTTTGTTGTTCTCGGATATGTAAAAAGCTTTCTAAAACACCAATTACTCTTCTTAAGTCTTTGTTTCTTAGTCGTCATAGTTTATTTATCATAAACTAATAATATCCGTTACAATGAGTCAAGTCATAGTTGCTCACACTCCGATCAATGAAATTCTACATCAACTCACAACAAGTTAGGAACTTAAATTTGACATAGGGCTTTGGACTCCAACTAATGGGAAAATTAAAACTGCTCACTTTTAGGAATTGTTAAGACCATTTTCAGGGGTAACAAATTTTACTAAACTTACTTTAAGGCAAATATAAAATTCTTTGACATACTTAAGAAATTAATAGAGTTCACGTCTAAAATCTTAGAATAAGAGTTATATTAGACAAGTACAACTCGTTATTTTGAATCTACAAAGTAGAATATATGATCTCTGGAAGAAACTAGTTATGGTAATGATTAATACTTCGTACACTCATTTAAGGTATTCTAGTTGTAACTCTAAATATGCTTTTAAGTTTTTAAAAATAGAAACACTGGGACCGTTGCTAAAAAAAAACAAAGCATATGTTAGCTTGAACTCAAATTGTCAACTAAAACACAATTTTTCAAAGGCAATTATAAAGAAAATATGATATTTAAGAATATCTACAAATTGTGTAAATACAACAAATGGAATAACAATTCTTACTTATTCACCACATGTTTAACGACATAAAACATTTTATTTATTAATACAGAATGACTCCTTGTTAACTTGATCAGCTTTGATATCAAAAGTATGAATGGTTCAATAAGAGGGAAAAACCAAACAGTTTGTGTACAGGTGGTATCCCTTTCACCCCATGCCAATAGTTACCAACTCAGAACATTTGCATTGACACACTAATGGATAACTAAATCACGTTAACCTCCCGATCTCAACGTCAGATAGACCACACACTACTTCTGTCCTACTACTCCCACATTGGGGTTTGAATCTAGCATAACTGGTGCACAATTGTTCTGATACAACTTAAGTATCTACAGAACCCCCATCATCATGACCTAGTGTTGTGCTTATACACATGCCAAGGTACGCTCCTTAAAATTTGAGCATCATCCACGGACCCATTCATGACATTCTTGAGAAAACAGAGGTGATGTGTCTGGTAACCCCATGTATACTGTTTGAGCATCATCCACGGACCCATTCATGACATTCTTGAGAAAACAGAGGTGATGTGTCTGGTAACCCCATGTATACTATTTCAATATGCATTAAGGGTGTTCATCCAGATGCACAGTTGAGCACTCCAAGGAATTCAGTTAAGTTCTAGATGTAATTGCAACTGTTGTTAGTAGGAGTAACCCACTCGCCCACCCATACACGTACGGTAGTACTAACCCACCTGCCCACCCATACACGTACGGTAGTACTAACCCACCCGGCCACCCATACACATACAATGGTACTAACCCACCCGCCCACACATACACGTACGGTGGTACTAACCCACCTGCCCACCCGTACACGTACGGTGGTACTAACCCACCTGCCCACCCATACATGTACGGTGGTACTCTTCCACCTGCCCACCCATACATGTACGGTGGTACTAACCCACCTTCCCACCCATACATGTACGGTGGTACTAACCCACCTGCCCACCCATACATGTACGGTGGTACTAACCCACCTGCCCACCCATACACGTACGGTAGTACTAACCCACCTGCCCACCCATACACGTACGGTGGTACTAACCCACCTGCCCACCCATACACGTACAGTAGTACTAACCCACCTGCCCACCCATACACGTACGGTGGTACTAACCCACCTGCCCACCCATACACGTACAATGGTACTAACCCACCCGCCCACCCATACATGTACGGTGGTACTAACCCACCTGTCCATCCATACATGTACGGTGGTACTAACCCACCTGCCCACCCATACATGTACGGTGGTACTAACCCACCTTCCCACCCATACATGTACGGTGGTACTAACCCACCTGCCCACCCATACATGTACGGTGGTACTAACCCACCTGCCCACCCATACATGTACGGTGGTACTAACCCACCTGCCCACCCATACATGTACGGTGGTACTAACCCACCTGCCCACCCATACATGTACGGTGGTACTAACCCACCTGCCCACCCATACATGTACGGTGGTACTAACCCACCTGCCCACCCATACATGTACGGTGGTACTAACCCACCTGCCCACCCATACACGTACAGTAGTACTAACCCACCTGCCCACCCATACACGTACGGTGGTACTAACCCACCTGCCCACCCATACACGTACGGTGGTACTAACCCACCTGCCCACCCATACACGTACAGTAGTACTAACCCACCTGCCCACCCATACACGTACGGTGGTACTAACCCACCTGCCCACCCATACACGTACAATGGTACTAACCCACCCGCCGACCCATATACGTACGGTAGTACTATCCCATCCGCCCACCCATATTTCCCAAAAGTACATAACTCCCTCATTTATACTAAACTATAACAAAGAAGTTTATATATATTATCCATGTAATCATTTAGCCAAAGATAACTGTACAAATTTCAACATACAAATTTTTTGTAGGTTTTACTTTACACTTAGTTGGATAGTATTTCTTTCCCCTCTCTCTCCCTCACTATCCCCGCCTATCCCACCCTGCAAATTGTACAAAAGTACATATAATACATAAAATAAATATAATATACTCCCTCCATTTATAGTAAACTATAACAAAGAAGTTTTTATGTATTATTCATCTAATCATTAAGACAAAGATAATTGTAAAAATTAATTTCAATGTAAAAAATGTTGTTTCGTAATTTTTATTTTACACTAAGTTGGTTAGTATTTCACTCAGTTAATTAATGAGGTATGGATCTAGAAAAGCCAAACTAGCTACTTTAGGTTGCCATATCACCATAAAACATTAATTTTTACTTTACACTAAGTTGGTTAGTATTTCACTCAGTTTATTAATGAGGTATGGACCTAGAAAAGCCATACTAGCTACTTTAGGTTGCCATATCACCATAAAACATTAATTTTTACTTTACACTAAGTTGGTTAGTATTTCACTCAATTAATTAATGAGGTATGGACCTAGAAAAGCCATACTAGCTACTTTAGGTTGCCATATCACCATAAAACATTAATTTTTACTTTACACTAAGTTGGTTAGTATTTCACTCAGTTTATTAATGAGGTATGGACCTAGAAAAGCCATACTAGCTACTTTAGGTTGCCATATCACCATAAAACATTAATTTTTACTTTACACTAACTTGTTTAGTATTTCACTCAGTTAATTAATGAGATATGGACCTAGAAAAGCCATACTAGCTACTTTAGGTTGTCATATCACCATAAAACATTAATTTTTACTTTACACTAAGTTGGTTAGTATTTAACTCAGTTAATTAATGAGGTATGGACCTAGAAAAGCCAAAATAGCTACTTTAGGTTGTCATATCACCATAAAACATTAATTTTTACTTTACACTAAGTTGGTTAGTATTTCACTCAGTTTATTAATGAGGTATGGACCTAGAAAAGCCATACTAGCTACTTTAGGTTGCCATATCACCATAAAACATTAATTTTTACTTTACACTAAGTTGGTTAGTATTTCACTCAGTTAATTAATGAGATATGGACCTAGAAAAGCCATACTAGCTACTTTAGGATGCCATATGACCGTAAAACATTAATTTTTACTTTACACTAAGTTGGTTAGTATTTCACTCAGTTTATTAATGAGGTATGGGCCTAGAAAAGCCAAACTAGCTACTTTAGGTTGCCATATCACCACAAAACATTAATTTTTACTTTACACTAAGTTGGTTAGTATTTCACTCAGGTTATTAATGAGGTATAGACCTAGAAAAGCCATACTAGCTACTTTAGGTTGCCATATCACCACAAAACATTAATTTTTACTTTACACTAAGTTGGTTAGTATTTCACTCAGTTTATTAATGAGGTATGGACCTAGAAAAGCCATACTAGCTACTTTAGGTTGCCATATCACCACAAAACATTAGTTTTTACTTTACACTAAGTTGGTTAGTATTTCACTCAGTTTATTAATGAGGTATGGACCTAGAAAAGCGAAACCTAGCTACTTTAGGTTGCCATATCACCATAAAACATTAATTTTTACTTTACACTAAGTTGGTTAGTATTTCACTCAGTTAATTAATGAGGTATGGACCTAGAAAAGCCAAACTAGCTACTTTAGGTTGCCATATCACCATAAAACATTAATTTTTACTTAACACTAAGTTGGTTAGTATTTCACTCAGTTAATTAATGAGGTATGGACCTAGAAAAGCCATACTAGCTACTTTAGGTTGCCATATCACCATAAAACATTAATTTTTACTTTACACTAAGTTGGTTAGTATTTCACTCAATTAATTAATGAGGTATGGACCTAGAAAAGCCATACTATCTACTTTAGGTTGCCATATCACCATAAAACATTAATTTTTACTTTACACTAAGTTGGTTTTTATTTCACTCAGTTTATTAATGAGGTATGGACCTAGAAAAGCCATACTAGCTACTTTAGGATACCATATCACCATAAAACATTAATTTTTACTTTACACTAAGTTGGTTAGTATTTCACTCAGTTTATTAATGAGGTATGGGCCTAGAAAAGCCAAACTAGCTACTTTAGGTTGCCATATCACCACAAAACATTAATTTTTACTTTACACTAAGTTGGTTAGTATTTCACTCAGTTTATTAATGAGGTATGGACCTAGAAAAGCCATACTAGCTACTTTAGGTTGCCATATCACCACAAAACATTAATTTTTACTTTACACTAAGTTGGTTAGTATTTCACTCAGTTTATTAATGAGGTATGGACCTAGAAAAGCCATACTAGCTACTTTAGGTTGCCATATCACCACAAAACATTAATTTTTACTTTACACTAAGTTGGTTAGTATTTCACTCAGTTTATTAATGAGGTATGGACCTAGAAAAGCCAAACTAGCTACTTTAGGATACCATATCACCATAAAACATTAATTTTTACTTTACACTAAGTTGGTTAGTATTTCACTCAGTTAATTAATGAGGTATGGACCTAGAAAAGCCAAACTAGCTACTTTAGGTTGCCATATCACCATAAAACATTAATTTTTACTTTACACTAAGTTGGTTAGTATTTCACTCAGTTAATTATTGAGGTATGGACCTAGAAAAGCCATACTAGCTACTTTAGGTTGTCATATCACCATAAAACATTAATTTTTACTTTACACTAAGTTGGTTAGTATTTAACTCAGTTAATTAATGTGGTATGGACCTAGAAAAGCTAAAATAGCTACTTTAGGTTGTCATATCACCATAAAACATTAATTTTTACTTTACACTAAGTTGGTTAGTATTTCACTCAGTTTATTAATGAGGTATGGACCTAGAAAAGCCATACTAGCTACTTTAGGTTGCCATATCACCATAAAACATTAATTTTTACTTTACACTAAGTTAGTTAGTATTTCACTCAGTTAATTAATGAGGTATGGACCTAGAAAAGCCAAACTAGCTACTTTAGGTTGCCATATCACCATAAAACATTAATTTTTACTTTACACTAAGTTGGTTAGTATTTCACTCAGTTTATTAATGAGGTATGGACCTAGAAAAGCCAAACTAGCTACTTTAGGTTGCCATATCACCATAAAACATTAATTTTTACTTTACACTAAGTTGGTTAGTATTTCACTCAGTTTTTTAATGAGGTATGGACCTAGAAAAGCCAAACTAGCTACTTTAGGTTGTCATATCACCATAAAACATTATTTTTACTTTACACTAAGTTGGTTAGTATTTCACTCAGTTTATTAATGAGGTATGGACCTAGAAAAGCCATACTAGCTACTTTAGGTTGCCATATCACCATAAAACATTAATTTTTACTTTACACTAAGTTGGTTAGTATTTCACTCAGTTAATTAATGAGGTATGGACCTAGAAAAGCCATACTAGCTACTTTAGGTTGCCATATCACCACAAAACATTAATTTTTACTTTACACTAAGTTGGTTAGTATTTCACTCAGTTTATTAATGAGGTATGGACCTAGAAAAGCCAAACTAGCTACTTTAGGTTGCCATATCACCATAAAACATTAATTTTTACTTTACACTAAGTTGGTTAGTATTTCACTCAGTTAATTAATGAGGTATGGACCTAGAAAAGCCATACTAGCTACTTTAGGTTGTCATATCACCATAAAACATTAATTTTTACTTTACACTAAGTTGGTTAGTATTTAACTCAGTTAATTAATGAGGTATGGACCTAGAAAAGCCAAAATAGCTACTTTAGGTTGTCATATCACCATAAAACATTAATTTTTACTTTACACTAAGTTGGTTAGTATTTCACTTAGTTTATTAATGAGATATGGACCTAGAAAAGCCATACTAGCTACTTTAGGTTGCCATATCACCATAAAACATTAATTTTTACTTTACACTAAGTTGGTTAGTATTTCACTCAGTTTTTTAATGAGGTATGGACCTAGAAAAGCCAAACTAGCTACTTTAGGTTGTCATATCACCATAAAACATTATTTTTACTTTACACTAAGTTGGTTAGTATTTCACTCAGTTTATTAATGAGGTATGGACCTAGAAAAGCCATACTAGCTACTTTAGGTTGCCATATCACCATAAAACATTAATTTTTACTTTACACTAAGTTGGTTAGTATTTCACTCAGTTAATTAATGAGGTATGGACCTAGAAAAGCCATACTAGCTACTTTAGGTTGCCATATCACCACAAAACATTAATTTTTACTTTACACTAAGTTGGTTAGTATTTCACTCAGTTTATTAATGAGGTATGGACCTAGAAAAGCCATACTAGCTACTTTAGGTTGCCATATCACCATAAAACATTAATTTTTACTTTACACTAAGTTGGTTAGTATTTCACTCAGTTAATTAATGAGGTATGGACCTAGAAAAGCCAAACTAGCTACTTTAGGTTGCCATATCACCATAAAACATTAATTTTTTCCTCAACATATTTATTACTCAAAAGAAGATCAACACTTTTATTCAACAAAAAAAGTAAAAATATTTTATCGAACCCCCTTAAAAAACAGTAGAGGAGACAATACTTGCAAACTTCAACTTTGATGCACTAATGGCTTGTAAAATATAACAAATTGAAAGAGTTCTGCTGATCCAAGTTATAAAACCCATTATTTTATAAGTCTTGCTGAGGGTACATATAATGTACTGTACTTTAGTTATTAAATTTTAAATCTGATATCACATTAACCCCTAGATTACAAAAATAGTCCACACATTTCAAGCTAGCTGAAAGATTATAAAATATACTAAGATAATTCATATTGTTTACTATTTTTAATAGGAATTTCATTTTACATGAAGGATGTTGGTTCTTTTTATGATTTTCTCATATCCAATAACAAATTTTCATTTATTCTTAACCTAGGATCTTGGCCAAAGATGAGTGTGGAGCTTTAATTTTATCTAGGGCATGTGCAAGATTGAAAATAAATTTACTTCATTAGAAACCAATCGCGCAAATCTTGAACATATTCCTTTTGTGTTAGTTGATGAGTAGAAGATGTGACGATGTTGTTAGGTTGGCAAAACTCTTTCTACAAATTTCATATCAGATTCATATCATATCTCAATGGCTAAGGCTTCGGAATGCGGAGGACAATGTTTAAGGTTCGACTTCCTTACAGAGCTAACGGTCATTACTTGTGGATCAATGTTCACGCACAAGCCTGGAGGACCCTGTGAACTGGCAAGTGAAGTTTTAAATAAATAACAAGTTATTTAGTAAATACAATCACTGTACTCATAAATACTTTAACACAATTAAGAAATTTAAAGGCACCAAATGAAATTAGGTTAGTGCATTCAGTTGTTGAAGATGTTCTTTGAGCTGAGTAACTATTTGATAACAGCGGTACTTGAAAATGTATGTTAGTGTGTAAAGTACATCAATAATCTTTTTAGGTCGTATGCCATGTCCTTGTCACTAAAAAACAGTCAATCTAATCTTTTATAATACTAAATTATATTTGTTCAGTTAGTTGTACACAAAATCTGTTTTTAAAACTCTAGTTTATCTTGCATTGATGGGACGAAATGCAAGAACAATTCAATTGTGTTGTTATTTTTACATTACTGTTAAAAAACTACCCTTGCTTTTTTTAATTTTCTCTATTAAAACTGTCTTAATAATTTTACTCTTTTAAAAATAAATCATAGTACAGCAGTAGCTTTTAGTAGCAATTTTATCCAAATTTAAATAAAACTGAAATTTCTGATTGTTTTTTAATGAGCAAACAAATCTCACCTGTAATGAGCTGAATCATGTTTTTAAACTAAATTGTAAGGACAAGGGTAATAATTCACATGCTTCTAATGAATATAAAGTTAATGACAAATTTTCTTTAGCAAAACATTCAACCAATCATGTAACAAATGCAGGTAAAATAATTTTATTTCACCAAAATGTTCAAGGTTTAAATAATAAGTTAAGTCTAATAGAACAAATAAGTATTGAACTTGATTTACATGTAATAGCTATAAGTGAACATTGGTTAATCTACAATAGTTTAAAATATGTTAGAATACCTGGGTTTGAATTTGGCTCAATTTACTTTAGGGATAGTAAATTAAGGGAGGTACATGCTTATTAATAAAACAAGGCTTACAATATTTTGAACGAAGTGATAAATTAGCTCTTTCTGTTTGTTCCGAGTTTGAATGTTCTGCTATAGAACTTAGTATATCTAATAGTAGAAAACAGAATATAATCATAGTTTCATGTTATAGAACTCCAGACTCTGATATTAATATATTTTTTAGTAAAATACAACTTATTTTTCATATGATTGTCAAGGAAAAAAGTATTTCTTTTTATTGGGAGACATAAACATTAACATTTTAGTTAAAGACAGGGAAGTTGTGTTCTGTGATAATCTATTAAAATTTTTTAATTTTAATTATCGTATAACTTCACCTACACGTGTTATAAATTGTACTCAAAGTTGTTTGGACAACATCATCAGTAATGTGCCTAAGAGTCAGATGTCATCTTTTAACACCTATTCAGGTATTTAAGATCATAATTTTATGCAGATGGTGAAATTAAATGTACCCGCATGTAAAATATTTTATAAGATGGCAACCAATGTTAAGATTTTAAAAAGAGTAATGACAGATTATCATATCAAAAATATGATAGTGTAGATTATCATATTTTTGAAATATACTTAAACAATATAAACTGGTGTGAAATAATTAAAAATAGTTCTGTAAATGAAGATTTCAAGGAATTCCATGACACAATAAAATATTACTATGATCTAGCATTCGCTAAGACTTTGAAAAAACATGGGTTTTCCCGAGACACCTCTTGGGTAACCCCAAACATCCATTATAGTTCTAATAAACTGAAAGAGTTATTTTACAAAGCCAAATCACTAAATACATCACATAGCTGGACACTCTATAAACAATATCGTTCTGAGCATAGGAAAATTATTGTTGCAACAAAAAAATTAAAGCATATTGAATATATTAGATCTTCTAAAAATATTTCTAAAGCTAGCTGGAATATTATAAAAAAAGAAACAAATAATAATATAAAAAAAGGAGAGAATGTTGAGCTTCTTATAGAGGGCAAAGTGGTCAAGGAACCAAAGGCAGAGGCTGAAAAGTTTAACAGTTTCTTCTGTAATTTGCCTTCAAAAATATATGATATAATAGATACTTACAAATAATATGAATCTAATAATGACTTAGAGGTAAATAAAAACAAATTTAACATTGCTAAAAATAAAAGTTTTAATTCTTTTTTCTTAGTTCCAACAACAAAAAATGAAATTATATCAGTAGTTAGCAATTTTGATTGTAACAAAGCTGCTGGTATTGATGAGATAGCTCCTCAGTCTTCAAAGCTGTCATTCATTTATTAGCTGAACCTCTTACTATATTAATCAATAACTCTTTCAGTAGTAGTGTTTTTCCTGATTGCCTAAAGTTTGCTCAAGTAAAGCCCTTGTTTAAAAAGGAAGATCCCAAAAACTGTTCTAACTACAGACCATTGTCAATTTTGAGTGTCTTATCTAAGCTTATTAAATCACTTGTTAAGAGTAGACTTAATTTATTTTTGGCAAGGCATAAAATATTAAGTTCTTGCCAATTTGGATTCTATGAAAATCTGTCTACAGCTAATGCACTGATAGATTTGACTGATTTTGTTTATTCTGCCCTCGACAAAAAAGAAACAGTATGTGGTCTGTTCTGCGATCTACAAAAAGGATTTGATTGCGTCGATTATGAAATCTTAAGCAAAAAGTTAGAGAATTGTGGTGTGAGAGGCCTTTCTTTGAAATGGTTCTCAAGTTTTTTATCAGATCGTAGCCAGGTTGTAGAATCCCTTCATTTAAATAAGATGATTAAATCTCGATCCTCAAGGATGCCAATACAAGCTGGAGTCCCACAGGGATCTGTTTTGGGACCTTTGCTGTTTTTGGTATACATCAATGATCTTCCTCAACAATTTTCAAAAAAGATTGTTTTGTTTGCGGATAACACTACTGCACTTATGAAATCACAAAACAATGATGGCTTACCCCAGCAGATTTCAGATAGCTTATATGAATTGTTTATTTGGCTAAAATATCACAGACTTTAGCTAAATTTTCAAAAAAACCTAGATTTTAAATTTTAATTTTGTTCAAAACAAAGCTAGTCCAATTCAAGTAAATTTTTTAATAACCAAATTACTTCGACAGCACACTACAATTTTCTGGGTGTATTTGTGGATGAAGCACTTCGTTGGGATGTGCAAATCAATAAATTAAGTAGTAGATTAAGCTCTGCATGCTTTGCAATTCAGAAGATAAGAGATTTAACAAATTAAAAAACAGCTAAGCTAGTTACTTTGGTTATTTTGAATCTCTTCTTAGATACGGAATAATTTGCTGGGGGGGGGCTCACATTTTATAGAAATTATTTTTAAAATACAAAAACTTGCAATAAGAATTTTGGGTAAGCTAAATTATAATGAATCTTGTAGATCTCATTTCCGAAAATTCAGTATTATGACAATTTATAGTATTTTTATTTTTGATGTTATCTGTTACGTTTTCAAGGATATTTCATTAAAAGAAAAAAGCCAGAAACACAAATATAGTACTCGAAATCATCACCTATTAGAAATACCTTCTCACCGAACAACCCACTTTAAGACATCAGTTTCATATTTGGGTCAACATTTTTATAATAAATTGCCGGAGGATTGGAAAGAAATTAAACAATTTACAACATTCAAAAATAAACTTAAAAAAATATTTAATTCAATCTGAACTTTACAGTGTAGGAGAATTTAAACCAAAAGCTGACAGGGCATAGACTGTCGATAGATTATGTTTAAGCTGAAATATTTTATTTTGATTGCTGTTATATTGTAATTTTAAGTTATTGTGGCTCAGTTGTTTTTGTCTATTTTTAAGTTAAGATCATGACCTGTCTTATAACATTTTGAATGTTTTATTGGATGAATAAAGCACTTTGACTTTGACTTACTGTATTTATTTAGAAATGAGACAATAGAATTTGTTATTTTATAGCTGGTTAATGCATTTATTGATGTAAAGACATTTTGTACAAAATGTTATCTTTAGTTTTTAAATTCCATACAGAAGCACGGAACAATCGACAAAGATAAGTCTGGCTTTGTGATAACACACAAGCAATGTAGGATAACCTTGGGACAAGGATAACACATGTCTCACTTTTATGAACTTCCTATGGTTATTCTTATATATTTGGCTGAAAAACAGACGTTTTCATAAATTGTAAAAAATATGTCATCCTTCTATAATGTATGAACTTTTATTTTATATTAGACATCATCCAGCCTATGCGTATTGTATATAGAAATATGATAGACGTTTTTGCAATTTATTTTTCATTAATTTGGGTTAACCAAATTGGTTAAATAAAATAGCCTGAATATGAAAGTTAAAGTTCGATATAGCATATCTTTTGACAATGAAAAGTCCTCTTTTGTTTCTTCACCAACTTCCAAAAATGTTGTTTACAAATGAGGGACCAAATGAATCAATTATATGCGTTCGACAATCATCAGGAAATGTAAAGGTAATAAAGAGTTAGTTTTAAAAATATGAATATTGTTGTTTATTATAAATGTTTAAATGATACCTCGTCACCAGCTAGTGAGGTGACAAAATGATTGTTTCTGGTAGGCTGTGCGACGTGAATCAAGAATCATTTATTCCATTGACAAACATAAATTTGAATAGGACATGTCAAATCTACAAGTACAACTCTAATCTAAAACAAGGCAGTTAGGCAGTTGCACTCTGTCAAAATTTGCTTATCAATAAATCATTCCATATTAAAACTACAATAAATCACTATATATTAAAATTTAACAATAAATAATTACATAATAAAATTCAACAATAAAATTACCATATATTAAAATTCAACAATAAATTACTATATATTAAAATTTTACAATAAATTACTCTTCAACATACACATATTTAAATTAATCTATACTTAAGACAGAAAACAGAAAAGACTATTACAGTTACGTATTGCAAAAAGTTATGTTCAAGTCAGACTCTAGAAACTCGGAAATAGAATAAAATGGATTATTGAGAAGCCAGTTATAAATGACAGTTTTAAATTTATTACGTGGTATGGTCCAAGCAATCTCGGGGAGCTTATTAAAAAATGTAACACAATTAATTTTATAGGACTTGCCTGTAAGGGTAAGCCTATGATGAGGAATGTCCAGATTGATTCTATTTCTAGTCTTATGATTGTGTATGTTTTGTCTTTTTTGAAATAAATTTAAATTATCTTTGGCATACATTAAGACCTGAAAAATATATAGGTTAATAATTGTACAGATTTTAAGGTAAACAAAAAGCGGTTTGCAGTGCTCCAGGGCCCCTGCCCCTGCCATATTGCGAACAATTTTCTTTTGTATTAGTAATATCTCATGCACACAATGAGAATGTCCCCACAGTATCAACCCATAGGTGATATGCGATTGAAACAAGCCAAAGTATGCAATTCTTAAGTATTCTAAATTTACAAGTGGCTTTAGCTTCCAAAATAAAAATACTGTTCTGGATATTTTTTTACAGATATTATTGATTTGGTCTTTCCAACACAATTTACTATCAATGTTTATGCCCAACAGTTTTACTGAATTGTATGGAATTGTATGGACGTGCGTGGTTTAGCTTGGCGCAGATCAACGAAATTATAATGTTGGTTTCAGTAGTACTTTTTCGTATACCGTACTGTGCATACTTTAATAACTATGTACTGTGACACTATACTAATTCAGTAGAGCATTATTGTTAGATCAATACATAGAATGTTTTTAGTTTTGTTAGATTTTTAACTATTCATAAAGAAATTAAAGTACAAATTTCCAATAAACTCGTTTTTTCTTTCATGTTTACCGTACATTCCTCATATTTTAACATTTTGATACTTCAACGCTTCTGGAGTTCATGAAGTGTCGAACAATCGAGCTTTTACTGTAATTCAAATTGATATTAGGTGTATATCCCAATGTAGTAGTGGAGTTCAACAAATTCTCTGTCATTTTCGTGGTCACGGAAGTCACCACTTTCCGAATTGAAATACGGTACATATTTGTTATTTTTGAACTTTTTTCTGCTGCTCAAGGCGAATAATAGGAACTAAAGTATTGTCTTTTACACATATATCATCCTAAAAACTCTATTTATTGTTATTCAATCCAAACGATACTTGAAACAGATGAAATATCCCATCGTATCTACAGTTTTTTTCTATTTTTAAGTGTCACATAAGATGAATGGATATTTTGACAACTGTCGTATGTTACATCTAAGCATACAAAATGAAGCAAATATCTTCTTTTTTGTGTGTGATTTATAACGTTATGACGCAGTAATATAAAAGACAGCACATTTTAAACTATAAGTATTTTTTTATATATAAATAAGCGTAAATCTTGTCTTATGTGCTACATATTTTCTTATCTATCTTACGTTCTTACATGGACTACAATCAATCAATAATTAACAGTACGATCAAATTTTAATATGTCTGTATGTTTGGGACGAAATAACATGATACATCTCATTAAATGATGTAAGTATACATGGACTATATAGCTAATGATTTTGAATAGCTGTGCAGATATATGCGGGCCTGTCAATTTGTATAGGAAATTTGTTGTGAAAACTCCCTGTATTATTTTTCTTAGTACTATACTATAATAGCAAATAGTTTTAGGATCAGACATTTAAATTTTCTAAAATTGTTTAAGTATATACTGTATATTATAAATTTTCTTGCAACCAAACTGGACAGTTCTCACCCAAGTAACTCAGATACACTGTTGGTATCAACAACAAGTTCTTAAGTAGTTTTAATTCAGCTCTGTTACGTTTTCTCTGTGCAGCCTTGCTGTTTGTTGTATCATTTGCCGCACTATTACTTAGTAATTGCATGGTAATCAATTGACCACGTGACCCGGCTTGTAGCAAGTTAGATACAGTCCATTGTTGGAGATTTGGCCCACGTGGCCGGTCTGGTCGGACAGTCCAGTGGAGCGGCAAATGTGTCTAATCGACAAATCTAAAACAAACAACGAGAGCATTGGGACACGTGATTTGCGTAAATATGTTGCAGCTGTGAAGTTGTGAAACGTAAATGTTGGATTTGTAGAAGTTTTAAAACTGTTTTGAACATTTGCAAACACTATTGTGAATTTCGTAACGTTGCGAGTGATTTTCTATTCATATTATTTGGTGTTTATTTTTAACAGACGAGGACGAAACATATTACATAATGGTTTTCTGTTTAACATTTTGTATTTTCTAGATCTTTATAGTTGTAACAAAAATTATGTTGGAAAACAACGCGAGAAGTGAATTTATACGTTCAAACGTGGAATTCTTAGCGGTCGGTTTTGATAATCGCATTTGGATTGGAACTTCTGTCAGAAACTAAGATGAATTAGTTGAGCACAATTAAAAAATATATGAAACCCCTTTATCGTAAAGTATACCTTATCTCATATCGCATAACCTCTCAAGAAAGTATCGAACATGCAGTTAGTGGAACTTTTTTGTGGATCGATATCTAAATTTTCTCTTCTACTTCCTCCTTAGAGTTGTAGACTTCCTGCCTATCATGTTTATGCACTATACAAAAATCTAAACGTACAGTTATTTAGGGAATTGAAAATTGCCTATCTTATTTGAAAGCTCCATAATTGGTTAAATACAAACAGGATTTCGTAGTAATTACAGCTGCAATTGTTTGGTAAAAAGTCGCAAATTAATATAACAAATAAGCTTCCTTTACAAAGTCTTGCACGTGGAATTTATTGATTTTTTTATAAGAAAAAATCAATTGCATTGACTAATTTTATGAACAATGTTGTCAAGGGGCTGTACAGAGAAGAACATGTGCTTAGTATATTTCTCGATCTCTCCAAAGCATTCGATTGTGTGCATCATGAGACACTCCTGCACCAGTTGGATGAATGTGGCGTGCGGGGTATGCCACTGCAATGGCTGAAATCTTATCTGAAAGACCGATACCAATATGTTCAGATCTCAGGTGCTACATCCAAAAAAGCTAAACTGACTTATGGAGTCCCTCAGGGATCAATCCTTGGGCTAGTATTATTAAAAATTGATGTCAACAAGTAGAATTCCATCGTCCGTAATGGACAATTGGTTCAATATGCTGACGACACAACACTCTCTTTCCGAAATAACAATCTGGAAATCTGGAAGTTCTGTCATGAATTCATGCATTCCGTTTTTTATGAACTTAGTTTGAAAACAAATTCAACTAAAACAAGATTTATTAACTTTTGTCTTCGACAGCAAGAAGATGAATATAAACCTTGCATTATGATCGATTATGAGTTTCTGAAGGAAACTAAATCAGTCAAATTCCTGGGGACGCACCTTGATCGTGGGCCGACCTGGGATGATCACATTAATCAAATTTGTTCTAAAGTTTCATCAAACTTTTTGGTTTTACGTAAACTCTCAAAAGTTTGCTCCCTGGAAGTCTTAAACATAGCCTATTATGGGCTGATATTACCTCATTTGGCATATGGTGTAAGACTCTGGGGAGGCTATTCTAAATACAAACTAGAGAGAATCTTTCGACTCCAAAAGAAAGCAGTCAGAATAATAAAAAATACTAAAATTCAGAGACTACGATTTTTTTCCAGACAAATTGCATTTGAATCAAGAATGAAATTGTGCGTTGGAATTAATTTGCAAGTTCCTAATTAGTTTTATAGAACATATCTGAAAAATGTAGTTTGAAGTTTTTATTTTCACCTATTTTTCAAAACCAGGCATAAGTATTCAAAATATCAAAAGCAAACCCAATGCGCAATACAATAACATTTAAAATGACATCTCGTACACAACTTTTGTTCAATAAATGACGAAAAATTATGGATTCGCAAATAACATTGTTCTTACGGGATTAAAACCAACATGGCCGACAGCCTGTGCAGACTTTTAAGAAGTTTTCTGTCCGTTTTTGGAGTGACTTTTTTTAGCCGAAAAGGAGTGATTCGGAATATTATCAGAATAAATGTGCGTGGTTGCTAGGAAACTGTGGTCGGAGTGTTAGTCTCAACACGTCCATAATGTGAGAGTATTAGTCTCTCCCACCACTACCTCTCCATCTTTATATGAAAAATGAGCCAGAGGAAAATAAACGTCCACCTGCAGTGTCTAGACGAGAAGCCGTCGTGCGCCGAAAAAAAACGACCTTGATTACGGTGCTTTGATCTCACGCCTCTACTCACACCCTTTCACAAGAATACCGTTCCTGACAGCAGCGTAGCACTGGTCTGTGTGTCCACAAACAGTGTTTAGTCGAGAGGATGTGGTAGAAGTCCGGTGGCGTCAATAAACATCCGACCTTGATTCCGACTGCTTTTTCTTGATAGTGCGGTTCTACACGCCACCTTTCACAAGAATACCGTTCCTGACAGCAGTGTAGCACTGGTTTGTGTGTCCAATAGCAGTGTCTAGCCGAAAGGTCGTGGTGTGCCAAGAAACAACCGACCTTGATTCTGGGTACTTTTACCGGATTGTACGGTTCAATACGCTACCTTTCATAAGAATGACGTTCCTGACAGCAGTGTGTAGCACTGGTTTGTGTGTCCACTAGCAGTGTCTAGCCGAAAGGTCGTGGTGTGCCGAGAAACAACCGACCTTGATTCTGGGTACTTTTACCGGATTGTACGGTTCAATACGCTACCTTTCACAAGAATGACGTTCCCGACAGCAGTGTGTAGCACTGGTTTGTGTGTCCACTAGCAGTGTCTAACCTAAAAATCGTGGTGTGCCGAGAAACAACCGACCTTGATTCTGGGTACTTTTACCGGATTGTACGGTTCAATACGCTACCTTTCACAAGAATGACGTTCCTGACAGCAGTGTGTAGCACTGGTTTGTGTGTCCACTAGCAGTGTCTAGCCGAGAGGGCGTGGTGTGCCGAGAAACAACCGACCTTGATTCTGGATTCTGGGTACAATCCGGTAAATTGTAAGGTTCAGTACACTATCTTTCACAAGAATGCCGTTCGTTGTCGACATGGTTATTTTATTATTTTGTGCCTTTATATAAAAAAACCACGAAAATAAGAGGTATTCTTTTGTGGTGTTGCCAACATGAGATTAAAATCTCTGGCTCGTTTCTAGAACACTTTAAGAAATAGACAGTTTTTGGCTATCTACAAATCTAAGCATACAAATCTATGTATGCTTAGAACCGTCCAAAACGTCAAGTTCATAAATAGCAAAAACTTTAGATTAAATTAGTATTTAGAAAAGTACAACTGTAATTGTGTAGACTTTAAAATCTTTGCATTTTTAATTCTTCGTTACCTTAGTTTACCTGTAAGAAAAGTCAGGAAAGTTCGAAAAATGCAGGATTTCAAATGCATAGTGATGAGGAAAATGAAGCCTGACAAAACCGATTGAACATATTACCTTGCCCTGAATTAACAGCACGTAGGGCAACGCATATTTATTAGTTTCCTCACCTCTAAGAAAGAGAAAGTTGGGAATATCCAAAGGTGATGTTGTCTATCTAGGTTTTTGTCTAGATAACATCGTCTTAAATGTTGTGTCTTCGGATGTATTCGTGGTAAAAGTTGCAGTGCGCGCGTCTGAATTATGAATTTCAGACATTTTAAATGTTAAGTTATTATAGACTTATTACTTTTGCGATAAAGTTTTGAAATAAAATTGAAGGTAGTTTGCAGCATTTTTGATCAATACGTGAAAATAGTTTATTTATGAATGGAAAAGTCTGCACTTGCACTTGATTCGTTTGAACAATATTTAAAATGCTTCGTGGATTAAGTTTCGTTTAGATATATTGTTGTTACAAAATCAATCTCCTTCTGTATCTGTGCTGGAACATTACGTGAGTGACCTCGACCTTCATACTGTCTGGAATGATCCTTTCTCGCAGATAACTGAGAAATTAAGGAGGAAGAAAAGCGGTTACTCTTGTTATGTCTGCTGTTTTCTGGTGAAACCTGTAAATTATTTGTGAGAGTGAAACATTCAACATAAACCGGTGGACCTGGTTTATTTATAACTCGCAACGATTACCATACTTTGAACCACTTTGCTGTGAGTCTGAGCTATCGATTTAGACCTACGTACGATGTTTTTTCATTTTCTCTTTAGGGGTGTTTGATAGGAAAAAAATCACTTATGTTTTAGTTTTACATCGACTTACTTAAAACATCAATGTGCTTATAATGATGATCACTTGTCATTGAACTTTTAATTCTTAACACTTTATCACTAATAATCGACCGTAGATTGTATTCATAATGATGACATTCACTCATCTACATTCATTAGAAATCCATATTCGCCCATATCTTGAGGATCGGCGTCTTAAGAATAAAGTTTTGTAAATTAAATCGAAAAGTGGACAAAAATTTGACGAATAAAAAGCAATCATAATTTTAATAAAATAGTCGTGAATTCAATGGCATTGACATTGTGCAATTTGGAATATTTTGGGCTTTATTTAGACCATTCTTGGGTTGAACATGAAATATTTTTTTACATTCAATTTAGAACATTCACCTTTCGATTTGGCCCACAACCGAACGGGACTGTACTCAAATGCTTTCATCTTCTGCACACTATTTTGTTTATGTTTTTGAAATTTAATCGGGAAATGTGTTTTCGTTTGAGACGGACTCAGACTCCTCGAAGCTGGCGGCACCACCTCCTTACTTACCATCAACCCCTTTAAATTTTGTCGTTGCTGCTGCTTCATAGGACCCTTAAGCCTGATACTTCTCAATGGGTGAACAAGAATATATAAATCATCTCTTCAGACGTACGAACAAGAGTAAGGCACTTATTTATTAACATCCTTACAATTTTATTTACCAATACTGTTTGTTATGAAGATTAGATAATTGAAGTGACTTTCAGACTAATCAATAAACACTTATCTAATATCTTACAAATTATATACATTAAATTTTACAAATGTAATCCATGTCATTATGAGCATACATTTAACCAAACTCGAAGCCTGGTTAACCAAACCATTGATTTATTCTGGATTCTAGTGTTGCTGTGATAAGATTGGTACGTCATAAAAACTTGAATCATTCATTAATCATCATTAAGACGCAGGTCGCCTATAGATTTGGGTGAATATGAAGAGCCAGTGTGACGAGTACAGATGAACGAGTGTAGTCTATGTTACTAACTAAGGCCAACTGTTTCTTAGAGAGAGCCATTTATTAATAGCCCAATAGCCAGGGCATCTAAGAGACCTCTATAGTTTTACATATAATCCGAATATATGCCTGATGCTCATCTACTCTTCCCTACACAACATCCGGACCCTGACTACTATCCTACATGACACCCAAGACTTCTCTAGTTGTGTCCACGTTGATGACAACCATTGAGCGGACGCCTTGTATTAAGAGGACCAGGCATAGAGCCCATCGCCCACAATCTCCATAAAACTTTGTCCCCAAGTAGCTATGTTACAGCACAGCCCCACTGCCAATCGAGCAGTAGTGACGATACGATTAACAATGTTTTAGAATGACCTTTTATCTCATACCACATGATCAGAATGTCCAGAAGTAGATATGTTTCAAGGATGTTCTGAACATGATTTTAATATAAATACACATTTTTATTAAGTTTAATTAGCAAATCAAAAACTTACATTGACAACCTCAAATGTATGGATAAGAACATAAAGGATACTTCAACAATGAAACTAACCTGAGAGTGATTCTTTAGCAATATACCAATTCACCTACAGGACAGTATTGCTCACAGGAAATACTGCACCAGTTAGCCGTGGCATTGTAGGCCTAGAATACCGTATTGCGCGAGGACAGGAACTATCACCTTGGCGACGGTGTCCTCCTTTACAACGCAAACCACGTGCATGCCTCACGTACTTGAGCAGTAGTAAATCCGCAGAATTCCAACTACCTGAAGAATTCCTCGCGTTGTACGTACTCTTACTAGTGTAGGAAGGACTAAGCCTTACTCTGCCTGTGCCCCATAGACCACTGATCAGTGCGGGGAACGTACCAGTAAGAGGGAGAACCAGTACAGTGCAAGGTGAACATAACTGATAAATACTTCCAGTCCTGTGCAGTCTCTTACCAATGGATACACGTCTGTAAGAAGCGCAAAGTCAATGTCTCAAAGTCAGACTACTTTTTTCTAATTTTGCTATCTTGGCGCGACCGCCTGGAGTGAGACAGAGAATGACAAAGAGGGGTGAGGGCAGCGCGATCGACTGGAAAGAGAGGAAAGATTACAAATTGCTATGATAATGAGAGAGAAAGGAAACGACAAAGAGGTATGGGTCGGGAGAGGGGTACGTGGCAGAAATTTTCAACTAACGCCGTCGATCGCCAGCCGCGCTAATCTCGTTTCGTCCGCTTCAGGAAGTCTGGCTGTATCCCTTTCTGTTTTCGCTTTCAGATTTCTGACGCCTTCCCGGCTCGCACTGATGGCAGCGATGTACCACAACTATAATACAAAATACAAACAATATGATGTCCATTGATGCAAAAATAACGTTATAATGATTATGATAAGCTACGATCTGCCACAGAGACGGAAGAAACAGAGGTCGCATGCAATAACGCGTTGAGTGTGGGTGTCAAGTAGTCGGTTCTCCGTGCGGACGGCTGTCAGTTGGCTCCACCTTCGTCAGTCCCTCCCTTTATATCCATCCAAAACCTTAAGGATAGGTGTAGTAATTATTACTAACGATTTATAAAGTACATTTATTGTAATATATTTCTAACTGCCACTGAGACGTTCGCTGTGGCCATAAGAAAGTGACCTCTATATATTTGTCTCTGCGGCTCCGTCTACTAGTAGTAGTTTGTGGTTTCACCGCTTAAAACCATTTTATAATATAGCTTAGTTCTTATCGAACTCTTACGTGACACTCCCAGAACAGGTTTGGGGCCCTTTTAGATGGAACTTTTTTTCTCTCTATTCGGATTTCGTACAAAAAATCTTTCATTTGACTCCTTTTGGGGTTTTTTGTGGCTCATATATTTACTAATCGAAAACTTCAAGATATATAAAAGCAATTTAATTGTCAGTACACAGTCTTACTAAACAGAGTAAGCTCAAACACTCTGAGTTCTGTGTGTATCTTTTTCTCTGTCCTTGGGTTAGTTTTTTACCTGTTTTATTTTTCAGTTTTATCTCTTTTCCTTTAATTTTCCATTCATCAACACTCATTTTCTCAGTGTTGACTACTAATAGCAGGTCTAATGGAAACTGCAGTCATCCAAATCTGATATGTTCATACTTCATACTGATATGTTCATAGTCATGCGGTGATTTTTGCGATGCTTTTAATGTTGTTGTTTTTAAGTAAAAGAATTCCAAAAGTCAACGGTGGGTAAGGATTCCTTTAACTGTGTATTGCAATTAGGTTTTGCTTGTTCATTTATGAGTCTTTGTATATTTTGTTTTAGGGGGCACGTTGCTTATATTATGACGATTCACAATAAATTTGATATATTTTTTAACCTTATTATAAAATTCAAAAACTGGGTACACTCACTCGTCAAGAAATCTCCGGAAGCATTGAACGGATTTGATTAAATTTTGAGAGAATTTAGCTTTTGTATCATAGAGACCAACTAAGAAAGGATTTCTCGAAATTACATTCTTAAATGGTAGAAACAACTCCTCGGCGTTTAATTTTTTGGCATTAATTTAATTTGATAATTTTATTTAAAAGAGCTTATACAAAATACATAAACATGCACAACAGCTTGGCTGATTTAGTTTTTATTGCGAAATGTTTAAGGTCGTTTCTACTAACCCCGACATGATTGCACTAATTAGCCTAAAGTAGACTTATAGGGTTTTCTAACCAAAAACTTTGCTGTCTAGGAGAATGCTAACAGGCTGAGTTTGTTTATTGATTTTATGGTTTAAAGAAAACCACTGAGGGCAGGATAAGCAAGTGTAGAAACCACCCCGTAGCGAAGTAATGGATGTCGGCTGGTTCCTTATATATTTACAGTATTCTCTGTTTAAGTGTTAAAAATAGTCATAAAGTGTACGATCTTACTTTTTTCATTTTGAGACAAAAGTAATGTTTTACAGTAATTATTATCTAACATTTAAACTGTGGTTATAAGATGTCTACTACATTAACATTGATTCTGATTAGTATTGTTAGAACTCAATTAGTATTGGTAGTAACACGTACGGTGTGCTCTTTTCTTGAACATTATAGTCCAAATTACACGTATATATCTAGTGAATACATGTTTTCTGCCTCTCGATGTCTCAATAGTAATTTTATGAGAGGAAACATGGAATTATCTAAACGACAATTGCATATAAGCTGTGTTATATAAATCGCTCTGTCGAAGCCGATTGCTCCATTACTGGCCGTATTGAGTTTCAACCGACTCACCGGAATAAACTACAATTTAATAGCTAAATAACGAGCCTGTAGGAAAATTCCGCTTTTTATACCCCCTTCTCTGGTAGCACAACACTTGAAAAAATTACGAAAATATCTGCACAAATAAAGATTGTGTAGATAATTAGTCATAATTTTCACTGAGCTAGTTTCACTTAGGAAATAAAATAGCTTTAGCTAGTCCCCAAGTGGGTGGGCGAGTCAACACGTGTTTGGGTGGGCGGGAGGTTGCTTTGATTGACATATATTTTTGTTGTTGTATCTGAACGTGCCAATATGATACAATATGAGCTGAGAATTTATAAGTTACTGATAATTAATCTAGCAAATGCAAAACATAAAAAAGGCTTCTAAAGATAGTAGATAACAGAGTAATGAGAGCGTTCTGGTAAAAAATAGCTTAGCTATATTGATAGAGTTTTTTACGCCAAGTCAAATGATCTGACCTAAGTTGATCTAGGTTACATATAATTATCTATAAGTTCATTTAAACAAATTTAATGACAACTATAAAATGTTGACTTGACTTTAGTGAATAACGTTGGAACTTTACAATAATTCGTAGATTCTCCTGTAATAACAACACTGCGAAGAAGTAAATATGATGAAGATCGTTTTTAGAATACACACTTAAACACCAAATGAGCATAAGTCGGCCTCATTTAGTAACTAGACTACACAGGCCATCCTCACTCATCCTACACTCATTTAATCATCATTCATATATTCACCCTACAATTAAATACGCAACAAATTGTGTCGGTATTCGACAAAAATACAATTCAATCGTTAATTCGGCATTCGATTGAAGTTTTGAAGTTTTTCCGAAAAATTAAAAAACTTTTATATTATAATAAATTGAAGGTAATAAAAATGTACAACACAAAATGCAATCAGAACCCACAGAATCAGTGCAGTAGTTAAAATAGATTCAACAAATTCACTCAATTTTAAATGAGGAATCCCTATTTAAGAAGATAAAAGTAATGCTAATGTATCAAATGACATCCTTCAGATAAACAATCGAACCTGAAATCGGAACACCCACGTTTTATAGGGTCTTAGGGGACCTAAAAACTAATGTGTAATTCATAAATTAAGAAATCATTTTGTTATAGAAAAATCGCTGAAAAAGTATACAGTTCTTGTAAATTTATTTTTCTGTTAATTTAATTAAGGAATGAATGTTCTTGCAATTTGACATCGATTTTAACGGAGGCTTAAAATTTGTATTATTTTATACTAGGAAACCATATTCAATGAAATCAAAACGTATCCATAACTCACCTATAGTCCAGGAGCTTCAATTTAAAACTGAAACTACAGAGTTTTTCTCTTTAATGAAACAGTCGAAATCGGTCTAGTAGTTTTTCATCCGAAGCAAAGCTTGCATTATGTTTTAACTATGTAAATTTGTATAAAACCCATAAGTAAAATGTTAATTCTACTTATGGGTTTTAATAAAAAAAAACTTAATTTTCTAATGTTTCTGCTATCATTCTATACCTACTTTGAGGAAAAGTAAACAGTCGACAGCACTATATACTGTATATAGTAATTGTATACTCGAATGATAACTGTGTGACAGGATCGTGTTGCCTCTCAAGTACTTGAGTGTGAAGAGTACTGGAGTACACCATTGATATCTAATCCCATACTGTCAGTCGAATCACTCATCGCCACCCGACCTCGGTGCTGCTCATCCACTCGGTACTCTGATCTGATATCTGTCAGTCGAATCACTTGTCCGCCACCCGACGTCGATGGTGCTCATCCACTCGGTACTCTGATCTGATATCTGTCAGTCGAATCACTTGTCCGCCACCCCACCTCGATGCGCTCATCCACTCGGTCTCTGATCTGATATCTGTCAGTCGAATCACTTGTCCGCCACCCCACCTCGATGCGCTCATCCACTCGGACTCTGATCTGATATCTGTTAGTCGAAGTACTTGTCCGTCACCCCACCTCGATGCGCTCATCCACTCAGACTCTGATCTGATATCTGTCAGTCAAATCACTCATCGCCACCCGACCTCGGTGCTGCTCATCCACTCGGTACTCTGATCTGATATCTGTCAGTCGAATCACTCGTCCGCCACCCGACGTCGATGGTGTTCATCCACTTGTCACCTAGCTACAACCTTCTTCGTTCCGGTCTCGTTCGTTCTATTAACTACAGACTGCTTTTCCCACAGTTTGTTTATTTTATCAATGTAATTTCATATGCTAGTTATCATACCGTACAACGATTTGGTACCAGTACATTTGATACGCTTTTCAAGTTCGTTTTGCAAAGCTCAACAATTTGATTCACAAAATTTGACCGTTTTTTTACAAAACTACAAGATTTTTTTAAAAGATTTTAAAGTTAGTAATATGTTCTCCCGCCATTATAAAACAAGCGAAATAAAATCAAACAATGACTATTATTAATCATAATATGCATAAAAATGGATGACAACAATTTGAGTGGGGAGGGATTGGAGACATCGTTACGTAATTTTTGAGGGGATCAGGTATTACCGTTACAAGTCCATTACAAGTGAGGGGGGTCTGAAACCCTGATGTTAGAGTTACGTAATTTAGGAACGGACCCGAATATGGTATTAAATTCACTAAAAAGGGTCTAAGTTTGGTAGATTGCTGGACAGTTTATGGCCTTTCTTTTTCTCCTCAATAAATATAAAAGACAATGATTTGTAGTCTTTTTATGAATTTACAACAGTTTCAGTATCTTTTGGTTTCTGTTCAGTGTCTGATTACGATTATCACAATCGATTATTGCCTCCGTAATCCAATCGTAATTCTTCTATCACGTGCTTCCCTCGGCTATACTCTGGTTTACGTAACAAATTGAGTTCATACAGATTGATTGCAGTACTTTTGAGTACCTTTATTGGATAATGTCACGTCTATGACGTTATCTACTAAGTCGCTTTTAAGACAAGTGCTTAAGTACTTAATTAGTAAGAAGTTAAGTACGCTGTGGTACTCTTAAAACGTATACGACTTTAAACAACTTTTTTAGAAGACTAGAAGCAAGAGTCTAATGGGGCATGATCATTACATAATTTATTATAATTACACCCTTGGGCAAGCCAGTTCCGTTCAGCTGCGGTCGGTTCTAATCTCGATTGATTGCAGTCTAAATATTACGTCAGTTTGCTAAATTAGATCCCTTGAAACTGAGATAAATAATACTGTGTTACAAATCGTGGGTCACAAAGTTGTGATTGGTTAATAAAATTTGTCCAGCTTGGTTCATTGTGAACAAATTTACTTTGTTTATATTTTCACTTTTAATATGAGAATAGGTACGTCAAAAATGTGGTAGAGGAAACCAGGAATATATATGTATATGTTGTATATTCAGATTTGATATATTTCGTAAAGTCTGTCTAGATCATTAAGCTATGAAATTGTTGGATAATAGTTCTTTTAGAAGGCCACAAATGGAAAAATCAGGATAAGCCTATTTGAACATTCGCAATTTATCAAAATGTAAATTTACATTAAATTGTTTAAACCTTGAATCTAGTAACAACTAATACATATTTTGTATTGTTTTTATAATATTAGTAGTAGTAATAATAATAAACTTTATTGTCTTCACTTAAAATAAGAATTAGACAACAAATATTTAAACAATTCGTTAATATAAAATAAATAAAAATATAAAACAAAAATAAAATACTAGTAGAAAAATAGGTAGTTTTGTACAACTGTTGCAGTTTAAAATATTTAATTTTGCATAAAAAATTCTTTGTAAAGTAATTTTACATGCTCTTCTTGAAGTCACGTTCAATGAAATTTATGATATGTTTGAAAGTTTTCACAGAGAAGGTTAATAAACACATTTACTTGTTATGAAATAAAACAGAAAGTACAGTTATCGTATTACACAATAAAATATGACGTGAGTAATAAACAAGATAAAATTCTCTAAATCGCTGAGTCTCTTCTTTAATTAGTAAGCCTGTGCTTTTCGTAATACAAATGTATTTGCGTAATTGTTAACATTCCTTAATTTCAATTATAAATATTTAATATAGTCTGTCTTCGTAAAAATTCTTTTCGGATTCATAAACAATCCTTTACGTCTCTACAAGATCCAAACCCACTGTCAGTCGAGAAATTGATAGGCGAGAACTAATAGGAATGTTCTCTTATTTTATGCAAATAAAAAAAACATTTTGAGAAAAGTGTTAAATGGGCGTGATCTTATAAACTGACCTACGTCAGTGATATTGACCATTGGCTTACTTATATAACCTTTGTCTTTTAGTGACTGATAACAATTAAATACCACAACAAAACAATACCGTCAAAAGAACACAGTAGATTAGAGACTGGGTCGTGGATTTAAGTAGTAATTTTCCAATCCCTATTTACAATGTTCATCATATTGAGGACATAAAACAAAATAATGTGTTTTAAATCCAAAAATGGACCCACGGAGGGGCTGAGAGTCTCCTATGAATCAAATCGTTGATTTTTTATAAACACATATTGTGCCGTTTATTATTATGGGCAGTTTTGGAGTCCTTTAGTGTAGTCCCATGTAAATGTAATGTAGTTTAAACCAGCTGTAGTAACAGACCTCACTAACTAACCAAACTACTGGCAAAAATATTCCTATTGCATGATATATATATATATATATATATATATATATATATATATATATATATATATATATATATATATATATATATATTTGTAAATAATATATTGAAGGATCAACTACACATAAAATACAGTAAAAATTACATTTGTTTAGTTTTGTTTATGCATCATCATATCAAAATTATGAAAAAATCTTTCCGAAGGATACAGTTTGTAATCCGTTGTAAGATACTAACAAACGTCATGACAAAAAGTTTTAACTCTCGGGGAGCCGCAGTATATCCAAGGTCAGGTTTTCCAGCACAGTATCCGCCATGACCAGCACTTGCACTTTCGGAAGGTGGGGCTGGAAGCTGGTCGGTTTGTTTTTTATTTATGTAAGATTTCTAAATTTAAATTCCAAATAGTAATATACATCACGTTATTTGGATTGTATGATAAAATATAAGTCATGAAATTTCATCGTATTCCAAAAAAAACTCTATTTTTATGATACGCCTATCTCAGTTAATTGTTAAAAACAAATAAGTCCACAGTTTAAATTGCATTATAATGTTTGTAGTAATTACATAAATTCGCAGTCTAGTTGCTTAAGTCGGCCACGAATACGGAAAGTAATTACTTCACTTCATAATTGGCTTTCCAAAGCAAATTAATTGTTACTCGAGACCGACAGTGGTTGAGGATCGTGGGGTGTACTAATTTGTCATTACAGTCTCTGCATTAGTGTGTAATATAATTACATTGCACACAAGTGGAGAATGTATGGAAACAAAGTGAAATAAATAAAGTTTTCTGAAGTAAGTATGATGGAAAATTATTTATTTTATCTTTTTATTCATACATAAATTAACTAATAATATAGTGTGTGGTTATTTATTCATTTTTTATGTATTTATTATAAGGCTATTACTTTTTTTAATATACACATGTATTGAAATAAATATATATTAAACAATTGAACGTCTAAAAACAAAAATGTATCACAATATAAGTACAAAATGTACAAATGTTATGGTGATCGATTTCGGTGAACCACGCTCACCTTCCTCAGACCTAGTAAGGGATTGAAAAATCCGTTGATTCACTCTCTGGTCTAAGGGAGGCAAACTTGGTTTACCGAAATCGATCGCCATATAGTATTTGTACTTTTTTACTTATATATATATATTTTTATACAAAAATAAGAAAAAAATAAAAAAATAAATGTGTGTTGTGTGACGTTCACGTATATTGTATTTCTACAAATATGTAATGTGAAAATTAAGAAACTATTAATAAACAGTATACCTAAAAAATAATTGATAGTCAATCGCAGTGTAATAAAGGCTCTTTTTAAGAAAATATACATGAAATTAATATTTTTTAGTTAAAAACAAAATAATTATGTAAAATGATACTTTACAACTATTTATAATGCGTCGATTTTGTGAATTAGAAAGTTTATCCTTAAGTTCTGCTGCTATATATTTACTGACATATATCTTCAGTGTAGCGTGTCATTTTACCATCGTTGACAAAATTAAAAACTCTGTATGCAAGGTTAAAAAATTTATTTTTTCTCTCTTATGTTTATGCTATAACTATTCTGTGTACGCTATTTTAAAATAAATAAATAATAAATGAATTCCCCAAACACAGTAAAATGTACAAATTAAATTATTAATATCAATCTAATTGATTATAGGACAACAAACTGTTACATTTAATACTACACTTATGTCGTTTTGTACATAAAAGTGAACGTGTATAAGTATAAATTGTACAAATATTTTAATAAAATTTCACTTGTATTTCTACCAACATGTAATGTGCTGAGAAATTATTTGTTTTGTACATATAACACGACCTGATTAGCATATGACACTTTTGTTTTCGATTTCTCCGTGTGTATCTGAAATTGACATAACCAAGTGGTTGGCGTGCTTCGTTCAGCCCAAACAGTAATGTTGGACCCTAGCCAGAGTTGTAATGAATTAAGTGTTGGATATGGTCAGGGACCCGCGACTGATGCCCCCGTTCTGTAGCGGCGGCTGTCTGTTGTCTGTACCGTGCCGTACATACGCGCGCGCGCACACACACATACACACTCCCACAGTTGACCAACAGCTCCGGCGACCAGCTCAGCTGTTGTAACACCGTAAAATATACCACCTGTCCTTTCACCAAGTTCACTTTCACTGGAGTTGTTGCCTCTTTCGTCGTCTATCCGTTGCCAGTGGGAACAAAACTATAGACCGACAGTAATAGTCCATTTGATTTGCAGTTAGCGACCACGCAAAAGAAAGCAACTAGGGAAACCTGGTCTGTACAATCGTGCGTTTTACACTCCATCGTGAGCTGCGATATTATAGTCTTATCCACCAAATAATTGTTTATCGTCAGATAATTTTATTTAATAGTACTTTCAAAGTGAGCGGTAGTGGTAGTGAATAAGATTCGCACGATTTTTATGTACCAAATGTTAATTTATGAAAAGGGTTGTATTACTGACGTTTCTTATGGGTTTAGGAGGTGTGGAATGTGCCGTACCCTATGTCTGATAGGTTGGTACAATGACTGTTAATTTGTTATTTTAGCCAACAATTAACAATCATGAACAATCCAACGCCAACAAGCGTTTTTAAAAGAAAATGTGTAATAACATTCATTGTATTAACTTTCCTGAAGTAATTTTGTTTGATAAATTATAACATACCGCTTCTATGAAAAAGAATTTTGTCATTGGTTTCATTTTAAAATGTATAAATAAATGCCTATTTTATGTTTACCTGATTCTACTTATAAACGTATTATTCTAACTCATTCGTTATTAAATCCCGACAAGAACGTTCGAGATGGTGAACAGACAAATCTTGTAGAATTTCAATATATTTTTCTCTAAGGAGCAAAACGCGGGGCTGGAAATACGTATAATACCATTAATTTCTTTTATTATATGACAGTTATGCGTAACAGAATCTCCGTATTTCAACCCCTAACGCCTAATTCCGGGTAAACGCTAATTTTCCACAACCTTAATTCCTTACACTTTTTTTCAGTAGCACCAAATTGTCACATAAATGCTTCGAAATTAGATGTCCTGTTTTTTTTACTTGTTCGGATCAAACGTAAATGGTAGTAACAACAATGTAATAACGTAACCAGACGCTACAATGTTAATGACAGTATAAGACAGAGTGAGATAGAGGTACGCCGTTGGTTAAACATGTTTTAAACTAACTACAGTACTGTAATGTGATACAATATCTAGATCCGTGTGTGAAGAATAAGAACACGCATACAAACACCCTGAGGCGCTTGCTGGCCGTTCACAATTGATTGGACCTCAACAATAGGCGCATACTTGCATTGTTTGCCTCGGCTCTTCTTCTGAAGGATGAAAACAAATCTATGATTCAATCCCCTGTACTGGTGGCGCAGTGCTGTAACCCTGCTTCTTGGGGACAAAGTATTGTGGAGATTGTAGGCGATACTCGGCCCTCTTAATACCTACATAACGTCCGGTCAATGGTTGCCATCGATGTAGACACTACTAGAGAATGTTGTGGTGAGAGTCCATGTTGGGTAGTGGTTAGAGTCAGACCAAAAAGTCTTAAATTCGACCAATACTAAGTGGTTCGGATGCCACGTAAAATTGTAGGTCCCTTATTTGCCCGGCTGTTGGGCTATTGATAAATGGCTCTTTCTAAGAAACAATCGACTTAAGTTATTAACAATGACTACACTTGTTTATCTACACTTATTCGTCCCTCATATTCGCCCATATTTCTACGACCAGCGCTTAATGAATAATATACATCCCATGACTACAGTGTTTTTAGTTCTTACCTTTATCCTTAGAATAATCAAAATTCTCACCTGTTCATTATAAGGGTCGTTTACTTGAAAATAACTAACTGGTCACAATAATTCTAACTTCATTTAAGAATACTTAAATGTGCATTCTCAACAATGTGTAGTGGTGTTATTTAGAATTTATTTATAAATACATATACATACATATGTTAAACGTATTTAAATTAACTAATAAAGTCGCTTAGATTCGTTTAAACAAAAAGTGTTCCAATTTATTGACGGGGTTTTAATTTAATACAATTTAATGAGTGAACTTCAACATCCGTTTAACGATTAAGTTGGAAATATATAAGAGCTGACAGTGCGAATTGTCATACACAGTGTTTAGTGTAGCTTTGTCAATCTCGATCAGTACTTGTTTGCAAAATGAGTGTTGGTCTTGAGTATGCTGAAAGCAAATTTTTTTTGTTACTCACATTTTTAAGTGTTATCAGTTTGTTGTAATGCGTATTATTGTTGTTGTTGTAATACCTTTCAAGATTAAAGCCGGTTTCTGTTTTTGTTGTTATTAATGATTGCTATACGCAGGGCCCTCTTGTCAACACCGCGCATCAGAACTTCACTCAAGCGTTACTTAAGTGCGATCAAGTCCAAGTCGAGTATCTTTGATTTTATTGCAGGGCTATAAAGATTGGTTTGTATGCTGTATGTATTTACACAAATCTGTGTTTATATTGTAAAGCAATAATTTCAAATACTACGTTACAATCAATTGTTATTGTCTCCGTTTAAAAACTATAGAACTTACAACTAGAGTTTACTAACGTAATGTATATTTTTTAATGTTCAATAACAGTTTATAATCATTGATCAGTGTGATAACCTTTTTGGCAACATGTACTCTGCAATTAAAAGTAGCTTTGTTTGTCGTATGTCAAACATGGACAAAAATTGCGATTGGTTGTATGGCCGCTTCAGCAAACGAGGCAAAGAAATGTCTTAAGATTTTTTGCTGGATTAGAATAAAATGTAAGACTTGAAGTAGTGGGTGGGCGTAAACGCCGCTCGGAACCAGTTCACCTCTCTGTTATCGAAACATTCAAAATGTCACTGCCTCCCTCCACCGTTCTTCAACAGGCGATCTGGGTCAGGGGTGACTAATGGGTGGTGGCGATGATACTCGATAACCATAACCCATTCCGTTGGAAAAGAAATGGATCGGCCCGAGATCGTGTTGTGATTGGAGAAGCGACTGAGCAAGCCCCCGCCGTCAACATGACCACCCTCTTCGACATTACGTGGGAAGGTTGGCCGGGATGTCCCCACCCCCGGAAGGATCGAATTTTCCAAGTGATGAAATAAATTGAGAGTAGTACCTTTATTATGAAAAAGGCTATGTTTATAACAACAAATATATGGAAATATATTAGTTGGGAGAAATGCGTTGTAAATATGGAAAAGGCTATGTTTATAACAACAAATATATGGAAATATATTAGTTGGGAGAAATGCGTTGTAAATTCGTTAAAGGAAGAAATACAAAGTACGAACCTGCTTAAGGTACAAGTGATATATTCTTCAATATACGAATAAAAGATTAGTTTACTTTGTTTTAAACAACATTTCAAAGTCTACAGATTGCTTACACGGACAATCTACGCACCAATAATTTCTTCGCGGAACTATAATCATTCTTGGCTCAGATAGCTCAACTCATTGATTCGAGTTTCCTAAAAACCAAACTTGCTCTTAGTGATGAGTTTGAAAAACATCGGAAGTTGAAGTGATAATATCAATAGTTATGGTCAAATTGAATTGAATATTCTTTCTTTCCTTCAATTTAAGTAATGTATGGACATTTTTTTAATATAAATTGATGTTACGGTTATGCGGCTCTTGCAGTTGTTGCGAAATTAAAACTTCCAGCCTTATTAAATCAAAACCTATTGTCACAAAGGACTGTTCCTTTTAATATCTTATCTCTAGCCTTGAAATTCGAACACGCGCCGTTTGAGAGTGAAATTCCGTTCGCATTCCGTCATAGCACGCAACGCAACGCCTTCAAACAATGGCGACATGAAACGTCCAGTGGCAATTCATGTTTTGCACGTTGTTTGTGGTGGTTTCCTACACTTATAACAATTGAGTTAGTTCATTTAGTAAAAATCCCGGTATTATTGATTTAGGTTTAATTCTGTTTTAAATAATTTTATGTTTTTTATTTATTCATTATAACTGAATGTTTCATTTAGCAAGAAAAGAATATTTATTTAAATTCTCTTAGTATAAAATCTACATAAGCATTCAATTTATAAAACTCTGTCATTATGCATAAGTTTCTTTTTAGATACACATATATATTACATACTTGCATCTTAAATGTAATTATGAATTTACATAGGATACCGTAGTTAAACATAGTTACAGTGAATATTTAAATGAAAAAAAATCTTATGAAATTCTAAAAACTTAAGAAAAAACAGATTTTGAAATAATGTCACTTCTACATTTTCTTCACATAGGGTTTATTTACTAAACTTTGGTGCTTAATCATATGACTAAGCACCAAGACTAGTTCACCCTTCCCTTGTAGGTTGCTGTTCATTTTCCTCGTTCTTTGAGAATTGTTGAAACAATGTTTCCCTGCAATAACACTAATCAAAACCATTGCTGGTAGACTGAAGAGATATCCTGACCTAACGTTAAAATCACATCATCACTCCTGGATGTCTGCTCAATGTTCCCGAGAACATTACAAGTGGCACAGTAACCATTTTGTCGAAGCCAGATTTGGACTGTTGCAAGAAGGTACACTACTTGTGAGCGTCATTCTTAAGGATGCAATAATTTAACGGCAAAAGTTTACTACTCATTGTTTTGAAGCTAATTTGCAAATAAGTACTTTGAATAATTTCCACTCTCTTCAGCTCTATCCAGGATATTTACCCATTTTATAAATAGGAAAATTGTCTTGCTATTTTTCTAATTATTTTAGCTTACAACTGTTTTATAGAACTATTGAAAACGAACAGACTGGCCAAAGCATTGCATTTGCTGAAGACGAGTGCTTGTGATATCTAAAGGTTTCAAATAATCGGTCAGATGACTGTTTGGCATTCTATTAGCTCAGCTATTAGTCACCTCAGTGTGTGCTAGAGAGAGAGGGAGGGATGTAGAGAGAGGGAGACCACTCCTGTGAAAATGGAACATGAACTAATTTTACCGAAAAGGAGACCCATATGAGCGGACTTGTTTCTATGATAGAACTAAAAAGTTACCAGAAAATCCCCAGGTGCAATTCGGAGAGCAGCAATTTGTTTGACTGCTTGACAAAAAGTAAGATTCTTAACAAGCACGTTTTGTTAAAGATCTCTTCAGTTAGCTGAAAGTATTTTTGACTATGGCTGACTCATATTCCATTATGAATTTTGTATTATCATGTATTATATTCATGGAATAAAAATTACCAACTTTATATTCATTTGATTTCATTTTCAACAAAATTTGATACTATAAACACCCAATTAAAAAAGGGTAATAAACAACATTATTCTACATTACCATGCAAATATATTTTTCAAGGCTCAAATCTAAAAACGAATTAATCTTAAGAATGTCGAACCATACCATTTACAAAATTTTTAAGACACTGATTGTGTAGCTTTAATTTAGCAACATATTAAAACATAAACACAAATTACAATTTTACTTTTTGTATAGAAGAAATAATATTTTAATTCTATTTAAAAAATGTATTTAGTATTCTTTGCTTATTTGGCTAACTTAATCAGAAAAAGTATGTTATTCTTTATGAATAAAAGAGAAATATTTTTTAACTACAGGTAAAGTATCAAGCCACCTCTTTCATATCCACATTCGAAGCATGGAAGTATATTTTTAATAATTATAATTATCAATATACTTTGTCGGTATATACTAGAATATTTTTTGCTAGGATTTATAAAACATAAAGCTTATGAAAATCTGCTATGAAAAAAAAAATGTATTCACTTTAAAGTGTGGAAAGTTTTCTTAAACTAAAACACATAATTTACTCTTTCCTTACAGCATCATTATTTTAAAAGTTCACATTTATGTATCAGTTACATAAACCACTTACCTGTCTGACCTATTTACATAAGTGTATACATATAAGGACAAGTGACCAGTTTGTTGAGTTTTCTAAAGTTACTGATCAAACCTCTGCCAAAGGAGTCAAGGCATGCTACAAAATCTTGCAAATTCATCTCGAGGCCGTGGCGGTAGGCCAGAAAAATGTCCCATGCAAATTTATTTTGCAACCTGGTACTTCTTTTAGCATTAAGAACCTGGATATATATTAAAACGCCTACTCAAGTGATTTTTGATTCAGTTTGTTTTCTCTTTCGACTCTTTAGTCCTTGCAAGTAACCCAGATATGTTAAGATAACAAAAAAATGGTACTTTGAAAAGGCTGTAAGAGTTTGTTTTCACCAAGTGTTTGGCACTCAAACTAGCTTATTGATTGTAGCATAAAAATACATCATCAAACTTAAAGATGGTTCATTAAATCTTCAGCCTGGCTATAAATATTTTTAAGGGATTTTCACCAACTTATTGTTTTGTATTTATTAAATTCAAATTTCAGTATTATAAATTTAATATAAAAGATAAGAAATCATTAAACTTACCTTCAGGAAAAAACCGACACCAAAAATGTGTAAAACCGACACCATCAGTTTGTTTGTTTTATCACATATATTTTCATTATTTAGTAAAGAGGTTTTGACTTTAGAGAAAAAGAGGGTTAGATGATTAATGTACTATGTGGTATTTTTATTTGCCACTTATATTTAACAAGGGACACCCCTTCATGTGCCAACCCCGTCTCGTACTACACTCTTGTCACCTTACACGTGTAATTTTATTGTTTTTCTTCATATTGCACACCTACATTCAAATTCTTTATATTGCACTGCACCATCCTAAACTCTCTCATTCATACGGTGAATGGTAGCAAAAGGTCTGATTGACCAGTATCATTGTGGGAACTTTGAGGTTTTTTCCCTGTGAATATCAGCAAAATTCAGTGGTATAATTAATATATAATAATAAAATATTTATTGGCACATTACATTAAAAAAAAACCATAGGAGCATAATCAATAATATTATTAAAATTTTGAAAAACTAGGGAAATATTCAGAGAATGACAATGGAATGAGTATATTTATGTTAGTGAAATCCCCAATGAATTTATCAGTGGTAGAACTGTGAATGCGGTGAGAGATTAATTGCGCATATTTTGCATTATTTCTTGGAGCAGGGTGTGATCTGGGAAGTTGCATTCCTTTAAAACATATTATGGAAAATAAGGATTGGCTAATTTAAAATTGAATTTTTTTGGTTGTAGAGGAACATTTTTACAAAAT
>JAQJVL010000221.1:1102558-1156247 GCA_035578905.1 Stictocephala bisonia | reverse complement strand
TTGGCTAGCCTTCGGACTGCAGATGGAAAGGTCCAAGTTTCGAATCCCCAATGAGCTAAAGGTCGACAACTAGAATCTATATTTTCTGGTTACAACCACGCCAAGGTACTTTCTACACTATTTAAAAGATAAAAAGACATTTTGCCCATGCTGAGATGTGGCAACCTCATAGACGGTCGGTACTTGGCTGGTTGAATAAAGTTCAAGCACATATGAACTGGCAAGTGAAGTTTTGTAAAAAAAGTGATTTCATCAGGTGTTGAGAGAGTGACAGTGGGAGATCTCAATACAAGAGCAGCAAAATAATATATAATTAATGACAGCAAACACTTAATAAGAGATCTAACTACAAAGGACTATGTGATATTGTTAGCTGGAACAAATGACATGCATAAAGGAGAACCCGGACAGATGACAACCATTCAGGGAATAAACAGCTTGCTCTCGTTAGACGTTGAAACCAATGTAATCATTAATAGCATTCCCTTAAGATACGACACTCCACCTGTCAATGACAACATCTGCTTTGTAAATGCGTGCTTAGAAAGGAAAATTAAACTATATAACGGAAAGCTCAAACTGATATTCCAGGACATAAATTGTTTCCTTCAGAGAAAACACTACACCACGCACGGGCTCCATTTTAACAAGCAAGGGAAGCGCTGTCTAGCTAGGGCTATGTGTGATATTATATATCAACAGACCGCTGCGTCCATGAATCCAGCCAAAGACAAAACTACGAGTCCACAGCAACGGACAGTCGCAACCCTACCAAGTCCTATACTACCATCAATAAGACTCGACCAGACTCCCACTACAGCCAAGATGACTATGGCGCATGTGAACTCACCACCTGCTGTAACAACCTACGACCTGACTGTCTCTCCCAATGCTGGACCATCAACACCATCCCTTGACTCCATCAAAGACTTTCCACCATTGCCAGTACCCAAAGCAAGTGTTGTAAATAGGACACTTTTTAATTTGATAAATGGAGAATGTGCTAATGATAGTATAAGTAAGCACTCCCTTGCAAACTTAGTTAATAATTCAATTACTGTGAATGACACTGAATCACAAAATGAGATAAATGTAAATAACGATGTTTTTTTAGACATAACAACACCGCAAACATAGAAAAAACAAAGAATACTAAAAACAACACACAGAATAAGAACACAAATTCATGTATTTTGCATTGTAATGTTAACAGCATTAAGTATAAAATAACAGAGTTAAACGCACACATTGCTACACTCCCACACAAAGTTGACGTGATATGCTTAGGTGAACACTGGCTCACCTTGGAAAACTTAAATATTTTGAGCAAACTAGACAACTTTGAACTAAAATCACAGTTTTGTAGAAACACTCCTTATGGAGGAACGTGTATTTTGGTTCGCAGCGGCCTCAGTGCTATCGAGCGTAGTGACATTTGTCAACTAGCAGTTGAATGCACTTTTGAATGTTCTGCTGCAGAAATATCGAACAATAAATGCGCGCGGTCACTGTTGGTAATATGCATTTATAGAACACCGGACTCTAGTAAGCGAGATTTTCTCAAAGCATTGGAATCTCTTTTTTTGAGGCTAAACAAAGAGTTGACACAAAAGAGTGTGGTAATTTGCGGTGACTTTAATATTGATGGGCTTGAGAACTCGACGTTTAGCCATGATCTATTTTGTGTGTTGAATGCGTACGGATTCAATTCCCTTGTTGACTCCCCTACTCATTTCACTGAACACTCAGAAACACAGATAGATTACATGGCCACAAACTATCCAACTATTGAACACCTAACTGCAAATATACACTTAGGTCTGTCTCACCACACAGCTCAGATAACGTCACTCCCCAGTAAATTGGGAGTAACGAAACCCAAAAACCAGACTGTTAAGAAACGTTTATTTTCAAAAGAAAATAAGAAAAACTTTAGGCTAGATTTAGCTTCCTTAGATTGGACCACAATCTTACACAATCACCAATCTCAGAATATTGATGCTTGTTTTAAAGATTTTCTTCAAGCTTTAAATGGAGTTTTCGAAAAGAATTTCCCATTGTGTACTGTAAGAGTACAAAAAAACCTGACTAAAACTTGGTTAACTCCAGGGATTAAAATATCTCTGGCCAAAAAACGAGAAATGAGCAAAGTGGTGAAACAGTCCTATAATATTGTATTTACTGATTATTTTAGAAAGTACTGTATAGTTTTAAAAAAGGTAATCAAAGCCGCAAAGAAGACCTGTAATGACCGTAAAGTAGCTGGGGCTGAAAACAAACAGAAAGTTACATGGGAAATTGTAAAAAGTGAATGTGGGAAACAGGTAATAAAACATGTAATTGATGAAGTGGTAGTAAATGGGCAAAAGGTTTCAAATAAGCAAGACATTGAGCTAGCTTTCAATAGGTTTTTCCTCAATGAACCCATATCCTTAGCACCACCCGTTTCTCACCAAGCTGCAATGGGAAGGCTCGTTCACTCCAAAACTCCTGTTACAGCCTCCATGTTCCTCTCCCCAACTACTGCTGAAGAAGTCTCTCAAACAATTATGTCCTTGAAAACCAAAAGATCAGCGGGTTGGGATGAATTGTCATCAGATGTACTGAAGGTGTGCTGTCGTGAGATCTCTGATCCCTTGGCTTTCTTAATTAATCTGTCTTTCTCTACTGGCTGCTTCCCTGAAAAACTCAAATACACCATTGTTAAACCTGTCCACAAAAAACAGGATCGTCTTCAGATACAGAATTACCGCCCAATCTCTCTGGTATCAGTGTTGTCTAAGGTCTTTGAGAAGATTTTTCTCTTGCGACTTTCGGCCTTTCTTAATAGATGGAACGTATTAGACGACTCACAACACGGCTTTCGCCCTGGGAAGTCCACGGAGTCAGCTCTGTTTGATTTTACCAACGAGGTCCTCGAGGCTTTGGATGGGTTGCAGAAGACTATTGGCGTCTTCTGTGACGTATCCAAGGCCTTCGACTGTGTCGATCATGCCCTTTTGATTGAAAAACTGAGTTATTATGGAGTACGAGGGGTCCCATTGCATTGGATCCAATCCTTTCTGAAAGGCCGAAAGCAGAGGGTGAGCATTACACACTCAGAGGGGCTATCATCTGGCTCAGAATGGCTTGAGACTAAGGTAGGGGTCCCACAAGGTTGTATTCTCTCGCCGGTTATGTTCCTGTTGTACATTAATGACCTGAGTTGTAAAAACAGGCAGTCAAAACTGTGCAAGTACGCAGATGACATTTCCATCTTGGTTTCAGGTGGGTCCAAAGATTGTGTTCTGTCAAATTTAGCTAGCACATTGACAGAGTGTTGTTGTTGGTTTGAAGCAAACGGCCTCTTGCTAAACGCTACCAAGACCACCGCCATGAATTTCCGATTGTCTTCCCGCTCTGAGCAAGTAGTTTGTGAAATACCTCTAACTTCAGGCTCAAAACTTTCTATCTGCTCAGACACTAATTTTCTTGGAGTCGTTATAGACGAGACCCTATCATGGAAAACTCACATTCAGCAACTGCTAAAGAAATTGAGTTCTGCATCTTATGCAATAAACATCCTCAAAGGTACGTGCAGTTTTGAAGTCCTGATTGATGTCTATAGAGGATATTTCGAAAGCTTAGTGCGTTATGGAATTGCCTTTTGGGGCAGTTCACAAATGGTAGATAAGGTCTTCAAGTCTCAAAAGAACATCATCAGACGAATGTTCGGCTTGAGACGATCGCACCCATGTAGAGGGCTCTTCACGCAAAGTTGTATCCTTACTGTCCCTTCTATTTATATTCAATCTGTTCTCTCGTTAACTTTTAAAAACCTAAATTCCTTGACCAAACCAAACAATCAAACCCGATCCGAAAACCTTTTATTTTACCCCATCCACAAAACTACAAAACTTGAAAAGGGAGCACTCTATATGGGAGTCAGGCTTTTTAACCATCTGCCAATAAAAATAAAACAGTGCAATAGCTTTAAACAATTTTAAAAAATGCTCAGAAAATACCTAGTGGAACATTCTTTTTATTCTGTAAAAGAATATTTGGAACTTTGCTCAGATTAAATTTTTTATTGATTGTTTAAACTTTATTAACTCTATTAGCTTTGAGATTGTTACATAGCTCTATTAGTTGATTATTTTAAGTTAGTATTAGTATTTGACAATGCATCATATTTGTAACAAGGGTTTACTGTTGTGTACAAATGAATATGTTAATAAAGAATGATGATGAATGATGAGAGCAAACTTTCATACAAAGATAAGTCATGTTTGTAGTCAATTATGAGGCATTTGTATTGGGAATTGTTTCTAGTTTGATAGTTGTTGATCCTATCTACCATATGATTGGAATATGATGGAATATGGAATATGATTGGAACTAGCAATTCTTAATCATCCAAATGTAACAATTGTTACACCTCATTTTTGTAACTATTACAAGATAAAGGAATATGTCTATAGTTTTATCCAACCACTTAGCTGTTAATGACTGGAGTCTCACACAAGAGTACACAAGTTACGTACATACATTCTGTATTTTTCTTTTATTAATATTCATTTTAATCCTCTACTTGTCGAGGCGCCCACATAAAGTTCACATTTGAACATGAATGCAATGTAAATTGCATGAAACAGTAAACGTTAACTTGCCTAATTTACATTGTCACATAATGATTAGTAGCTTAATACGTTTGGTTTGTGTTACAGCAAACTGTGTTGGACAGCATATCGAAAGATGACCCGAGCTTCACCGGCAACGGCTACACCAGTCTTGCCATCATTTACTCAGTGTTTGCGGTCTGTAACTGGCTAGCCCCATCGATGATCAGTGTCTTAGGACCCAGGATGACCATGTTCTTTGGAGGTGTCATCTATTTGTAAGGCCATGATAGTTCTAAAGTACATTTACTGAATTTCCTGACGACTTCTGAGCACTTCTTCAGCAAGTGCTGGTACTATGAGGAGGTTGGGAATACTATGACCATTGGCTTGACGATATTGTCCAGCCATAACCGTAGCAAAACCTTAATGTCTTGCATAGTTTTCACGTTTTAATTCTTTATCCACACCTATCTAATAACCTGCTCATTTGATTTTGGGAATTTGAGTGAGTAAACATTTTATGATCACGGATTTTCCTATTGTTCATAATGTCTTATACATTTTTGCTTTACATATTGCTTTAGATTACCAGACGAAGTATGTCCTAGAGAACACTGAGTGTCAGAGGATTTCTAAAACGCTATTTACTCATTAAATTGTGTATGATAGGAAGTTAAAAAAACATTGTTATTGATTTTTTAGCAAACTAAATACAGTAACAAAAAGTGCAAGTAGGGAACATAATTTTAATGACATAATTTTTGTTTTTGATAAATTTTCAATATAAGTATTGTGAGAATGTTTTTACCATCAAAACCTTCAACTTTTGATTAAAGGTTTAAAAAGTATCTAATTTTAAGTTCCTAACATTTTTTAATTTTATTAAAGATTTGTCTTTCAGTTTTTAACCAAACAACGTACATGAACTTTTTACTTTGTGTTGCACGATTTCTCATTAGTGTTTTACTTCTTGATCAATTTATTTCACATTTAGTTGTTAGTAGGTAAAGTGTAGTTGTTTCAAAATGTGGGGGGGGGATACTAAGAAATTGAGCCTTGTAAATTCCAAAAACTGCCAAGCCACCGCTTAGGAGTTCCAATACAGTAGTAGATATATATATGCAGTCTTATCTTCAGCAGGCATAAACATTCTGTTTCATTTTAAGTGCACGGGTTGTGTTTATTATTATAATATACAGAGTTATTGTGAACATTGTATGATTACTATAAGTCCAATCAAGAGGACTCTAGTTGATATTTTAAGTTTTTAAATTTAAAATCATCAAGAATTACATTTAAATTTTAACATATTTAACTGTAAAAAAATAACAAAAATATCAAATTTTTTACAGATATTTTATGATCCATTAGAACAGATCCACACCTATCAAATGACATTTCAAGTGTTATGATACGATCATTATTACGGGCTAATCCCTGAAATTTAAATCCACGTTTTTAGCAGTTTTTGTGAAGCAAAATGACCTCCTTAAAATGAAAACAGAAGTAGTGATTTTTAAAACTGAAATATTCTCTACTTATTTAAGTATTCTTAAGAATTAACATATTGAACATATATCAAATTGTGTGATTTTATTAAGATTTATCTTTTTATCAGCATTTTCATTGCATCTTTCCTGTATCCACACACATGGCTGCTGTACTCGGCCTCAGCCCTCATCGGCGTGGGTGCAGCTGCTATCTGGACGGGCCAGGGCACGTACCTCACGCTCAACTCTGATGCCACTACCATCTCACGTAACTCCGGCATCTTCTGGGCGATGCTGCAGAGCAGGTCAGTCCAAATCAAGGATTCTTTGATTTGTTGTATGTGGAAAACTTAATTTGATTTATAAAAAAGTTATCCTACGAAGATACTAACTTAAATGTTTATTTTCTTTTCAGCATAGATACTTGAATTTGTAAATGCCATCATGAAACTTATGTAAGTTTACATTAGATTCTTGCCTAAGCATGTGCCTATGAGTTAAGATTTAAATGGCAGTGGTAATATACATGTAGGTCAAAGAGTTTTAATCAATAATTTCATGTTTTATTAAACATTTTTCATTTCAATTCTTAGAATAGTGTAAATTTTATATATATTTACATTTATAATAATACGGAGAATCTGTAACAAGGCTTAACTCAATTTCTGTCTGTCTTTCAACAATTCTTTAGTGGTTTTTCACAGGAAAAAGAGTTTTATGTGTTACAGAGCTATATTTTATTTGAAAGTTCGGAATTCACCTAAGACTCTGTCCCACAGTGTTTATTAACGAAAACTGTGTTTTTCTTATTGGCAATTTTTTGTTTTGATAACATCATTTAGTTGTTTTTTATCAACTCTTAATGGCAGTCTAATATGATTTGGCTGTCTATGAATAGCAGACAGAAAAAAGTACTTATATGAATAATAATAAATTAGTTATTGTAATTTATTATAAATATGGAATGAAGAAGAATAAAATCAAGAAACTGGTGATTATGTAACCAATAGAACAATTACCAAGATTTAAATTTATATACTGATTAAAAAAAAATATGAAATGCACAAAAGAAGTAAAAATAACTAGTGCTATGAAAAGAAATTTATATTATAAGGAGGAGGTTGTTTATTAAAAATTAGAGTAGGTAAGGGAAAGCTTAGTGAAATTTTGCATTTAGATTTATGATTTTTGAAATTTGTTAATGATGGAGTATCAGATGAGGGAGACAAAGGTAGTTCGACATTTGCCATCATTACGTGAAAATTACCAATCACGACGTTTCGATTTGGTAAAACCCAAACCTTTTTCAAGTGCTAAAAACTAAATTACATCTACACAAACATGTTATAAAACTACATTCTTAAAGTAATAAACTTATCTACTTTAATAATTATCTACATTTTAATCTAGATCATAGAATAAATTAATATAACAGGGATAAATTAATATAACCAATTCAGTCTGATTTGAATATTAATTTAATTGTGTTTTAATATTTTTTCGTTGATATCGTGACCTTGGCAGCGCCTAATTAGTTATATTAATTTATCCCTGTTAACATTTTTATAATCAGTAGAAGTTCATTTTGTTGTACCCCATTCTAGGATCTAGGTTAAAATGTAGATAATTATTAAAGTAGATAAGTTTATTAGTTTAGGAACGTAGTTTTATAAAATGTTTGTGTAGATGTAATTTAGTTTTTAGCACTTGAAAAAGGTTTGGGTTTTACCAAATCGAAACGTCGTGATTGGTAATTTTCATGTAATGATGGCAAATGTCCAACTACCTTTGTCTCCCTCATTAGATATATGAAACGGAAACATGTATACACAGGAAGGAGAATGAAAAGATGTTGGGAGTAATTGAGATGCGAATGGAGGAGAAAGGACGGAATTAGAATCAGGGATACTCACTACGCGGGCCGCTTGCGGCCCGTGGGCCGATTTCTTGTGGCTCACTAACGCGAGAATAATATTTGTTCGTCCCCCGAATTTTGTTATTTTAAAACGCATATTTAATGAATGTTTTTTTTTATTTTTAAAAGGTTTACAATTTTGTAATATTCTACATTTCTGCGACTATAACATGTAATAAAGAGCTTAACCGCTCAGGCGTTGGTGGGCAAGGGGTGGCAGCAGTGCTTCGTGCCTGTCGCTACACGAATGCACAGCTGACTGGAGTGAGTCAGCTGCTCGGCCACTGACAGCCGACACCAACGCGCTACTCTCAACTCCGCCGCTTTCAGTCAGTAGTCTGTGTGATTGTGATGGATGTCTACTATAGTGTGTAGTGCAGTTTTACTTAGCTCAGTGCAAACTTGTATAAATTGCGCCAGTGTTATTGTGATTATAGTTCAGTTAACTATATTTTATTGACATATCATATATTTAAGTGCTTGAATCCCCATTTTAAATATGGCAGGAGTTTGCTCAAAAGGTCGGAAATGAAAAATTGAGGATGAAAACCGTGAGTTCCAACCTGAATGGGAGAGTGAATTCTTTTTTACAAAAAGTAAGAAAGACGGGACATCTCTATGTTTGACATGTCGTGAAACGGTAAATGGATACAAACGTTATAATTTGATCAGACACTACACTTCAATCCATTCGCAATTTGACGAAAAATACCCGAAAAAATCTAAGGTACGAGAGGAAAAATTGCAATCTTTAAAAAAGTCTTTTGCTTTTGAACGTAGTACACTTTTTAATGCAATGAATAAGAATGAGCTTACTACAAAAGCATCCTACCAAGTAACAGAAATTTTAGCAAAAAAGATGAAGCCGTTTTCTAATGCAGAAATTGTAAAAGAGTGTGTTGTCACACCATTTGTAAAACTTTGTTTTCAAACTTATCAAATGGTAAGCAAATATTAGATGACGTTTCAAAACTTCAGTTGTCTGACTCAACTTGAATGAGAGGGTCCCAGGATTTAGCAGCAAATATTTCACTTAATCTTACCGATGAACTTCAGCAAAGCAAATATTTTAGTCTTGCACTCGACTCTTCCACTGATATAACCTCAATTTCTCAATAGCTAATATTTGTCAAGTATATATCCAAGGATTGTGATCTTAAAGAAGACTTTTTGGGAATGATTCCCATGACTGGACAGACTCGAGGTGTTGATTATTTGAACACAATAGTAAGTTTTTTTAAAGAGCGTAGCATTGACGTGAAAAAGATTTTTTCGGTGTGTACCGATGGGTGCCCATCGATGGTAGGGAAAAATGTAGGATTCGTTCAGTTGTTGAAAGAACATATAGGAAATGATCATTTATTAAGCTTTCATTGCATTATTCATCAGGAGAGCTTAGCTGTTAAATTTGGCGAACATTTCAGCGAGGTTATGAAAACGGTTGTAAGGATCGTGAACTTTATAAGATCTAATGAACTTAATCATAGAACATTTCAAGAGTTTTTGAAAGAACTCACGTCGCAATACGGGGACGTTCTTTACCACACAGAAGTGAGATGGCTAAGTAAGGGTAAAGTTTTGGAACGTTTCTTCAGCATTCGTCATGAGATTACTCTGTTTTTGGCTACAAAGAAAAAAGAGTATGCTGATATTTATCATTTTGGTTGGTGGCTTACAGTAGCTTTTCTTACTGATACAATGGGCATTATGAATGAAACACTGACTCGATTGCAAGGAGACTACAATAAAATTGTAACGAAAATGATGAGTGTTGTATTTTCACAGGAACAGAAGCTCAATATGTATATTGAAGAATTGTCAAACAGCGATTATTCCAGCTTTCCTTGTGTTAAAACTCTATTTGATGAAAATCCAGATGAAAGTCACGATGTTTCTGACTTATTAAAGCTGTTGACAAATCTCAGGGACGAAATGTCTGTGAGATTTAGTGATTTCAGGAAGTACCAAGAACCATTTCGCTTGGTGGAAAACCCATGGGCAATAACAACAGCAAATATAGCTCATCTTTCTATGTTTGGATACGAAGCTGGGGATTTGAAAAATGAGTTAATTGATCTTCAGAATGATACGGAACTCAAAAGTATTTTTGAAGAAAAAAAAGAAGGAAAAAGTTCACTATGAGTTTTGGAAAGCAGTTGACGAAGAAAAATTTCCTAACTTAATTGACTGTGCTCGGAAAATGTTGTGTGTTTTTGCATCTACGTATGTTTGTGAATCTACTTTCAGTAAGCTTAAGTTTATAAAAAACAAGTACAGATCCAGGTTAACGTGTGAGAACGTTGAGAACATTTTGAGGATTTCAGTTTCTTCCCAACGTGCTAACATTGATAGCATACTAGAAAGCTAAGCTGTGAAAGATTTCGTCCATCAACTTCAAAGGAATAATGAATTCAAGTAAAATATGTTTTTCTGCTTTTTTATATGCAAAACAATTTATTTTATTGATGTAATAATTTATTAATGTTGTAATCATATTCTTTGTAAGTTATTTACCACCTTTTTTTGGTTTAGTTAGGCAATAATAAATAATCTATTTAGTAATCAAGCTAAGTAATAAATTATACATTTTGTACTTGCGGCCTTAAGTAAAATTTGATACGGACTATTTGGCTCTCTAAGAAATCCTAATGAGGACCCCTGAATTAGATGGAAAGATAACGTGGGGAATAAAGAATTCCTGAGGTGAGTGGGTATAAGAAAGATAAATACTGAAGAATATCAGAAGAAGAAAAATGAATTGGTTAACACATGTAAAGAGGGAGATGCTTGCTGAAAATGACATAGAATGGGAAGTGAAGGAATAAGAGGGAGAGAAAGAAGGAGGACTATATGATATGCATTATAACTATAAAAGGAAGATAAGAGACAGCAAAGATTGGCTCAAGAGACAGGTTTGACGACAGGCTTCACTGGACTTGTCCGAGGGCAGAACACCCTGTTGATGATGATTACAGCTAATAGTCAGCTATTACAGCACTTTTTTTTATATTTTTTACTGTTCAAATTAAAATATATTGCAAATTAAACTTTAACTGTCTAGGCGCATCATTATGGAGATATTACTAAGTTGTTCTCAACAAAGCTTGGCTAAGCAGGGAGTTATTACTGGTAAATTTAAATAGTTTTGATGTTCATGAATTAGGTTGTGTTTTTGAATTAACAGAATTCCTGAATTAAAATCGCATCAATTTTACTTGAAAGAAAACTAGACCAACATGTCTTTGAAATCAGTAAGTAGATTCTTTATCTTTCTTTATCTACAATAAATTCATGTAGAGTATCAGTTTGAAATTGTTAATTCATTCACCACTTGGATTTTCCATGAACTTCTGGAGAAGTCATTTCTTGACTTCCTATTTTAATCTTCTTCAAGTGAATTTTTGGGTGTTACATAAGTGAAGGTTTTGTAGTTTTCATCAGATTTGATGGTGGCTACTTAACAAATAATGCGGTTCAGTGCTTTGCAAGGATACACTAATCCACATGTTGAGTGTTGTAGTGGTGAATGTCTCTTTCTCGGAGAAGAGATAGCTTATTACGTAAAGTGTAACATATGTGCAACTCTGTAATGTTATACAACTTTAAAATCACATTATATTCATGTCCACATGTTGCTTATCTGCTATAATTTTTTCTTGAAAGTAGAAATTTTGTGTTGCAATTCTTATAACATTTCAGTTCAAAACGCATCAATTTTTAAAAATTTCCTTTTGAAAAAAAAATATTTTGACTATAGAAAATTAAACTTATTTATAAAACACAAATTTATCCAATAGGACAGAAAACTCAGTTTTTTATTTTATGAATATTTTAAATCACAGTCTGTAATCATTGTCAACAACACATTTTTTTTACATTAAGAGTCTTTTAGTAATTTTTGTTTGTTTGTTGCAGTATGTTCTTTGGAAACATCTTTGTGTCATTTGCATTTCAAGGCAAGACACACATTGATGGACCGACACGGACGTTGGTATTTAGTGTCCTGTGTGTGGTCTGTGGCCTTGGAGTAGCTGTGCTGCTGTTGCTACCACGCCCACGGTCTCTGGATGGTGAGTGTCTGCCGCAGGCCGAGGCGGCACCCCTTAAGGCCCTCCGAGGGTCCTTCTCGCTCTTTCTCACCAAGGAAATGCTGCTGCTGTGCATCACCTTTCTTTACACTGGTTAGTACTACTAGTTTTGATCCTCTTTTGTAATACTACCTTTTATTTTCATTCTTATCTTTATTAACTAGTGATAGTGTGAGGATATTATCATCCTTATTTCAATTATACTGCCATACATCAATTCACAATATAATTAGAACAATATAACTATATTTTTCGGTGACAATCGCGTCAAGGTGCTATTTATATTACTTACAAAATAACCAGACACGGTTGTCACCGGAAAGTATAGATTCTAGTTATGACACCGGCCGCTTAAGCCTAAAATCTAAAATTCACAATATGTTCACGTAGTAAAATAGTAATTTTAAACTCACTATGATCTGAATTACTTCTTTTAAATTAATTTCCAACTTGCTGAAAGACAATTTGAAACTAGGAACATCTTGAAGAACAGTCTTTAAAATAGAACCGCCTACATGACAAAGTAATGAAAAACAATGATTATGACAGAAAACAGAGATCATCCACGATGATGAAAACATTAAAAAAAGTCTCTTGAAGTAATTTGCATAGCTTAAGAAAAATATAAAAATGTATAACTGGAACAACCTCATAAAACTTTACTGAAGATCCAATATGCCTTCTCCCAAACACCCACAAAACGTGCCTTAATAAAAATTATACGAGAAACAAAATCTAAAACAAACAAAAAAAACTACAGAGGGAAAACAGTAAAGAATTTTTAGTTTTGTTCGGCACTCACTCACTCACACTCACTCACTCACTCACTCACTCACTCACTGACTCTCTCATTCTCACTCACTCACTCAATGTATTCAGTTCAATGAAGTCATTAGTTGTCTGTGTCTTTGTAGTTTGTTGCGGCAATACATTAGTGTACATTTGTTGTCTCACTGTTCATTCTGGGTACCGTTATGTAAAGTCTAATTTGTTATTACATGTTATAGTATATTTTATTTTTATTGATATTTAATTGTTATTGAGCCCGGCCGGCTGCTCCATTAAGCCGTACCACTGAGAGTCTACTACATTTAGATTTAATACAATTTCAAATCAACTAACCAGTACATGTAGATGTTGTTCTGTTAAACCTAAAACTGTAAACTTAAAGTTAATAAATAATTATTAATTTCTCACAGGTTTTGAGCTGTCTTTTTACAGCGGTGTGTACAGCTCATGCATTGGGTTCACGAAGCAGCTAGGAGAAGGAGCCAAAACACTGGTAGGCCTCTCAGGCATCTTCATTGGCTTTGGAGAGGTCCTCGGTAAGTTAATATTCTAGTTTAGATTGATTTCATGACTCTTCAATACAATATTAGCTTCAAATATAACTCACAATACATACCATGACACTTCACTTGAGCATGAGGGGAACAATGCTAGGAGTAGAGGGGAGAGCAATCCCTCCACTGTTGTAACCCTCCACCATGTGACTGATCCTCTTAGTTCCCATGTTGAGCATTTAGCTAAGCTTGCAGCGCCTCATGTGTAGAAAAGTATTTCTTTTTGCATCCTTTTTTGTTTTTTTACATTTATTATTATAGCCAATCAGAAAGTTTGTCTTCATTTTTTATTTGAACTAAAACCTCTAATTGCTAAAATTAACACAACCTACGCTGTCTTTGCAAAGTCTGCTCTGAAAATAGGCATTTCAATTTGCTTATAAATCAAACTAAGTCAGGTTGTAAACATCAATTTAAATATCAAATGATTTTATTTTATCATATATATATAAAACTTATTTTCTGGTTTGGCAGCTCCTCCCACCCCTTCTGATGACAGTTAGTCAACTTCGCATCGCCTAGCCAAGTGCCAGGGTGAACCTCACGAGTTATAATCGGAAGTAAAGTGTTTGGATGGTAAAGTACTATGATATATGAATACATTCTTCCCAAGTTTACATCGCTTAATAGTCACCACTAATATGGACACTACCATATAAGGGAAGGTCCTTGATTGACGTAATTGTCGGAATTGACTTATGAAACTACTAATCAAATAATTCGATAAAAGTTGAGCACTTTGAGCCATGGTAACTGGCATATTATTGGCCTTTTATTCATTATTCATTAGTAAGATGCAGATCATCAAGATATGGGAGAATGAGCGTGATGAGTATAGATGAATGCTTGTAGTCATTGTTACTAATTAAGGTAGACTGTTCCTCAGAAAGAGCTATTTATTATCAGCCTAATTGCCAGGGCAACTAAGGGATCTACAGCTTTACATGGAATCCGAACCACGTCGTGTTTGTCTGTTTTTCTAGCTGACGAGCCTGATACTCAGTTCTCTTTCCTACACAACTTCTGAACCTTAACTACCATCCAACATGACACCCCAGTGCTCTTAGTAGTGTCCACATCGATGGCAACCATTGTTTTGAGGCAGAGTGTTTCCGAAATACACTAGCAAACTTCAGGAGGTTGTTTGTAAAGTCAATGTTTTGTTAACAATTTTATAACAAATGTAGCAACGTCAGGTTTTGGAAAAATGGATGAAAAACGATTGAGATAAATTTTTATGTGTAGCTATTCACTGCCAGGTGACATTTAACAGTCTCCGGATTCAGTATTCCAACCATTCATACATCTGCAAGTCAGTCTTTCAGCTGCTGGCAGTGACAAGTTAAAACTTAATAAAATAACTTTCTTGATGATAACCAGTTTTTTGCAAATTTTTTTGTTTTACAGCCAGACTGTTATAAAGATAGAACACTTTTTTGAAAAATAAAAAATTACAGCTAGCTAGTTAGTTAAATCTTTCTTCTTATGTTCATTTCCAATTCTCTTTTCTTTTTATTTAACTTTTTTTTAATTTTCTCCCTTGCTACTTTTTTGAAACTATCATGCTGTAATAAAACTTCAGCATGATTTTTTTATTGATAAGGTCATTGTTATAAAAAAGGTTGTCTCACCGCTAGGGCCGGATTTACGATTTTGCCGCCTTTAGAACATTGCAATCTAATATACAAATATATTCTAAACCATTATTTTTTTTTCACAAGGATACACAACACAATAACAACAGTAAAAACACATAACACTTTCTGTAATTCTGTGAGTGTGACGGTTTAATTGATTTGCCTGACAGTGGTAGGGGTTCCTGACTTGTCAATCCACTCCAACACCTTAAGCGCTAGTGGCAACACTCTTACGCATTGCATAGATATTCAAATTTCGAGCTTTAATTTTGGGGAAAGTTTTTTTCCATTTTAATTAATTTAATTTTTGCTACATTAATGGACAGCGTTTTGCCGTGGATGGATGATGTACGCATTAAAGAAGGGAAATAAATAATAGTAAGTCTTTAAAATTATTACTTTAATTTAATGTATGGTGTAAATGCACTGTTTCTTTTTTATCAGAATTACAATCATGACCTCAGTTGTGCTGGAATGATGGGTTTGTTTAAATAATCTATCACTATTTATTAGCAAACAAACGTTGATAAAGTGAAGTAAAGAATGAAATAAATCTGAATAGTTGCAAACAGTGGTCAAATTTACTTTTGTGGTCAATTCACTGAATGTTTTTATTAGATCCAAGGCAGGTTCTTAGTTCCCACCCATACACGCACAGTAGTACTAACTCACTTCCCCACTTACACATGTACTTTATGTATCTTCTCAATATCATATCAAATACCAATATTTTATACATAATGTAATAAATACAGTATGTGAAAAGAAGTTTAGTCGTGGGCTGGCTAATATGCGGGTCACTTTGAGTAAAAGACCTTCATTGTAGCTTCCTGGGATGAAGACTTCAGAAAGAATTTTTATCTCTTGAAGGGCCTTCTTGTCACAATTCCTGCACAGGTAGCAATTTGTATTTCTATTTTACAGCACATATGTTTTCATCTTTTTCTAGTCATGGCTATTTTCTGAGATCAAGTCTTTAATTCTGACCTCTCTTTAAGTATATAGTTGGAATTTTGTCAGAATAGAAATCTCTTTATTTGTAAATGGATTTTTACAACAAGACAAAGTTAGGGCCTCATTGCCCTTTGTTACACATAACCTTAATACAAAAATTATAATAAAGTTTAACAGTACAAGACAAGTTTATAAAAAAACAAATAAGAACTATTCAGAAAACCAACAAATTTTTAAGATTTTATATTAACTTGATTCACGCTCACAATTATTCTTAATCTCTCCCATGCATAGCAAGCCAATCCCGAGTCCTAGGCAGATCCTGCCACGGTTATCTGCTCCAAGTAAAATTGTTTTAATGACGCCACAAACCGTGCTTTGTCAGGGATTGAAATTATATTATCAGGAAGGGAATTCCGTAGGCGGCAGGCTATTATGGTGAATGATTTGTCATACGTCGCAGTTCTGTGGTGAAGCATGAGCAGAAGTAACCTTAACTTAGATAGAATTCCAGATATGCTCTTCGAACAATCATGCAGTCACATGATTGTTCGAAGAGCATATCTGGAATTCATCAATACCACTGTACGTTTATGGGTGGGCGTGTGGGTAGGTACCATTATACGTGTATGGGTGGGCGGGATGGGTTATTACCACTGTACGTGTATGTTTTGTAGATATATATATATATAGCTAGCTATATATACCACTGTACTTGTATGGGTGAGTGGGTGAGTTAATACCACTGTATGTGTATGGGTGGGTGGGCAGGTCAATACCCTGTTTGTGTGTGGGTGAGTCAATACCCCTGTACTTGTATGGGTGAGTGGGTGAGTTAATACCACTGTACGTGTATTGGTGAGTGGTTGAGTCAATACCCCTGTACGTGTATGGGTGGTCGGGTGGGTACTATCACTGTACGTGTATGGGTGGGTGGGTGGGTACTATCACTGTACGTGTATGGTTGGGTGGGTGGGTACTATCACTGTACGTGTATGGTTGGGTGGGTTACTGTATGTGTATGGGTGGGTGGGTGGGTAAATACCACTGTACGTGTATGGGTGGGCTGGTGGGTCAATACCACTGTTCGTGTATGGGTGGGTGGGTGGGTTACTACCACTGTTCGTGTATGGGTGGGCGGGTGGGTTACTACCATTGTACGTGTATGGGTGGGCGGGTGGGTTACTACCACTGTACGTGTATGGGTGGGCTGTGTGTGCATGCGTGCGTGCTTGCGTGCGTGTGTGTGTGTGTGTGTGTGTGCGTGTGCGTGTGTGTGTGTGTGTGTGTTTTTAAACACTTTTGTCTTTGTATGCCATGGAAAGTTTCAACATAATGTACACAGTTTGTGTAAAATGTTTAAAGAACATTTAATTTTGTTCAGGGTCAGTCATCCAAACCCATTTAACTAAACTCAAAATTCAAACAAATTCTCATGGAACTTGAACCAGTAACAGACTGCACTGGAAGTAGTAGAGGATTATAGAATTAAAAGCAGAAACATGTTGACGAGTCAGGACGGGTTAAAGAGTTCAACAATATTCAGTAAGGTTCGGCTCCGTTGTTACCTATGCGGGCAGTCGCTGCCTAAGGTATTGCACACACTCTCTATGTGGCTGAGGTTTGGGGTTGCTGGCTGGCTTGGCATACATCTATCGCCACGGGGTAACGATATGATGACTCTGCCCCAGTAACCTGCCCTTGGGACTGTTGTGCTCTAGGTCACCAAGTGCTTGTACAAGTCTCCTTGAGCTGTTGTATACAACCATGACCCAATAAGTTTATGAATTTACTGTAATAATTCTATAATAAACACTAAGCTGACTAGAGATCTAAACCTGTACACTAAAATACACTGGTAAAAATTCCTGCAACATGTTTACATACCAGTCCGAATTCACTGTCACTGACTTCAATTTCCTTAAAGAACCATGGACCAATAATTCCAGCTGAGTAAATTGTGCACCTTACTATGACTTTTGGTGAATGCTAAGGCCTTTGATGCAATTCTCAAGGATTTATGTCGGCCAGTTGTTTTTTTACAATTCCTTACAATCGAAAATGGGCTTCATGATTGAGGAAAATGATTGCCGGAAATCAGTTTACTCAGTGTATGGAGAAAGTAGTTATGCTGACGCACGCCGTAAAATGGAGTGCCTATTCCAAACGGCTTAATCAGCTCTAAATTCCAGAGTCTTAAGAAAAAAATCTTTTTTCCCATACTAGCTACCATTCTTTCTTTTGAGAGCTCATTCCTGAATATTCTCCTCCTGATCTCCCCAGAGCTCTGCACTCAGTTAATAGGTGTTTAGAAGGACTCTATAGCCTCACCACATAGCCGTGAGGCTTCTATTTTGGAGAATGTGGTGCCTCACTGATTCTATTTATGCTAGCTAATCCCTCCGTAAAACAGCGCAAGTGGCACTCTGAAACTATGTGATCCATTACTAGAATCTACAGTTTCCGGTGACAACCGCGTCAAGGTACTATCTACAATATTTACAAGATAACCAGACGTTTCGCCCATACTGTGATGTGGCATTCTCAGTGGCATCCACGATCCAAGATATTTACGTCTGGTTATCTTGTAAATATTGTAGATAGTACCTTGACGCGGTTGTCACCGGAAACTGTAGATTCTAGTTATGACACATAATCTTAGAACTTAGGCCGCTTAAGCCTAAGTTCTAAGATTATGTGATCCATTGTTTGGATAGACCCTCCACAATCACATGACTGATCTACTGTCAATCCCCATTTGTATTTCCAGTAGTTACATCTGCCCACTCCGGTTCGGAACACCGGATCCTTGTACTTAACATGTCTGTATTGTACTTAACGCACAGTGGTATTGACCCACCCATTCATGCACAGTGGTATTGACCCACCCGCCCAACGATACACGCACAGTGGTTTTGACCCACCCGCCCACCCATACACGCACAGTGGTATTGACCCACCCATACACGCACAGTGGTATTGATAGATACCAATTTTTCTTTATAGATACCAATTTTTGCTAGATGTTTCCTGAAGTGTCCATGTCCAGTAATATACGCAATCACCATCCCGATGTCATTCTGATTCATAGCGGTGAGTGATTTGATCAGAGAATGTCCTCTCACCAGAGATTTTACAAAGACTTGGCCGTGAAACCGCTGCCATCTGCTTTGGTGGTGATTTCTCACTAAGATCAGTATTTCACTCTTGGCATTAGTAAATCAAATGCAAAATACTGGTTTGGGCCCTATGAATGGAGTATTTGCTCCCATCTTAGCTAGGAGATCAGCCTTTTCTTTGTCTGTGAGGCTGCTGTGCAATTGAACATTATTGAGGCGGGCCAAGGCACACAAAGTTCAAAAACACTCCCAAGTGAGTCTTGAGGTAAAATGGCGGGAGTCAAGTGCTTTAAGAGCGGCTTGACTATCTGACTTAATACAGATCTGTTTGCCTCTGATTTGTTTTGCTAGCCCTTGTTGGTCTAGGGTGGCACAGGCAAGTATGGCGAAGATCTCAGTCTGGTAGATCATACAGTACCTCTCTAGATTGCCTCATAGGTGAGTCCCAGTAGAAGAACCTTAGACCACATACCCAGACTCTATAACATAACAGAACCATCCATGTACCAGATGATTTCTTTTGGGGGCGGGATTGCAACTATCCGTAGTCTCCAGTCTTCCCTGAATTCGATGTCGATCAGGTAAGGCTTGGAGAATGCTTGCGTCCATGACATCTGATACCATGTCCAATTGTCTGCTGTGTAATTCAATTTCAATGGCTTGCGAGTAGCCAGATTTAGACCTGCTCCTCTTGAGCTCTCCCACACTATTCAGTTTGTAGGCTGCCTTCTTAGCCTGCTCTGTAAGGTGAAGGTCAAGTGGCAGTAAATTAAGCAGCACTTTGAGTAATTCAGTAGGTGTGCTTGAAAATGCACATGTTATAATTAAGCATGCTAAGCCATAAGCCTTGTTCCACCACACTAGATCCCCATAGGAGATCTGTGGGCAAACAAATGCCTCGTAGAGTCAGTGAGCCATATGCGTAGAGAAAAGAAGCACTAACCTGCCTGAACAGGAGCATAGAATCCATCCAATCGGTAGTGTTGATGGAACTCCACATTCCTGGACTCCACAAGCAATTGTTTCAAGAGATGTATTATTAAAAGCACCCTCAATGTCTAGAAAAGCACAGAGAGCAACATCTTCTAACGCATCCTCTCCTACATAACAGTTTGTTGAGGGCAGGGATGCACGATTTACCAGCCTGATAGTTGATTTCGGTGGAGAGGTTGTCCTGAAGGACCCCGTCCTGGATGTATTATTCAACCAGTCTTACCAGTGTTTTGAGCATAAACAAGGAAAGACTGATTGGTCTAAATACCTTAGCTTGGCTATAGTAAGATTTGCCTTGCTTTAGAATAAACACCACTTAGAATAAGGCTCACTACCCAAGCCTTTGGTACATAAACATATGCCATGCTGACCCAGAAAATTTCACAAAGTAGTTGTGTAAATGAGTAAAGCAGGGTACACACCGTCTCCCCCGCGTGACTTATATGGGCTGAACTTGTTGATAGCCCATTTCACCCTAGAAAAGGTGACACTGTGTCTTCCAGTCCACCCATGCAGCCCTTGATAAGAGGGCTTTCACCGGCGTAACTGGCCCAAGCCAGCTCAGTGTCACACCTGACACATCCTGGTAAATATGTCTCGAGGAGAAGATCGAGAGTTTCACTGCTGTTGATGTATATTTCCCATCTGATTTTGAAGTGCACCAATCGGGTTCAGAGGTTTCGAAGCCAGCACTTTGTTCGGTCTGCCTACATCTTTCAAGCTGCTAAACTCCTCAGTAAAAAACTTTCCAGAAGTTAAACTTGGCTTTCCTTATTACTTAATTATATTTTGTTAAAGCGAAGTGGTAAGCTCCCCAATCTCCAGTTGTTTTGTCACTATTGAAGAGTTTTCAAGTGTTTCTCCTCTGTAGATCCAGATCCCACTGAGTCCACCACGCAACGTTGATAGTCCTAGGTCTGGTCTACAATTATCAACATAAGAACCAATAATTTCATCGTTCTAAGACATTACAATTAATTTTCAGTCTTCTCAACAGCCCACTTTCTTTGGAAGTGATCCAGTCATTGCCGAAAGTTAGTCAGAGTAGAGTGCCCAATCAGTTACATCAGTACACTTACTTTTCATAATATTTTAAGCAAGACACATAAATTTTCATGTGATGATATATCAATACTTGACAAAGTTGGTGAAAATAAAATAAATGTTTGATTAATAAATTTAAAAGTCACATAGTTTTGTATTTTCTTAAGGAATAAATCAGTCATTTAGTTTGTTATGTAAATAGGAGGACTTGTGTTTGGACTGCTTGGCTCCCGGACAGTTCGATGGGGCCGAGATCCCATAGTAATATTGGGATTTATCATCCACGCTGTTGCCTTCTTTATCATCTACTTGAACCTGCCGGACTCAGCTCCCTTCGGGGATACCTCTGATAAGGCCTATATTCAGAGCAGGTAAGTATTTTTTTTTCTTTATGTTGTGTCACTATTTTACATACAAATTGAAAATAAGCAAATTGTAAATTCATACTTGGAGTTGAAGCTGGTATTGTTCTCTCACAAGATTACAAGAATAAAACTCATTCAATTTCATTAACATTTTTTTAATCCCTAGGCTTATTTACAATTAGAAAGATGGTAAATTTGTTTTATTTATCATCATACATCCAGAGAACCTGTGGAATTTTTTGTTTGGATCAACAAAAAGGGGAAACCTTATAGAAATTTTTAAAATTCCAAAAAGTAAAAAGAGCTAAGCAAAATCTGAATTTTTAAATTCTGTTCAAGACAAATTTCAAATTACTAAGTCAACTTTATATGAATAATGAATTTAGTTTCCAATTGTTGTTTCAAATTATAAACACATGAATCGGTTGAAATTATTAAACTCATGTCCTCTAGTTATGATCGCCATTCCCCTTTAACAGCATTGTTTATCAGGTTCTGATAATTGCTCTGATAAACTAATACACACTAATTAACCGGTGAATATCGGCAAACACAATACTTAATACTACCTTAATCTGTGTATAAACACCTATTTACAGCAATTTATACAGTGTTATGTTCAGTTTCTTAATACAAAAAAAAAAAAACAGAATTTTTATTTCGATTTACAACTTGAAAATAAAATAATATTGTTCATAAAGCATACTATACAAAAATCACAATACTGTTATTAAACCATACAGACAAGATACAAAAATAATGTTAGTTTCAAAGCATTTGTCTGAAATTCTATTTAAAAGAGCTAAGTAAAATATTATCCATGATTATTCTAACGGTATTTTATCCTGATTGGTTAATACTAACCAATACTTTTACGTGTAAGAAAAAACTGAAGATTGGTGGTGGAACAAAAGAGGTAAAGTTTACCATCAATTGTAAAATATTAATTATTTAGATTTTGCTAAAGAAAGTTTCAGACTAATAGATACTTAGACTGTTCATGGGTTTATATGTTTTAAATTTAAATGTTTATAAAACAACCACAAAAAATCACCATATTTTTATCCACCCCATACAGACAAGATTCAAAAATGAATATCAGTTTCTAAGCCAATTCTACTTAAAAGGTTTATTAAAGATGGACAAAAACTGAGAAAAAAATCATTCAAAAGGTAAAACATTGTAATATATTTTTAAAACTAAAAATTTTTATGGGGTTAACTCATTATTCTAAAAACAAATTTGAATAGCTAAAATACAATACTAATTAGGTTTTAGATTTAGTAAAGTTTTATTCATTTGTTTAGTTTTAAATTTTATTTTATTTTATAGTATAAAATGTTTTACATTGACAGTAAATAAAACGTGTTTGCCTATTGCCTTAAATCTTATTATGTGCAGTGCCGTGCTAGCAATACTCTGCAGTCTCTTGTTGGGCCTTGGAGACAGCTGCTTCAATACCCAGATCCTATCTATTCTGGGGGGCATGTACCCAGACGACAGTGCCCCTGCGTTTGCAATCTTTAAGTTCACCCAGTCCCTTTCTGCAGCAGGCAGCTTCTTCTATAGTAACCAGGTAAAAAAAGGACAAATAATGATGAAACGTTTGTTTGTAGGAAGATTTTCCGTTATATCATCTAAGCAAAGTTCCAAAACTACAACCAATCAGATTTTGAACATTGCAATTGGCCCTAACTGAAAAACTACTTTTTGGACGTTAATTCTAAATTGAATATTTCCAAATGGAGCTTAAGCCAAATTTGCTCGACTTAATTGTTCATGAGTTATTTATATTTTGTGAGAAATGTTACAGGCCGTGAGGCGAGTGAAGAAACTCTGGATGGATTTGAATGTCAGTGGAATCGTACATTTTACTGGATAGGCACTTTAGCAAAGGACTGATGTTTGGCGGGTGACTAGTACAACAGTAGCCACCGACTCTGAGAGGGGGAGCTTTCTCCCCAACTTGCTACATCCCCTCCTTCGCGCATCCAGAGTTTCTTCACTCGCCTCACGGCCTGTAAAATATCCAAAACCGTGAAGTGAAGCTCCTAATATACATACTGTTTGGTTGCTCTACCAACCAAACAGCAATGGATTGCCCTACTCCTGACTGTTTCCCGCACAGTCACCGCCGAACTGATGTGTAATGCAATGTTGTGTGCATCCCATCAGATTTATAGCCTATCCTAATCTGCAGGCATCAAAGTACTCCGGATTTACTTAGAAATCTGCTCTGCAATCCTGTCTTCTGGAGTACTGTCTAACGCCTGACACAGACTTTTCTTCAATAAATTTAATTTAATTAAATCTGGTACTGTAGTATATGTTGTGTATTAGTTAGTTTATATAGCTTTTTGATTTAAAATGTAAATTGTTAGCTATTACATTAGAGCTGGTTGTAGATAAAATATTTAATTTAATTTAGTTTTCAATTTAATTTACTACTATTTTGATGATGGAGGGCCCAGATAAACTTTTGTTTGATTGCACTAATTTTTCTGATGACACTGAATTCCTGATTTCAGACTTCTATTTTAATTTAATGAAACATGTAGTAAGTTGTGATCCTGATAGTTGTAAAGACCGTATTAGTTCTGATGCTAATGTTGTTTTTTCAGTTTAACTTGGTTTGTGGTTTAGAGATTGAAAAAGCAGTAAATTATATGGCGCTCTTTCAAATGTAAAAGAGCTGAATATTGAGTTGGAAACTTACAAGCGTAAGCGTCAAATTGAAATGAATGATTCTGTAGCTTTTAACGACATTCTTTTAACATACAATTTTGCTTTGGAAGGTAAGGTTACTCAGCCGAGTGACAGTTTGGCTAAGTCTAGTGATGTTAGCATAACTTTAAGAAATTTACAATCGGAGCATGAAAAACTCCTTATTGAATATGAACGGTTATAATGTGCCAACCGAAAGTTCATTGTTAATAACAGTAGATTAAAAGCTGCTTTATAAAAATGAGTTACACTGTGAAAAATTGCAATCTGAGCATTCTAGTGAAGTCTCTTATTTAAATTCTAATCTTAATATAGCTAATCTCAAAATTAAATCTCTAAATGATGACGGTTTTGCTCTACAGCAGCAAATCACCTCTTTAGATGCCCTGGTAAGTAATCTTAAGTTATAAGTATATTGGAGAGACAGGACAACAGCTAACTTACCTTGAAAGACAAGTTCACTAACACCAAAGTAGTAGTGACAAACACAAAATAAACACAATCTCACAAATGTTCAATACCACTGGCATTTTCTTCAGGTGAGGAGAGAGAGAGAGTGAGAGAGGGGAGATTGCGAGAGGGTGTGAGCGGGAGCAAGAGAGAGAGAGAGAAAGAGAGAGAGAGGGAGGGGGAGAGAGAGAGGGAGAGAGAGAGAGACAAAAAAGTGAGGTCTGCTACTACAGCTGGCTTAAACTGAATTATATTTACATGGGACTACACTAGCGCTCCGCAATGGACCACAAAACAGCTGACAATTTTACGTCTTAATCTACTATTATTTGTAGTCTAAAGTCACATGCTGAGGCCGAGTTGTATCGACCACAGTGTTGGAGTTGGTCCCCTAGTTATTAATGAAATTGAACCACTACAGTATTAAAAAGACTCAACTTAAGTTTTTTAAATCCTATTTCTATAATCGTAAGCATAGAAAAACTTTGGATTTATTGTTTGATTTGTTTATGTGGTCGGCCGATGCCTTTTGTCTTAAGAGTCTAAGCCCGAGGTCATAGTTCTTTTTTATTTGTGCTGCCTTGTTCTTGTCTTCTGCTCTTCCTGCAATTTTATATCTATGGAGGCATTGAAGGTAGTCCTCTTTGAGTTTGTGTGCTTCTTGGTCCACGAACGTTTTGTTAGTGGTTTTCTTCCTTGGTCGAGTGTTTTTCCTTGGGCAGGCGTGGTTCAGAGCAATTGTAATAGTGGGAAGCAGACTATTGTAGACTGTTCTGCTGTTTGTGAGGTATGAACTTCTTGCCATTCTTCATTTTGCAACAGATTCTTAAGTGTGTTCAAGTTATTTTCATTCATAATTCTGTAGAACTTAGTGGTAGATTGCTGACTTATAAATTTCATTTGTATAGTAGATAGTTGAGCTGTGTGGTCTGACATTCCTGCATGTATGACAGTTGCTGAGAGCTTTTCTGGAGGTATGTTTGAACAGACACAGTCAATGGATGTCTTACTGGTAGGAGTGATTTGTGTTGGTGGAAGGTTTGTTCTAGTCGCATTGTGTGAGTTAAGGATCACATTTAGTTTCTTGGTGTTTAAGTCTTCTATCAGGTAGTTTACGTTTATATCCCCCATGAGGATGAATGAATAGTTCTCTGCCTTTGTCTGCTCCAAGGTTTCAGACAATATCTTCAAGTCCTCATCTAGGTTTTCATTAGGAGATCTGTATGCGCCTATCACATAGATTGTTTGTTTCCCAAATTTGATCTTGACCGTGGCTATTTCACAAGTAAACTCCTTACAATATTTTGTTGTTTCAATAGGTTGTTGTCTCAGAGAGTGGCTCTTTTACATATATTGCTACTCCTCCTTTTCTGTGATTGGTTCTGCAGAAGTGAGTTGCTAAGGTGAACCCAGGAAGTGTGGTGTTTGTGAGCTCTTCTGTTTTGAGATCGTGTTCTGTCAGAATTAATAGCTGTGGCTGCAGGTCGTCTATTAAATGAAGGAGTCTATTTGTTTTGTTTTTTAGCCCTTCTATGTTTTGATGGTGGTTTTGTATTTGGAGCTTTACGCGGATTTGTGGTCATCAGGGATCCTGTGCTCATAACAACAGCTGTGGCATTAGAGGTTAAATTGCCAAAAGTTATGGCATCACCGCTTCGGGGTTCAGCCGCAGTTAATATATGATTAAGTGGGCCCACTAATATAGTTTCTTTCTTCTTGTTTATCTTTGCTTTGCTTTTTGCTAATTGTAGGGTTACACTGAAGTGGTTTGTCCTCTGTTCTTCTCTTCTTTTAACCCTTAGTAAGCTATTTGATTTTAAAAGTGATGGTCTTTTAGTGTCAGGTGTGCTCAGCACTACTGGTGCAGGAGCCAATGTTTCTGAGGCATTTTGGCTCCTGTGCCAGTTGAGCTGTTTTTCTAATGTGTTGACAGTATTGTCCATTTTTCTTGTCTTAATTTTAGCTGAAACAGCTCTTTTAACATGAAAGAGTTTGTCTGTGGAGTTGTTATATCATCATGGGTTTTAGTGTTTTCAGGTTGATTAGAAAGTGTCCGCTCTAAAAAGTCTTTCTTGTTCTTTGGTTCTCCCTATGTACTCATTTAATAGTAGTTGAAGTTTGTTGTCTTGTTTTTCAGTTGCAACTAATTGATCCTGTAGACTTTCAACTCTTTCGATATATTTTAGTTTGTTTGCCCTCATTTTTTCAATTTTCTCTTCAACGAGCAAGAGGTCTGCTTCAAGCCTTAGGCTTTTTTCTTTCAAAAGATTGTTCTCTGTAAGTAGGGTAGATCTAATTTTTGCAGCCATTTCTAGTTTCTTGTCATCCTCGGCTGAATTTTTGAGGAGATTGTTTTCAACAAGGCTGAGTTCCAGCTCTTTAACTGAGCTGTTTAGTTGGGGTTCAGGGTGGACTACATGAAATTCCACATCATGTATTACATCAGAGATGTAGTTTTGATAAGGTTCAGGTGAGCGACCAACATTTGAGGCATTGTTGACATTTGATAAGGTGGTCTCGTCAGTGCTTTGGAGGTTCAAAAGATTTATTAAGGTTCCTACATCAGAGGCTGGTTTCATTTTACTCTCTGTGTGAAAGGCTTCAGCCTCTAGTAGTGCTTCGTTAAATTTTTTATTTCTAAAGTTGTCGGGCTTAGGTTTGCCATGGGTTTTTTCATTTTCTATATAGCGGCAGAGGTCACTTTCTTTGACAGTTGCTGTGGTATTTTCACCAAAAGAAAGTAACACTAACTTTTTTGGTTTTCCATTTTCGTTAGGGACCAGTTCATTGATTTGTGATGGCCAACAGGGATAGCCTTTGAGTTGGCAAAAACTAGATCCCCTGTAGCGAACATTTTTGTTTATGTATTCCAGTTGTTATGAGATAGAAGTTTTGACAGTTAAAAATTATGATGAAATCCGTTTTATAAGACTATATAAGAACATATTACCACAGAATATAGACAGATACAGAAGCCCCACGGTATAGGAAATAATGAAACGGGCAGTTCGTGGTATTTCTCAAAATGAAGGCGTTGAGACTGTCGCTAACTGGCACGGCGTTGCCAGATCATAGTGCGGGATTCCCGTTTTCCCACAGTGGAGGGAGGAATACAGAATGGACAGACAGAACTCCAATCGACAGTCAGTCAGGGCTCTGAGGGCAAGGCCCGGAATAGGCCTACCCCCGCTTATGTTCACTGAGTTGCATTTACTCCGCGTATTTTGACCCTATACATCCTCTTGTTAGAATTTTAGTCAAATTCTTCTAGTACATAAGTTATACGTTGAGCAAATGAAACCTATTTTATGCACTTCTAAATAAAGGGGATTGTTTAATTGTATTCTTAATCAACAAGTTTATGAAACATTTATGATAATTTATCAAATTAAATTATGAAACAATTAATTGTTTAAGGAAGATAAAATAACGATGGATAAAAGAAAACCAAGATTTTTACTCTGCAGTTAGCTTGGGCATTGTCAGTGATATTACACCACGAGGAACTATAAAATATAACATATAATTTAGACATACATACTATACAGAATTTATTCACCACAATTTCTCAATACATCCCACTCATAAGCTCTTTATTTTTATTCATTTTTATTAGGGCTTACTATTTTTAAACCTTTAAATTTGCCAAATTGATTGATTTTTTTACTTATTTTATACCGACTGGATATCATCAATGTTTATAGATACTACATACTGTACCTGAGAAGATACAGAGATAAGCAAATTGTAGGCCTATTGATGGCACATGCTTATAAGAATCCTTGAAACATATAATTAGAAATTATACTTTTAACTATCGATACATTTATGAACTATTTACATTAATAAACATTTGATTAAACCCAAAAACAAAACATAAATTGTTACATAAATACGCCCTAAGAGTGTTATACAATACAAAATAAATACTGTAAACACATAGTAAACATATAGACTATTTTAAAACTTATATCTTATCACCAAAATTTCTCGTATCTCGATCTTTCATAACCACATTATTTTTATTCATCTTACTCAACCCTCTATTTTCTACGTCCCTTTTCACATTTTTAAACCTTTCAATTTGGCCAATTTAATAGGGTGCTTATTACTGCTTGTAGATACTTTAAAGTGGACAGATTAAGAGACAAAAAAGAAAAAATGGTGACACAGTTAAAAGACTGATTTATATCCAAGTCTTTAGAACAGATAAAAGTCTTAAACATAATTACTAAGAGAAATTAAATTATCAAATTATGTATGGAAAAATAACCATACAAATTAGTTACTTCACAAGACAAAAGATTAAATTTGTTTGTCATGACATTCAAATGACCGCTACTCTGTAAAGGATAATCCTTTCCAATTCAAGTTTGGACAGTTAATTCTCTTAAATAGGCCTTTCATTGAATACCAAACTTGGCTTAGATTTAGATGTTCGTTCAACTCCTCACGGGCCGTACCTGTGAAAGGATGAAAAGTCACTAATGGTATGAAAAAGTAGGTTTTTGTCACCAAGATGATATGCAAGATTTCACTTTTATATGTTAAGTCATATAAAAGCTGTGACAGCGTTTCTATATTTTTTCACTTTGTATGCACGCTATGTACATGTTGCCGACGACGTTTCAATTGCATTGCAGTTTCATCTTCAGGGCAACACACTCCGTTACTAGATCCACAGAGTATATGTAATGTACCTGGTGATGAGTATGTCGCCCTGAAGATGACAGCTGCAATGCACTCGAAACGTCGGCAACATTTAATTAGTGTACATAGCAATCAGACACGGTCCTACCCGGATTATGATAATGTAAATAGTTTGGTCTAACGTGAAGTTTATATCAAACTGGTTTCACTTATTCATTTTAACGATTAGTCACCAAATACGAATGTGGGTATACTTTTGCTGCAGGAAATATATCGCATAGATCAGTGAAGTAAGGTGTGTGAATGGTGTGCGACTGTAGCATTCGTCACATTCACTCCGTGAACGATTATAGCGCTACCATAAGGTTGAAGACGGGCTTTGCTAAACACTTTAATATTTTAATTTAGTATTTTTCAGTTTACTCATGGCATTGTTACAGTTTTAGACAATAGAAGATAATTGACAATGCGGGGACAAGACGCAGAGGACGTTTGATTAATTTATATTAACACATGGCACAAATGGCTCGAGGAAAATAATCTAGGCCTAAATGATGTGTATTATTTAAAAAATCTCTTTCACTTACCACAGTTCTCCACGTACACTTGTGATAGCTGTTTTGGGAACACATCCGCAGTGATTCTATTTGTATGGATATTTACACTTCCTCTAACACAAACTGTCGTAGTCTTTCTTTCTCTCCATTAAAACACTAAGTTATAACAAGACACAATGATAAAATAACCGAAACCTAACCAATTTTATTCAGAAACTAGGGAACACCCCTGCCCGCTTCGCATGCCAACCCCGTCGTCACTCGCTGTGCTCGTGAGATATGGGTCACCTGCGGCCTCGTGGGGGAGCTCGGCCTTCGGCCACGCCAAGACGCTCTGCTACAGGCCTCGCGGGGGAAGGTTCGGCTTGCGGTCTCACCAAGACACTCTGCTACAGTCCCATTTGTGGAACTCGGCCTGCGGCCTCGTGGAGGAGCTCGGCCTACGGCCTCGCCAAGACGCTCTTCTACAGGCAATTATGGAACTCGGCCTACGGCCTCGTGAGGGAAAGTTCGGCTTGCGGCCTCACCAAGATACTGCTACAGTCCATTTGTGGATCTCGGCATGTCGCCTCGTGAGAAAGATCAGCCCTCTGCCTCGTCAGGATTTTTAACCAGTATGACCATTAATTTTGGTTTTTGGGGCAGCGGAACCCCTAAACATAGACTTTTCTCAAATCTGATGGTAAATTAGTATTTAAGAGAAAAATACTTTTATTTTGATACCCCACTTGAGTGTATTAGTTTGACATTAGTACTCAATTTTGGGGTTTGAAGCTTATTTCTATTTGGGGGGGGGGGGGCAGAACCCTTAAACGTTGTCTCTTCCAAGATGTAAAGGTAAAATGTAATTTTTGAGATAAATACCTATAGTTTGATGCTCCACTTGTAAGTTTTATTTTTGTACTACCCTTTTACTGGTTTTAGGAGTTTTTTGTTTTGTTTTAGGAGCATTTACCCCTTAATATTTATCCTGTTCAAAATCTGATATTGTATTTGGATTCAGGAGAGAAATGGCTTTAAATTGATACCTCAATTGAGTAGATTAGATTAGTTTTTAAAATTTTTACATTTTTAAAATTTTCAGGTTTTTAAGCCCCCGATACCACAAATGTTTGAGTTATTAAGCTGAAATTCATATATAAGGTGCTCGTTTGTTACACGTGTAGAACTGTAAATGTTTGGCCATTTTACTAAAGATTTTCTTCAACTTAGGTAATAAAAACTACTTTTTAGTGATTTTTTCCATTGGGGACATTGGGGAAGTTTTGGGGTAAAAAGGCCACCATCTTGTTTATGAGTGAAAAAAGTAAACTTATGAATTTTTCTGAAGGTTTCAGACAGAGAGCTTAAATTCAAGTATACTCTTCATGGGGGTAAGACGCCGGGAAATGCCTCAACATTATTAGTGTCAGTGAGTCAGTCAGTTACTACATTGAGCTTTATAGTATATAGATTGACTGAGTTTTATTCAGAAATTTTTTTTTATAGACGGAAAGGATGCAGGAAGTAGATGAACATGTGATCGGTGCGTGTTCTTTGAACTTTACCTCAAATATTATTTTCCGGTCTAGTTTGAAGGAAACAGTATTCGTTCTAACATATGAGACGCCGACACAACGTTGTGCGTATTTTAAGGCGAATATGAACGATAATATGAGTGTAGTCTAGTTACTAACTGAGTTTAACTGTTCCTCAGAAAGTGCAATTTATTAATAGCCCAACAGCCAGGGCAACTATCGGACCTGCAGCTTCCCGTAAAATCCGAACCACGTAGTGTTGGTCTGATTTTCAGCTAACGGACAAGTCTGACACTCAGGTCTCTTCCCTACACAACATCCGAACCTTGACTACCATCCAACATGAACACCCAATACGTCTCTAGTAGTGTCCACGTCGATGGCAACCATTGTGCGGACGCCGAGTCGGTATTAAGAGGACCGAGCATGGAACCTATCGCCTTCAATCTCCCAAACACTTTGTCCCCATTCGAGATTTATGTTCCTTTAAACATTTTTTACCCATTTAAATCTGTAAAAAGTAATAGTATTAATCCAAAACTTAATTTTTTCTTAAACTAGGGGATACCACAGCACGCTAAGTGTGCAAAACCCCGTTACTGGCTACGCTCATTTCACTCACTCGTGTAATTTTGTTATTTTTCTTCGTATTACACGCTTAACATTGTTTTAATGCACTGTTAAAAAATAACCTCTTATGTCAATTGTGCAACAGTGTCAACCAAGCACGTCATAAGCTTTCTCAATGTTAGGGTAACAATGATTTGCTAGTATTGGGATATTATTATCTGCCTTAATTTAGCTTTTTGAGAAAAACTGTTGACAAATCCCCTCTTGGTATGTGTCTATAGCCTATAATGAATGTTTATAGAAAATTTCGTGGTCTTATGATTTTTGAGAATTTGTGATTTGTCAGTGTTGTTTGGCTTTAATAATACTTATAGAAATCATCTCCTAGCCACGATAAAATTGGAAAACATTTGTTCTTTGTAATAGGATTATTTATGTTTTATATTTATCTAATTTTCAGTTAATCAAGTTTTGAGCGAAAATATCAACCTACTGATGAATACCTGAAGAAATTTAAAATAATGTATTTTTTAAATAGTTGATTAAGCTACGTGTATGGAATTTTAGTCTGACAACGCCAATAAAATAATAAAGTATACAAAATAATTTTACTAATATTTATGTGGGCTATTATTTACAAATTTGCAAGTATTTATTATTATTATTATTATTACTATCTTAAATACATTCATGATAGTAAGCTTTTACACTTACTTTATTCATTTACACGGGCCTTTACACGGGCAAAATATTTGTCCATATATTTTATTTAGTTATTTTTACTCGTGTGTACAAAATCTAGGTCTCGCCAAGTTATGCAAAACTTGTCGGTGAAGACCTATAGTAAACAAGAGAAACAAAAACGTATTATAGGAAAGAAAACCTGATTGTTTTAATTTTTTTCTAGTAATTACTAAGATTGGGCGGTTTAGGGCAGACACCGAATTAAACAAAAAATAATTGTCAATAAAAAATGTTAATATGAATATTACGTTTTAACAGTAAAAGATGTACAGTAATATTAAACTCCACATATGCATCATTGTTGGACTGCTCGTGCCATACACGCGGGACTGTTGCAGTTGACTAGCCTGAGAGACCAAAGACGATGCGTAGCGAGGGATTTCTCCCTGGCCGGCTGGGCCGGCCGGCCAGCCACAGTTTGGCAACCGCGCTTGGCCGGTTTTTACCACTAGCGCCGCGTATGTCTGGCCGGTGAGTTAAGCGATCTCGCGTTTCAAAATTTAGCATTGCGTGGGGCTTCTGTATCTGTCTATATTCTGTGATATTACTTAGAAAAACTTTGAATCAGTTGCCTTCAGTTTTGGGAGTATGCTATTACAATACGCTGCTGCGCTTCTGATTGCATTCTTCAATTTGCAGGCACTGGTAGATGTTGTTAATCCTAGATTGGTTCAGTCCTTTTGGTGGAATTTGAGCTGTTTTTTAGGTACTGTTTTTTATGTAATTTTTTGTTTCGGTAAATTTTTAGTACTTTTTTTTTATTTTAACAATAACAGTTTTTTATGCAGTGTTTGGCTGATTCACTATGTCAGTGGTTGTTATTAATAGTTGTTCACTGTTTAATTTATACATTTGTAAAATTTATAAATAAAATAAATTTAATTTTATAGTACCCATTCTCACGGACTATGCAGTTCTTAGAAATGAAAGAAGTCTCGACATGTACTTCTGTAGACTCTTTAAATAATTTAATAGCCAAAATCAAACAGTATTCGGCCTTTATAGTATTATTGTTATCTTATATTAGTACTAATTTATTATTAACCATCACTAAGTACTCTGGCTAAAACAAATACCTATGTTTCATTGCCACGTCTATTCCATTGTGAACGTATTTTTTCGAAAACAGGTTTAATTATAAATGAAAGACGAACTCAGTGGAAAACTACAAAAGTTAGGCAACTCGTCTATTTAAATATGAACCATAATTATGTCAAAAAGTGGGCTATATGTATTATTTTGTTCGTATATAGGCCTACAAATATTTTGTAAAATAAATCATATTATCCTTTTTTTATTTTTTTAAATCTTATTATTCTTATTATTATTTTTTAATATGCATTATCGTAAGCATTTAATTGATATATCCATAAAAATGGACGTTATAGATGAATATTTACATTTATGGACGTTATAGATGAATATTTACATTTATGTTGTATTAAAATCAAACATGTGTTTAACAGAGTAAATGTTTATCTTATAAGTACCAAGCTGGAACTGAAATTATGATTAAAAATCCACACCCTTTATGGTACTGTAGAACTGACACCATCAAAGCTAATAGTACCACAGAGTGTGTCTCATGAGTCGTGGAACTGTTTGAAACTGGAACTGTCTTGCGGTAGTGGTGTTAGTCGGCACTGGTGGCGCAGTGCTGTAACCCAGCTACATGGGGACAAAGTGTTTGGGGAGATTGTAGGCGATAGGTTTGTATGCTCGGTCCTTCTTAATACCGACATGACGTCCGCTTGGTGGTTGCTATCGGCGTTGACACTACTAGAGAAGTCTGAGGTGTCCATGTTGGATGGTAATCATGTGCGGATGTTGTTGTGGGGGGAGATAACTGAGTATCAGGCTTGTCAATTAGCTGAAAATCAACCAGCACCTACGTGGTTCGGATTCCACGTAAAGCTGTAGGTCCCTTAGTTGCCCTGGCTGTTGGGCTTATTAATAAATTTGCCCTTTGACTGAGGAACAGTTGAACTCAGTGTAGGTAACCAGACTACATTCATCCTACACTCATAAAACCATTCATAATCGCCTTTAAAATACGCACAAAAAAAATTGAAAATTCCGTCGTTTTCTTTGTAAGAATGTAGGAATGGTTCGTTCTCATGGCCCCACGTCGCAAATTTCAAAACGGGAAAACCCCCAGGGGGCTGTTTGGGAAAACCACCCAAATGTGGTGCCCCCCTACAGGTTTTGCATCTTCATGTTAAAGAAGGGAAGAAATCTCCTTGAAAAATTTAAAAATTCCTTCAAAAAAACTTCCCAGAAACTTTAACTTTTTAATTTACTTGGGAAATTTCCCCTTTTTTTTAAAGTTGTGAAAATTTTCAAAAAAAAGTGGTGTATTTTCCTTTTAGGGTTTGGGTTGTACATCAGATATACATGTTGGGTTCCCTGGGGCAAAGGGGAAAAGGGAAACCTCACATTCTTTCTGGTGGAGGGGATGAACCGCGCCTGCAAGGGATAAAAAAAAAAAACAAACCCCCACCGCTCCAAACTGGGGCGACAAGGAAAACCTAAAACCCGAAACCCAATACTTCCCTTTTTAAATAGTTTTTCGGTGTCATTCCCAACAATTTAAAACCTTTTTAACGTGTAAAGGTTTGAATCGTACTGATAACACTGAAATGACAAAATTTGTTGGAAGGGGGAAATAAAAAGATAATCCAAAAAAAAAAACCCTTTACTTTTTTTCCCCCCCCCCCCAATAAATAACAATACTAAAAGGGGCCCCAAAAATTTTGAGAATAAAAACCCGCTAGTTTAAAACCCCCTCGTCCCCAAATCCCTTAAAACAAAAATTGGAAAACGGTGACAATTTTGATTGAATTTCCGAAAAAGTAGATTTGAATTTTAAAAACTTTTTGTCTTAAAAAAAATTTAAAATTCTCGTTCGGCGGGGTTTTTAAATAATATAAATATAAGGGAAAAAAATTGAAAAAAAACCAAATTTTTTTGTTTAAAACATTTAAAAAATTTTTTTTTTAAAAATTGTAAAAATTGTGTCGACATTTTTGGAAAAAAATGAAAAAGAAAAATGTCCCTTTTAAACTTTCCCAAATTGAAATTTTTTCAACAAATGTATTTTTTCTATGCTAATAAAAATTTTTCTTCCTAATTTTGACTTTGTAACGTCTTTTTATAAACCCCCCATGAAAATTTTTTTTTCCTAAATAATTTAACTTTTCCAAGGGCCTTTTAATTTGTATTTTAATGTATAGTTTTTTAAAAATTTTTTGATTGTATAGGGTATTTTAATAGAATTTTTTTTTTTCTACCAAAAAGAAAAATTTTTTAAAAAGAGGAAAAAAAACAACCAATTTTTTAGGGAAAAAAACCAAAATTTTAAAAAAGACTTTTTTTTTTTAACTTTTTTTTTTGTCCCCCAAAGTGTAAAAAATTTAACCCTAATATATTGTAAAATATAAATTTAAAATACCAGAAGGCCCAAAAACGGTCAAATACTAAATTTTAAGGGGGAAAAAGAAAAGGTTTTTTTCTATAAAAAATTATTTTTCCCCAAAAGTTACCCGTCCAAAAAATTTTTTCAACAATTTTTGGACTAATAAAAATATCACTAAATGTACCAAATTTCTAAATAACCCCTTTGAAAAAATTTTCAAAAACTTGCAATTGTTTGTAACTTTTTGACGTTTGTTTTTAAGGTTAAAAAATTTTGATTTTGCTTTCGTCAAACACCATAGGTCAAAAGGGTTTAAAAAAATGTTAAATTGAAAAAATTATAATTTTATTTTTAACTTTTTTTTCAAATTTTCAAAAAAAATTTTAATAAAAAAAACACTAATTACCCCTTTTTTTTTTCCCCCCAGGGAAAGACACTATCAGGCAATAAATTTATTTGTTCATAAACAAAACAATAAAGATAAAAAAACGAAAGAAATAAAATAAAATAAATAAGAATAAAAAAAATGTATTTAAAAAATTTTAAAAAAAAATTTTTTAAAGGGAATGATTTTTTTATAAAATATATTGATAGTAAACAAAAAATTTGAATAGGCTCATTTTATTATTAAATTATTATAAACAAAATTCATTGTTACCTTTAATTCATGTAAAAAATATCAATCAAGTAGAACTATGAAGTAGAAATTATTATGTTAAGTTTTCATTATACTCTTAAACTTGTAAATCTAGGCTTAATTTAAGCAATTCTGACGATGATATGTGAGAGTTCATTATTTATTGAAAATGATTTACTTCCTTCAGTACTTACTCAAAAATAGAATGAAATTGAAATATCATTTTCATTCATTGAACAGTAACAATTGTTCTGTTATTATTATTTTGGACCTAGTTGCACATTTATTAAATCTCAGTTTGACGATTTGCTATTGAATTGTTCACTTTCATTTGTCACTGTTATCACTCACTCACTGACCAAACCCAATAAACACACTCGAATTTCATACCCTGTTAGATTTGTATGCTTATCTAAACCTAATAGACTAATTACAATATATATAGCATATGGTTTTTTTTCAGCTACCATTTTTTTATTTATTTTTTTTTTTATTTAAAATTATATAAAAGTTGTGTTATAAACTTCAAAATTCATTAGATACAAATAAAAATTTAAAGTGATCTCCTGTCAGATCTCTAATTACAATTGAACTATGTGACAATAAAAACAACACCAAGTAATTGATTGTTTTTGTAAACAGAAGAAGAACAATAAAAATATACTGGGAATGAAATAACAACACTTGTCAGCTGACTGATGACGAAATGTTAGCAATTGGCGTGTCCAATGTGATCATTTACTGAGTTAGCTATACAATTTTTTTTCTGTTTAGTCAGGGGAAATCTTCTAAAGACGCTAGCTCCAGCTAGTAGTGTGGGATTTTTAGTAGGGCAAAACTATGACCACCTGACACTCCGCCCTAGATTTGCAGAGCATCAAATGCAGCCTCACCTCCCGAGAGATAGAGAGACCAGCTCTGCTGCCATGCTCCCACATGGCCGATCCAGCTTCCAGGCGTAGCCCACTGTCTGGCGAGTAATATCTGAAACATAGCCGGCAGTGTGAAGTAAGGGCCCTGGCTCTCCTCCTGCATCAGGAAAAAAGTATCCATAATTGCATAGGCTTTGCTCAGCCTACAATACGGAGCATGTGCGCGATCTATGGTGGGTCACAAGTCCAGGATAGCTGCAGGTCTTGGGGGAAGCCCTCAGGCTCATCCCTCCTTACTATTTCCGCGATGGCTGGTTTGTCGGAAACAGCAGCAGCCTTGAAGAGCTTCCAAGACGTTACAACCGTGTAGTCAGCCAGCGTCGATACTCAAAGACCGTTGTGGATCATTGTGTTTCAGACGAATCAAAATTGTCGGGACATGTACCTATGGGACTTATTCTGAAGCCTATTCCTGAAAGTCCACCAAGCCGTGCAGGGATACATCATGCAAGCCCTGACGGTCGCTAGGAAAATGGTCAGCCTAGCACCAACAAGCAGCTTCGACTTCCAGCCGATGAGAGGGTTGAGCATGCCCACTAGCTGCTTTGCCTCAGTAAAATTCTTTGATGCATGGTTGTTGAACCTAAACCTGGATTCAAGAGTCATACCAAGATATTTTATATTACGCTTCCAAGCTATCGGTTTGCTGTCTAGGGTAACTGGCGCTGGCTCAGCTTGAGGCATCCCCCTTTTCTTCCTGAAACATAATGCATTACTTTTATTTGTGTTTATGGCAAACCTCCACTTCTCAAGACATGGGGAGAGAGCGTCCATCTGCTCTTGCATCACAGTGGCTGCCTGAGCTGGCAATGCACTACGACACATTAGCATGACATTGACAGCATTCAAAGACAGCAGTACCCTGAGCACAAGCGGCAGGTCATTAGTATAAACTAGATGCATGACTGGACCCAGTACACTGCCCTGTGGCACACAAGACTCTATTGGTCTCACAGATGACAGCACACCCTCAATAATTGTCCTGAACGTTCTACCTGAGAGGTATGATTTCAGCAGATGGACAGCTGCTGCTGGCAGAGAGGATTTGGCGAGTTTGAAGAGTCGTTGTACCAGACCTTGTCAAACGCCTTGCTGACATTGATAAGAACTGCAACAGAGCACAGGTTGATATTATGGTTATCTACCAGTCTGTTTACAACTCTCACCAGCAGTTGCGTCATGGAGTGACCACACCGAAACCCAAACTACTCTGGGCGGATCAAGCCATTCAGGAAAGAGGATATCCGGGACATAAGAAGTTTCTCACAGATTTTTGAGATGGTAGGGAGGAGAGATAATGGTCTGAAGTTCTGAGGGAACAGGTTGGATTTGCAAAGCTTGGGGATCAGAATGACTTTAGCCACCTTCCAGCAGCCCAGGAAGTGGCGTAGCCGCAGAGCTGAGCTGAACACTGTAACCAAGCACATGATTAGCAGGGCCAGGGCATCTTGAGAAGAGCTCATGTACACATTCTGTTCATACCTGGTGCTTTCCTCGACTAGGCTCTCTCAACTACTTTCTGGACCTCATCCATAGTGAATGGGTCAATGGCGTTATCAGGGTCTGCAATAAAGAAATTGTCATTAAACAGCACTACCTCCTCAACGTGATTCTTCTCTTTGTAGATGTTGGCATGAGGTTGAAACTGCTCGTCTATGGTGTCAGCTAGTTGCTTACAGCCTTGCCAAGAGAGTTGCCTCTACATGGGTCACCGACAAGTTTTAGGAGACCTAGGAGGTAACACCAGGTAACAGGCAAGCCAAAGAGGTCCTGTTGGGGCCATCGTACTTCAACACATCTGAAGCTCTTTCTCTTGCAAGATCAGAACTCCGAGGAGTGATTGGTTTTATATCTGGACACTGGACGTTTTGGGCACACATGAACAAGATGGGGTTCCCAACCCCCATCCTCTTGTGTAGGAAATGTGTCGAGGAGGAGGAGTCTGCACATCCTCTTTCACTGCCCGGCTCTGGCTAGGAAGCGGGCTCTCACCTTGGGCGGCGATTTAGAACGTAGCTACTTGAGATTGCCTTGATGAGGTTTTCCTGTAGTAAACGTTAGCTAACGTTTACTACAGGAAAACCTCATCAAGGCAATCTCAAGATTCTCTAAGGACCTTGGATTGGATGAGGTTTGAAGTCCTGTAAAGGAGGGCGCACAATAAGCCTTTTTGGCTAAGGGGCCATTACCAGGTTTTAAGCTTTGCCCTCCAAATCGTAAAAAAAAATGGTGTCAGTGAAGGCCTCAGCTTTTCACCGGCTGAATAGACCAAGCCATGCCATGAAGTGGACCGATTTTCCTATTCTCGCTGCGAAAAGTCTAATCTCTAGGGGCTGCCATCAGCAAGGTTGAGCCCAGAGACGTAGTCATTCCACAACGTTGTCCTGTAATCATACAGCAAGTCTTTGATGACTTGACACTGGTGGTCGAGCGCCCTCTTGTTGTCAGGATGGCGATGCCAGGCACGTCTCAGTCTCCTCTTGTCCAGCAATTCACATTGAATAGAAGCTGGGAGAGCTGGTTTGGCAGGCTTTGTGGCAGCCTCGACTGCATCTGCCAGCATATCTTATAGCTCCTGCACCTGCAAGTCAAGTTCATTAGTGGTTCGTACCAGTGGCAGCAGCTGTAGTCGGATTTTGAGGATCGCTCTATAGTGTTTCCAGTCAGTCCTTTTCCTAGGGCCCGTTGGGAGGCCACCCAGGCTCGGAGCTGCCTCAAGGGTAACCAAGACAGGATTTTGGTCCGGTGACAAGACTTTGGCAGCATACCCTTTCATTCCACATTTTGACAATTTCTTTTTGATATAGTCACCTGTTCAAACAAACATAACTTGTTGGGAAAACATTCTAATTGCACTTCTTCAGAATCTAGAGTACTCTAAAGAATGCTTAGTTATTCTTTATTTTACTCTAAATGCAACATCTTAGGAGAAAAAACCTAATTATTTTTTCAAACGGTACATTTCTTTAGAACATATGGTGAGAAACTTAACCTCATAAGTGTGATAATTGCTTTCTTTGTATAAACTCTAGAATTGCACTATTTAATAATTATGAAGAAATGTTTACAGATTTTTCTAAACTTTTGGACCATCTAGTTTTTTTGTACATATATATATATATAAACTCGTTAAAGAAAAATTCTGATGACCATTTCTGATGAAGATTGCTAATTTTCCCATATTGCAGGATAGCTAATCTCCATTATAGGAAGATAGTTTTTCTTAATCATATGAATTTATAATTTGGCATTGATTTTATCTTGAATCAATAAATAAATTAAGCTGAATTGTTTGAAACAAATTAATTAATTTCATCGAATAGATGACACTTGGCTGTGCAAATATTTATTTTCATTTATATTTGCTTTATTTAAAAATAAACTAATAAAGAAGAGAATAAAAATATTTACTTTGTAAATACAGAAATGTTATAAAAATAAAGAAATTAAGTCATTTAACTATGTCTTTTTATATGAATAGTTTTTAAGAATTTTTATCATAAATTTAACAGTGAATGTAAATAAATAAGAATGTGCAATGTTATTAACAACTTTTTATTTATCCTTTTTATAAACATTCTATTAAACGTGTCAGGAATTTTTGCAAAGGCAAAGAGCAAGGTATCATCCTCTCGAACTTTGTAGACATGCAGTAATACGTCTAATTTATTAGAATTTGAAAGACAAATCATAATACTTTCAATTCCGTACAATGTTCATTCGCCCAACTAGGGCTTGCGAAACAACTCAGGTGTAAAGAATTGCATTATGTTAGACAGTAAAGATGCTCTAAAAGAATTTGACTCCTGCCAATTCACCACCAACTTACTTAACACGTTCACCACAATGCCCTGTTAGTAATAAAAAAATATTTCTTCACAAACCTATGATGTGCCACACTGGTAGTACATGGCGAACTTTTTAAAACCCTGGCATGAGCCACTGGTGGCGCACACTTCAGTGGTAACAATACTTTTTTCTAAACTGCAGCCGGGTTTTATCTGAGTGTTGTACATGTCTTATACTAAATATGGACCATATATGTCCGCCGGTAGCGCACGTTTCAATGAATTATTACCGGGATTTGCATAATGTAAAAACTACATTATACTTAAAACTAAGATTTAATTTTATAATAAGTAAGCCACAAGATATAAGTTTGTCATACTGAATAGTTTGTCTGATAAAATAATAAGATATTAATGAATTTTGTTAAAACAGTCAAGGCACATTGTAGGATTCCTATCACAAATATTGCAAAAAAATTGTTTTTTCAGGCTCACTTGATTTTTATTATTATAATTCAACAAACTCATGTATAATGATTATATCAAAATTATATTGTACAAACATTACTGAAAGTTTGAATTGTTGACCTTGAAAACAAAGTCGTTTTTTAGCATAGTAGACTAGATAAAACTACACTTATTTAATTGTTCAAAGATTTGTAGTGTGTACCACCGGTGGTGCACATCAATGTGAACATGTTAAGAGTGCTCCCGAACTCTGTGCACCTCGGCACGCCCTAAAAGGGCTCTAAAAGGAAATAATTCTAATTTTTCGATTGTAGATTGTTGAGAAGAGTTCTGATTCGCACGGTTATCTCGAGAGGTTGAAAATGTAATAATGAGTGGTGTCGTTTATCACAAGTCCCTTGAGATGACAATCCTTCAGGTTATGATTGCCCAAACATGAAATGCAGCAGCAGTTCCTTTTAACGAACTGATTGCGCTCGTTTGGGGTGTTACCCTTGAAAACAGTACAAGAATAAATGTTATGGCCCGTTTGTTGACAGGCAAAATAGTGTCGAGATTGAGACTGATTTGAAGAGTTGTTTGCAGTTTTGTTGGATCTTGTTTGTGTTGTCACCATCGAAACGTTACATGAGCTAAAATGTATCTTTTTTGTTCATTATTCTTGCGAGGAACATACGACTTTTGTGAAGATTCACCTTTATTAATTTTGTGAATGTTAGCGTCCTCTGTTCATTTACGTTCCGTATTCAAAAATTTAAATATGTCAGAGATGACACTGGCGAGAGAAGTTGGAACTACTTCCAGTTTTTTGGTGAAGGAAGTTTAATCCGCCGGACAGCGTACAACATAGTTCCATGAATCATTTCCATTTTCCTGTATAGTAAGTTTCGTAGTATTTTTAACCGGAAACCTCAATTACTCCTCCCCCCCACCAGCCGCCTCCAAAGTTGGCTACGCTCTTCCTACTTTGTCTGGCAAATTCTTTTCAACAATTGTCAATTTTCCAGTCAGTACCGGCATTGCTGATGTATTTTATTTTTTTTTTTTTTACATGTTTTTACGTCATTTTGTTTTTGTAAAAATAGTAATATTTGTTTAGAAACGTAGACTTTACAGCAAAATCAAATTATTCACTGATAAAATTGGAGGTCTACTAAAACATTGAATTTGTACTTGAAATGTTTTCCAAAATCATAATAATTGTTAACAATTTGTTATTCTCAAAACGGTTAACATTTAAAATGGTTAGGCATATGCTTACCATACTTATATTAACAATTGAAAAACAAATGAATTTATAAACATAAAGATACGCTTTACTATATAAACTGAGTAAATTACGTTACAAAGCATGGTTTTTGTAAATATTCCTTAAAGCTGTTGAATTGTGCTCTAAATATTGGTTTTTATGTGGTTAAATATAAAAGGCATCAATTTGTAAACAAATTTCTATTTCATATCTTTTTATGTTCGGTTGAAGACTAAAACGAAGTAATATTAAATTAACGCCACAACAATTCTCAACATACGTTTAAAGCATTAAATGATACGCTTTACTTAAAACTAAGTAAAATACGTTAAAAAGTAATGGTAAAAATACCACTTGACAATTTATTTTACGTTTTATAAATTTTGTACGGTTTATTAATTATTTTTAACTAAATAAAAAGGACTTCACATAAACTATCACAGTGTTATGGCAATTACAACATAAACACACTAATTTCCAAATATTAAAAAATAGTTAAAATGTAGCCACTTTTTAATTTGCTTCTGAAGTATGCTGAATGAATTATTACAATACATAAAAATAACATTACGGGGACAATTTGGTTTTAAAAAGCAGACATTTTGTCACAACAAACATTTTTGCGGACAGAGACAAAAACCGAAGCATCTGATATCAATTATAATTAAAATAATATATTATAATCTTGCTCAATTTTCTCATTGTCATGAGAAAAGCAATTATTTTACTTCGACAACAGTTCTTACACAATTACTTTTCAAAAATTTTAGTTTTACTAATAAATATGTTACAGTATTTTAGGAGTGATTCATATGATTTAAAAAGGCCTACAAAAATTACTAAATATGACGATGTTTTTTAAAACACGACTGTTAAAAATGACCAACAATCAATGCCTAAATAGTGTAACAATGTTCTAGTTCTAGGCCACAGGGCCTAGAATATGTAGGGTTGCCATACGTCCGTATTTTTTAAGGACGGTTTGCATTTTACATTCTGTCCATCTCCGTACCCTACAAAGAAAAAAACCGGGTATATGACTGTATTTTTCATTACGTTAATATTAAATGTATATTTTAAATATTTAAAATTGTTAAACAGACCAACATGTATTACTATCACTTTGGGCAATCGACAATCGTGAGAGGTTGTGTGATAGCACAGAACATACTGAGCTGATACATTCAACCGAATCACGACTTTGCTTAATATTTGCCCTCGATCGTAGTAAATATGTTAAAATTATAGTGAACATATCAAAGTAATTTTAAAAAGTTCATAAAATATAATTAATTTGACTATAAGAATCCAAAACAAATTATTTGATCGTTAAATGCTACCAAATAATAAATCAGTAGTTACTAAAATCTCATTTAACCATCCTATATATTCGTAAATTTCTATATTCTGTGGTAATAACATTGATTTTACTATATAAAATGTTTAGTAAAATCAATGGTAATAGCTATTTGTCTCATTTTATGTTCATGCATACATTTGAGGTTGTTTATATGTACCTTTAGTTTAAGTTTCTTCCTTTTTTTAATCTTAGATTTTAGTTATCAGTAGTACCATACCAACAACATTTAAACACAGCATTAGCATCGCTGCCACTCTGCTATAATTAAAGGTCAAGGTACATTTTTATGAATGTAATTTGCAATATAAAGGAACTGCTCCCTTACACAGTTCTAGGTCTGGGCACTTGGTAGCCGTAATTTACTCTGTTTCTAGTGCCATGTTCATGAATAAGTTTGTCAAATGAGCTATCTTTATTATTTGTTATGTATATAAGGTCTTTGACGTATAATTTTCTTACTGTAAGGACCGGAAAATTAGAATATAAAGGTCCTATGAGGTGTCTCTGACTTTTTCCTAATATTATTTTAAGAATGGCTCTCTGTGCTCTAATACATTACTTGAGGCTCCTCCCACGCCGTAATACCATACTGCAGTAAAGATTGCACGTGAGCATAGTACACAGTCCTAATCTGACCCACGGTCAACACCTGCCTAACCTGTATAAAGGCATAGATGAGCTTTCGTAATCACTGTTTCATATACTGAACGAGTGGAAGCCAACTAAGTTTATGATCCAAAATTACTCCTAAATATTTATATTGTTTCACACTCTCATTCGTGCCACAGCTATCAGATCGCGAGTCAGTACAGGAATGCATTTAGTTTTTTTCTACATTAATGGTTAGAGAGATATGGTCAAACCACGACCTAATCTTCGACAAATCCTCGAAAGCCCTTTCGTAAGAGTCTTCCCATGTGCGGCCAGAAGTGATCACTGCTGTATCATCCGCAAATAGTATTCATTTACTTTGCATGTTAATTTTTAATATAGATTAGGAACAGAACAGGGCCCAACTTATAATATTGGCAGAGTTAATATTTTCAGCATTACAAATACAATATGAAAAGTCCTAAGCGATAAAGTAACATAACATTTTCATTCAAGGTCAAAGACCATAAAAACTGTTTTTTGTGCTCGTAAACGGTAGATTTTATGGAAAAATAGTTCATACGAAAGCTGTAGATCATAAAATTATCTAAAATAAATGTTCTTATACTCTTTTCCCTATGAGTTATCGATTACGTTTTAAACAAATTGTACTACTTTTTGTGATTTGTAACAAACATTATTCTGATTCAAAGGGAAAAAATATGGCTTATATAATTTCTGTTGTATTCCAAATGGATATCCAGCGTTCGAACTAAAGTGGCTTTCGAAAGCTTACAAAAAAAGGGCGACTTATAGGAAAAAGTACAAGAAAATTGTTGTAGATAATTTTATGATTTAAAACTTTAGTAAGAATTATTTTTCCATATAACCTACCGTTTACGAGAAATTGGAAAAAATCAGTTTTCATTATCTTTGACCTTGAATGAAATTTTTAGCACGTGCTTTATCGCTTAGGACTTTGGATATTGTATTTATAATGCTGAATATATGATCAATGCTACCAATTTTAAGCTGTATCGGAATTTTTGTTAGGTCAAATTTTAAATTGACTGGATTTTAATTACTGTAACTAGGCGTCATATTGTGAGCGGAAATCCTCGGTGTTGCCATTTCTAATCGTCAAATTACATGCAAGCCTGGGTATTTCCCCGGTGTTGCCAGTTCTACTCGTCATATTACATGCAAGCCTGGGTATTTCCCCGGTGTTGCCAGTTCTACTCGTGCTTTGTCTGTGGTACAACACACTACCGTTTGCTATGTCACTATTCGTCAAGGACAGTGGTATTTGTACCTGAGAACTTGTTGTATACCGATGAATGTCAGAATCAATCAGCTGATATCAGCAACAGAGGCGACGATGTCCCATTCATTAAAGATTGGCTGATTACATAATATATTCACCGATAACCAAAGTAGATTTACGAAAAGCAAGGTTGTCGGCTAACATAAAGTGTACACTTACTAATAATACATGTCGACCTTTGTTTTAACTACTTGGAAATTATTTAAAATTTAATTATCACATATAATTAAAAATAACACACTGTCTATTTTACTGTGGGTTCTATAAATAGCAATGAAATGTTGTAATTGGATTTCAGCTAAATGGGTAATCCAAATTCAATTCAGTATGATAAAACACAAGTTGTTCCTTATATGAGTTTGCATGTTTGCTGGGTAAGATATTTATTTTTAAATACTATGGTTATTTTTAGTTTATGGAAGTTGACCCTTAACTGGTACAGTCTTTCGGGACTCCAACGCATTTTGTTTTATGTTTTAATTGGAAAGTATTGATGTAGAAATGTTGTTGTTTCAGGTAATTCTTCTACATGTATGTGACTAATAAGGACCAGTTATTTGGATATTTTTAAGAAAATTAGTTTTTTCAGAAAAAATAATTGCTGTCATGAAAGACCCCAGTATACCACTTGTGTGACTTTTTTGTTGTTAGACACTTTTTAAAATGAGGGAAATTCTGGATGATAATCAAGTTTTTTCAATTCTAACTAGTGATCAATCAGCAAGTAAGGAAATGGACTGAATATTTCGAAGATTGTATACACGCCTTAGTACCAGTAATGGAAATAATTTAGCAGAAGAAGATGATGATTTGTCTGATGGTGGTAGTGAATTCAGTAACCCATGAAACTGAAAGTGAAATAGGTTTTTCCGATGTTTTGTACGATGATGATGGTGGAGAAGAGGTTGAAGAAGAGCGCAATCCAGTTAATTATTTTTATTGTAAAAATAGATACAAATGGGCCAAGCCATACACGCACTACAAACATCGTTCATACATCACAAGTACTATCGAAAAAAGACAAAAAAGCGAAGACTGTATGCGTAAAATTTGATTACTCAATTGCCCACCATCTGTAATGAGTGCTTAAAAGAGTAAGTGCATCATAAAATAGTTTTGAAAATTCTTTTAACAAGTTTACCAAAACAGAAAATCTATTTCAAATATGAATGTTCGTTGTTTTTAATGTATAATATAATATGTTTGTTTTTGTTTTAGGTAGTTACTTTGGAACGAAAGGAAGGTGGATAGTAACATTACAAGTTGAAAACCCCATATAATAAGGAATAAAATTATAATTTTTCACGGGCGAGTTATAGTGGAGCGCCTGTCAAAAACATAATCAAACTGTCAGCCAGGAAATCACACGACTGCGACTGTGGAGGGCTCCACTGTCGTAGCCTCACGAGTCCGGCGTGTCAAGGGTTTGACAAGTGTTCAAAAACTAAGGGGTCTTGATATCTATAATGAGATTGTGTTTAAATTGAGAGCAATCTAACTGTAGGTGATACATATGTTTATTAAAATAAGCATACATGTTATTTACATAAGATCCGGGATCGATTCCCGGCTTTCTTAACAAATTTTACACTTCAAAATTCTTTAGAAATAAAAAAGCCTTCTGACATTGAAATTGTAAATATAATATAAGCTATATTAAAATAAGCTTTTATAGTCTGATTCATTGACACGCTTCTAAGTCATATAAAAGGTGTATTGTATAAGACGTAAAATCGTGGATTGATTGGCGTTTGACGTATTCCTAAGTAACTACTTTTCATAGTCCTTTCTATTAAATCAAGGCTAAACAGTCGAACCGTCAATAATGTATAAAAGCTGCATTTTAACTGAGTAGTAAGTTGATAGAACATCTGTTTGCGGTATATATTTTCAGTTTTGTAATAAAACTAAATACCTAATGTAATAATATAATGTACATATAATGTAGTTATAAAATTAATCAAAATAGTATTTAGTCATCATTGAGACTCGTCCAATGCATTATTGTCATACCAACCAACAAGTAGATGACAACCAAATATTTCAAATCTTTGAAGACTTTGGATAGCGCAAATAATGAAAAGACGTTTATTAGCAAGTGATAATTCAATATGTATAACAATAAACTTCAAAATCAAATTAAATTATAAAATATCTTATATTGTCCTCCAGTCTCAGAACATTTTTACATCTGAACAATAAAGGCTTAATTTAATTAGATAAAACTGATGAATTAGTTATTTATCTTCTTTCAAATGTAAAACTTATTTTTAAATAAGTTACACCTTATGTTATATGAGTTATATTATTATATTTTGGAAACAAATTTATTTCATTTGATTTTTGTACATCATGCCTACCTTGTAGGTGAAATACCTCAATCAAATAACATATTTATTTGAAAATTCTGATAATATACACAGTAGAGTAGGCCTACATTTTATTAAAGTTGTTAGTATCTATTATGTCTCATAAAACAGTCAACAAAATACAAACAGATAAATATGATACAATTAAGCTAACTAATAAATCTAAGTTTTAGGCTTACGTACATATTAGCCTACAGTTTTTAACATAGATCTCAGTGTATTAAAAGTAATAATTTCTTCTTAAATAAAGTAACTAAACATTGAGCATAAGTTTTTCACAAGGAAAAACGATATTTTTGTTTTAAGATAAGCAATATCTTTGTTGGAAACTAGATTTAAACCACGGCCGGATGGTATCATGGGCGGCAGGATGTGATGTAATGACTTCAAGGAGCGTTCCATCCTTGTCACTCTCTAACTTACCGCGTGGAATGTGCCATTAGGTATTCTGCGTAAAATATACCTAATGGTAATTCAGATAATTCTTAGTAATACCTGACGTGGTATTACTAAGAAAAAATACCCCTCCTTCTAAACAGGATACACTCCACCAAGGGTATCTTACAGATTTTTGTGGGGAGTGTGTTTTGGTGTTTATTTATAAAAATATTCAATATTTAATCTAAAAACTATGGCTTTGATGTCAGTACCGACATTATCTGCCATTCCTTTGCCATAATTTATAAAATGTTAATTGGTAATATAATCAAAAGTTTTGTCAACACGACTTTTAAGTACTTTTTCATGTTTTGGTAATTTTCTTTAGTTTATTGCACTAAGAGGTGGCACAACTGCAGGATATGATAGTAGACATAAAAATAAGCAAAATAGTTCATGTTAACATGTGAACTATCCCGCCTTCTTATTTGTCTGTCTGTCTATATATGTTTTTTTATTTTAAAAACTATATTTTTATTTTAAAAAAACATGTTTTTTATTTAAAAAGCTAGTTAGGGGTAGTCTAAAATAACAAAATTATCTCGTATCATTTTCAAAATGGCAGTCATAAGAAATGTTAAAAGTATTATGCTACTTTAATTTTGTAAATTTAATAACAAATCCAAAGAAACCTCAATTATAAAAATAGGTTTGAAAATAAAAGAGTAAAGCACTTTTTCATGTTTGCTTGTTTAGGGGTTTTCACTTGTATACAATTTACTAACCAAATGTATAACTAACTGTCTGTATAACAACCAAATATATAACAATATGTATAACAACTGTTTTTAAATATTTTAATGAAAGCATTCATTTCTGAATTAATTACTTTAGGCTGAAGTATGCATTGCTGAAGGAGGGTGTCACATTGAACAGCATTTATAATATATTTATACAACTTGTGTTTCATGTAAAATAAATTTCGTTATTAAAAAAAAGGCAACTTTTTTAGGAAACCCTAAACAAAAACAAGCATAGATGAAAAATTCTTCACATAAAAACAGCTGATATTTAAAATAATTTAAAACAGCTGTTTATATTGACTGTGGGATTATATATTTGGCTAGTAAACTTTATACAAATTAAAAACCCTAAACAAGCAAACATGAAAATGTGTTTTACTCTTTTATTTTCACACCTATTTTTAAAATTGAGGTATCTTTGGATTTTTTATTAAATTTACAAAATTAAAGTAATGTAATACATTTTCAATACAAATAATGGTTTTAATGTTAATTTAACTTTTTATATTTCTTATGGTTGCCATTTTGAAACTGATAGAGATAATTTTGTTCCTTTTTTATTTTATACTACCCAAAACTAGGTTAGCAAATATGCCAAGTTTCAAATGATTAGCTCAAACGATGTTTGAGATATAATTTTTTTAAGTAAAAAACACATACAGACAAACAGGCACTTAAAAAGGCGAGATGGGCCACATGTTTACAGGAACCTTTTTTCTTATTTTTATGTCTACTATCTTATTCTGAAGTTGTGCCAACCTCTCACGAAACACCCTGTCTAAATGAGAAAAATGCAATTCTTTGTTCTTTTTTAAATTTAAATTATATTCTCTCAGTTGATCAAGAGCAGCACCAAAACATATATTGCATTTTCAAATAATATATTTAGCAAAAATAAGCATAATAATATACAGTACAATTTTTATAACCGTAGATTCGGCCGAGCACTATTAACTTGTATGAAAATCTGCATTATGTACGAGCGTCCAACTGCACTTTTCTGCTTCCTATCGTGTTTTTAATATAAAGATAGTGACATAACATTGAATGAATTATACAAAATAAAAGTATATATTATAGGCTTTCTACTTGTAACAGCTAATATTATACATATATATTTTTTCAACTGCAATTAATATTTGAAGCTTTATTATTGAGGACAAAGAAAAATTATCTAATGAGAAAATTCATATTATTCGGTCAGGCTAATTTTGTAAGAGAAAAAAAGTTAAATAGGCTATTAAGTAAGTGAAATGGCATGTTTCGTTTGAATTTCCATATTTTGTTTGTTTTAGAATATTGTAGCCTACAGATTGAGTGTAAATAGTAATTTTTTTTGAGTTTAAGTATTGTTTTTTTTATATTTTAGATTGTTTTTAAATCTGTGTAAGTGTAACACAAATTATTTAGTTTGAATATTTAAATGTATATTTATTATTTTAGAATGTTATACATATCAAGTGTTAAAACTTAGAAATACATATTACTTATTTACAAGCCTATTTGTAGTTATTGACCTGTTTGTAACTCTTCCTTTTCTTTGAAATAACTTGCCGAGTAATAAAATTAATATAATTTTTTTAAATCACTGCTTGGATTTTACGAATTTAATAATAATAATAATAATAATCTTTATTTTCTCAAAACATCTTACATATATGGTACATATTTACAAAACAGGTTTGAAAATGCCAGTTCTGACTTTACAAAAATTATACAGATAAAAAATATAATAACATTTACAACCATTCCTGCTACACAAGAAATTACACAGTTATGAGTTACGTTTGAGAAAACAAAAGGAAAAACCTCCAAGGCATAAGCCTGATAGGAGGTCTAGGTGAGATACAAATTCAAAAAGTGGCTAAAAATAAAAATACCAACATAGAAAAAAGAGCTTCCAAAAGCGTACTGTACTATACAATAAAATAAATTGTAAGTAAAACTAATGAGACTCAGAGCCTATATAAAATAATAAAATAAATACAAAGGAAAATTGAAAGACATTATTGAACATTTAAAATGTCTTCAACCGTGTTTTTTGTAAGCAACCAACTTCTAAATAATTTAACGAATAAGTGAGAGTTACTGATGCTTTTAATTTCCATTAGCAGTTGATTAAACATATAAGGTGCTAGAAATGCAAAAGATTTTGAGAAAAAAGTTGTAGCTGGTTTTGGAATATCCAGGTCGCTGGCATTTCTCAACTTAGATTTATACAAATTATTTTTATGCCCCTTACTTCTAACGAAGAAAACTTGTAATACCTTGTACACGTATAAATATCTCAAAGGTAAAATTCTCAAAATCGTGAATAAAGGAAAAGACGGTTCCCTTTTAGCTTTCTTGGATGTGATTCTAATAAACTTCTTTTGAATATTGTAAAGGGATTTTAAATTTGAAAAATAAGTTCCCCCCCAACAAGTAATTCCGTATTCAAGTCTGCTATGAACAAGTGAAAAATATAACATACTTAAAACACTACCGTCACAAAGATTTCGTAGAAAATAAAATGTACGTATAACATTATTCAACTTAGATCTTAATTCTAGTACATGCTGCTTCCAGTTCAAGTTACTATCTACGACTATTCCTAAATATTTTATATAGGGTTCACTTGTAATTTCTTGACATTTTATATTACAAACATTTCTATTGCATACACATTCTATACACTTATAAATAATCTTATTATCAAATTTTGATTCTCCTCGAAGGTTAAAAATTATGAATTTGGTTTTAGGAGTACTCAAAAACATATAATTTTTGCAAAACCACCATTGAATGGCTTCAAGGTCATGGTTAAGCTGAAATTCCAACTTATTTAAAGATTCCCCAAAATAACTAATGGCAGTGTCGTCTGCAAAGGAAGACTGATTTCCAAATAGATTAGCATTACATAAATCGTTTATATAAATCAAAAACAGTACCGGACCTAACACAGAGCCTTGCGGCACCCCATGCTTTATCATAACAAACTGACTTAAAACTCCATCAATCTTCACACATTGTTTTCTGTTTTGTAAATAACTGTAAACCCATTTATAGACTACTCCTCTTATTCCACAATTATAAAGTTTTTTCAGTAAAATTTTGTGATTTACAGTATCAAATGCCTTAATAATATCTAGAAACAATGCACACACCTTATCACCCTTATTGATACCTTGGCAAATTTTTTCCATGAATGCAAGAAGTGCTGTTTCAGTATTAAGTCCTTTTTGGAAGCCAAATTGATTTTTACTAAAAAACCCTCTATTTTTAAGAAAATCCAATAACTTTTGTTTCATAATTTTTTCGAAAACCTTTGAGAAAGATGATAAAAGAGATATTGGCCTGTAATTATTGCAATCTTTCTTTGATCCCTTCTTATATATTGGAACAACCACTGCAGTCTTTAAGTTCTCCGGAAAAATGCCTGTTTCAAAACTTAAGTTAATAATATACAACAAAACTTCACTAAACTTATTATAAAACTGTTTTATAATATTAGAACTTATGCCATCTATTCTTGTTGAAGAGTTAGACTTTAAAGAGTTTATTGCTTAAATCATTTATAGACGCTGGTTTTAAGAACATAGAACTAAGTTCACACTTTTCAGGAAAAATCCTTT